>CM072820.1:37094915-37694915 GCA_036937905.1 Salvia rosmarinus | reverse complement strand
TACCACATCATACGAGAAATAGTAAGTACGAGGAGACGTTCTTATAGAGAAAATTAATACTATAGAGAACCTAGTTATCGCATTCACGAAGAACCTAACGTAAATAGTTTACGACAAACATGTTTGAGGACTTGGATTACGTAAGATGGACCCCATTTAGTTTAAGGAAATTTTCTTATAAGTGGGAGAAGCAAAATGATGGTGTTTGTAATAACTAGTAGGGAGACACATTGTATCTTGTATATAATATTTTCAGTTACCGTTATTCCGATATCCTATCTGAATTATTGCATATGCTGCCATTATCCTATATAAAAGTTAGATCATATAGTATGTAGAAGATTACAGAAGTTTGTATGATTGGTTAAACTAGTTGAGATATAAAAAGAATCACAACTGAGACAACTTGAGGACGAGTTGTTGGTATAAATTATAGTATAGATAAGAAGTTACTTGACTTGATTGCTTGTGTATGCTTCTACGTCTTGACATATTGATGGATTATAGTGAGATGAGTTCTTCTATATGACCGTCGTGAAGAACCTAGATCATGGTGACTTAACGTTGATCTAAACCTCGATAAAGTTTCAGATGAGTATGAGTAACTGACCATCACTTTGACTTGTTATGGGTGAGGGTTACATGGGATAGCCCAATATTCTCCACATCTTGGGTGGTGACAGTGCTTGTATGTAACGTTGGTTATCTGTATCGAGTTACTGTATGCGTTTAGGATAATGACGTCTCCTTAAGAAGCTCAAAGTATTTATTATACTAAATGATGCAGATTGAGTTAGCTCAAGTACAATAATAGGGTTGAGTGGTACTACTTAATAAATTATTATGGAGATTAATTATTTTAAGTAGCCAGAGTGCATAAATAATTAATATACATGCGATATCTTAAATACGGGGATTCGTAAGTCTAAGTATATGCCCCACTCAACTTCGGTAATAAAGAGGTAAGTCAATATTTATTCTCTAGTGGAATGAATAAATGTTTATGAATTAATTTATGTTTTGGGCTAAACGTAAGATAATTATTTCTTTTAGGCCCATCTTTATTCATTGTATTTGATCAATGGGCTGGCCCAAGAAGGCCTATCTGCCATGAAATTTTCGACCACCTTAGTGGGATTGTGTTCAGATTATTGTATTATTTATTTAATACATCTCATAGTCTAGATATATATTATCTGATATCAAAAGATATTAAGAGATAATTATTCTAGAAATGAATTATCTTCAATGAAGAAGATAATTATTGTATTTATTAGGTGTACTCTTATCAAATTAGGATTCCAGGGAGAGCACTATAAATACATGGTAGGAGAAAATGAGTATCATCCTTATCATAATTGTGATTTTCGAAAATCACAAGCTATGAGACGAAAATTGGTGTTCTCCATAGATTACTCTCACTAAATATTGGAGATCAAGCATCCAGTACATAGTTCATAAGATTAAAGTTGGAGTCGGCCATCAATCAAATTTACCAAAAATTTGTAGGTAAACACGAAAAAATCCCTATGTTGTAATTAATTACATAGATTCATGTTAGAAATGTTATCATGTTGGATTTGTATACTGAAAGCAGTTTGGTTGAGCTTGTATACAATGTTTCCTGTTACCACCATTACAATCTCCTATCTGAATTGTTTACTTGATTGCATATATATGTCCCTTTATCTCATATATAAGTTAGATCATACAGTGTGTTGTAGATCACAGAAGTCTGTATGATTGGTCAAGCTTAATGAGATATAAATAGTATCACTGGTGAGACAACTTGAGGACGAGTTGTCGGTATAAGTCTTGCGTGTAGATAAGAAATGACTTGACTTGGTTGCTTGTCTATGCTTGGCACGTCTCGACGTATTGATGGATCACGATGAGATGAGTTCTTCTATCGGACCGTCGTGAAGAACCTAGATCTCGGTGACTTACGATGATCTAAACCTCGATAAGGTATTAGGTGAGTATGAAAGGTTGACCATCACTTTGACTTGTTATGGGTGAGGTTACATGATTTAACCCAAGACTCTGCATCTTGGGTGGTGGCGGTCTTGTATGTCATGCTAGTTATACATGTCGAGTCACCGTATCCATTTAGGATGATGACGCCCCTTAAGGAGCTCAAAGGTTTATTGTACTAAACCCCGCAGTTGAGTTATCTCAAGTACAATAATAAGGTTGAGTGGTACTACTTAAGGAATTAAAGATATTAATTATTTTAAGCAATCGTAAGCGTAAATAATTAATGGACGTCTGATATCTTAAATATGTGGATTCAGTAAAGTCTAAGTGCAAGCTCGACACAACTTCGGAAATAAAGGGAAAGTCAAGATTTATTCTCTAGTGGCATGAATGAATGTTTATAAATTAATTTATGTTCTGGGCTGAACATAAGATAATTAATTTATTTGAGACCCATCTTTATTCCTTGCATTTGATCCCTGGGCTGGCCCATCCAGGCCTGTATCTAAGGTGATTTTCGCCCACCTCTCTCTCAGTCCTACTGGGACTCTGATTTGATCCTCTCTATCCTAAAGGATATTATTATATTTATTAGATATGCATAGATCCTATCTAGATAGGATTTGGGAGTGCATTATAAATATAAGGTGAGAGAGAAAATCAAAGAGAATAATCATTCCATAATTTTCGAGAATTACCATATATTTGTGGTGAGAATTTTCGAAAATTTGAGAGAAAAGAAAGAGGGTGAATTTCTATAGCATTCTCCATAGACTGTCCTCACTCGACATTGGAGATTAGGCAACTGATCGCTCAATTTTCTAACACGAAAAATGTGCAAGTATAAGGTAAGTCGAGTATCGTATCCACAGGGATTGCAATCCGAAAACACAGAAGCTAATTCAACGAAACTTCATCATTATCCAAGAACAGATTTGGTTTATCAGGTTTATGGCTTCAGATAATTAAATCCAAAGCAAAGGTAACAACTTGAAAATAAACTAAAGCAATAAATACTCAAAGAGATAACTATAGAGAAAGACTAACCCTAGGGATGCATTAATCGTATCCACAACGATGTTTATCCTATTTATTATTAACCGTTTTAATCCAGACAAGATGGAAGATCACATATGTAGCCAACAACTTGATTCGACAATTGTGACAGCTTGATTACTAATTTTCCTATTATCATTACGTCTCTAGAGGAAAATAAGCAACCCAAAAGGATCACAAAGAATATGCTTCCTACGAATGTTCCTATCTCGATTCGACTCAAGGCTTATCCGTATCATGCATTCAAGATCGATTGACAATTAAAGCATTACGTAATTAATCGGCAACTATGATATGCATCAAGAATGATCACAAATCAACACATATAAATAAGCACCAAGAATCATGAATCAATGTCTGGAAGGTAAATAACAATAGCAGGAATCACAACATATAGGATAGAATCATGCAAACCCTAGGATTATAACATAAATTTAGCTAGACATAAATAACGAAATAAAATACGAAATAATCATAAAAATAGAAATTAAATAGATAAAACCCGTAGGGAAACGTCTGAAGAACAATGGTTGGGTTCGTATCCAAACCCAACGGAAAACGGGAAAACGATGGAATTCCTTCGGACGAAATCGTTCCAAAGGTTAACAATGCGTAGAACTAATGTAGAAAGATGGAAAACTAAAGCTAGAATGAATCTAAATCAAAGCTAAAGCGAAAATAAATGAAAAACTATGAAAAACTATGGAAAAACGTGTAAAATAGGTCTGGGGAAGGTTGGGGGCGCGAGGGGGTAATGCCCTATTTATAGAATTAGGGCTGAAACCCTAATTTTGTAGTTTGCCGCCATGCCTCGCGGCCGGGCTCGCGGTCGTGAGCTCGGTCGCGAGGGATCTCCTCGTCTCGGCCATCCTTCGGGTTCTCGGTGTACGCGCTTTTGGCGGCACTAGCTGGCTTCGCGGCCACACCTCGCGGTCGCTAGGTGTGGTCGCGTCGTACATAAAATCGCTGCGGGCATGTCTCACGCCCGCTGGGAGTGCTCGCTTACTCTGGTGTCATCTCGCGTGTCTTTGGTGTTTCTCGCGGTGACTAGCGGTCGCTAGGCGGTCGCTAGACATCTGTTTCGCAGCGCATGCGCTCGCTCCACTGGTAGTTCCTCGTGCCGGCTTGGCGGCGGGGGTGTCGCTAGCCTGTGTTTTGCCCTCGTCTCGCCGTTCTTCGTTCCATGCTTGGTTTTCAACTTATAAGCCAACAAAAAAACATAAAAACGGAACACAAGAGCAGTATCTTCCAAAAATATGTAAAAGCATTGAGATCCAAGATATAAACGCACTTTATCGATCTAAAATCATCTTTAAAATCAACAATAAACATGTAAAATGCGCGTTTATCGACAACGGGATACTGATCCCCGAAGATCAAAGCACGAGTCTTGATCCGTTCATCCCAAACAGTTCGCAGTAAACACGAGAAAACCCTACATGTTGCGCTTAAATATATAGGTGCAAGCTAGGCATATAATCAATGTATGGTGAATTAAACATCCAAGATAGATCCTCGGGAGAGGGTTAAAATCAGATTTCCCTACAATTGGTATCGAGCACAGGATGCGTATCTTGACTCTGTTGGATTAATTCACGTTTGATTATAACGCGCAATTATCTAATTGTGAATCATGCTGCTCATCGTGGCTCGTTTTATTTTTGTCGGATTTTGTTTTTCACCACGAGAAAATCCGTGGTTAGATTAGATTTTTCCCGTAAATCTTATACGTAAAGAAGAACGAAGGCGAAAGCACGAAGAATGAGATGACGGGAGTTCACCGAAAATTGGATGCACGGCGGACGGCGTGCGGGCGATGGCATCGCCGAAGGCGCGCGCGCCGCAGACACACCTTAGCCGATGCACGCTCGGCGGTCGGCAGCGGACGAGGGAGTCTCGGCGGCATCGGTTGCACAGGCGTGCGGGCGCTCGATTCTCGCGACAAACGCCAAGACGCTGGGCGGCGAGCCGCGAGCCATCGGCATGGTCGGGCGGCGGTCTTTGGTGGCTCGCTCGGCGGCTTCGGCGGAAACCTCAACGAAGGTTCGACAGCCGCCCGGCACCTCTTGGCGACCTTGGCGGGTCGCGCTCGGTCGAGAGGCTCCGCAGCGAGGCGCGCATCGCATGCGCGGCGGCGCTCGACAGCGGCGCGCGATCGCGCTCACGGCCGCGCGCGTGGAAACCTCATAGCTGTGCTCGCGGCGCCACGCGATCGCGAGGCGGCGCTGAAGCGCTGGGCGATGGCGCGCGCATCGCACGCGGGTGCGCCAGCGGCACGCCGCAGCGCTCGGCCGTGGGCGCGCGTCATGCGCGTGGGATTTCGGCGGTGAGTGTGGGCGCTCGGTAGCGCTCGGCCACCTCGGCGTGGCGTGCGAGAAACCTCAACGCGCTGGCGTGTTCGGCGCTAGGCCACCCGGACGTCTGCGACTTTCGCGCGGACATCTGGCGGCCTTCGGCGGCTCGGCGGCCGCGCGTGAGATCAAGCGCATGCAGTGGCGCTCGGCAGGCGGCGAGGTGGGGCGGCGGTGTCTTTGGCGCGCGGCCCATTCCATTTGGGCCGACGCGCCCAACCGACCTCGACCCGTTTGGCCCGGATCCAAATTTTGACCGGTTCGAGTTTTCGACCGGTTCGCCCGTTCCAATGATCCGCCCATTTTCAAATTTTGGCTAAATCGGTTTTGACGAATCCGATGCGTGCCGTGCATTCGAGGTCCGTTTTCGAGTTTCAAGATCGACTTTGCAAATTTATGTAATAAATTAGGCGGAAAATCTGTGATCCACGAGTGGGCGCGATGAGCGATTTTATTTTATTTTTATCGTTCAAAGCATGTCGTGGATGTTTAAATTATGCAATAGCATGCTATGTATGTTTAAATTACGTAGATAAACATGTTATATATTTTCGTGATTGGATGAGCATTGTAAGCATGCTAGGTTTATCGCGTTTTTTCAAGCATATTTTAGAATTATGCGAGCATGTTTTACATGTTGAGTTCTATAGAAAAGCATGCTAGGATTACATGATCTGCATGGACAAACCTTTTGAAACAAAAGACTAAGCAAGTAACCCGACATATTAATTTTAAATTAAAATGTCAAGACCTCCACTTTTGATCTCTAAACAAAGTGATATGCTTCGTGAGTAAACGCCCACACGCGCGTGGCTTGCTTGCTTGCTTTTCATAAGTTTGTTAGATGAGATTTCTAAATAAAACATTTTAATCTATTGAGAAGTGGGAGTTTCATGTATGGCGCCCACACGCGTGGCTTGCATATGCGATTTTCATAAGTTCTCTAGAAAGAGATTTAAAATGAGATAACAAAAGAATTTGGATTGGAAGCGGTATGGTCCAGTGAGTATGCCAATTCTAAGAATTCTTTTCTATTTGTTAAAATTGTGGTCATTGTAGACATCACCTCAAGTACAACTTCCCATGAAGTCCCTTTGCGATAGTGATGTGGTCTAGTAAGGTCAATCATTAATTTCATTTGTCATAAGGATAAGTTGACATGGATTGAAATTAAGCGACTAAAAGGTTTATTTTAGTCAGTCGAGGGTTCATGTAAACCTCCACACGCGCGGCTTGCATGTGGGATTCCTTGGGCGATTGGAGGTTTCAATTAATATTGTTTTATCAAAGGTTACAATATTATTGTTACGAATTATGTGCGATCGTATGCTTATGTGTTTACATTACTTTTCGGATATGTCTCTTCCACCGATTATCAACATGCTCGCACAAAATCCTCTATCCGGTCCAATTTTATCGAGTGAAAAGCGAAACATGGAATATGTTCTTATCATTTGAAGAACACATGTTTGTTCTCACTACTCCCAAACCCGATGCCTTATCGACGTCGACTAATGAGCGCGATAGTCGGCGGACTTTGGCATAAGTCAAACAATATGGCCAAGTGCTATATGATGACTACAATGTCGAAGGCTTGCAGTGCGACATCGATCGATGGTGACGCGATCGAAATATGGTCAAGTCTCGAGAGTAAGTTCGAGGCGGTCGGATCAGACGATCCGCTTCCACACAATGAGAGAAATCTTAGCGTGTAAGATGGAAGAAGGAAGTTCGGTCCATGAACAAGTCTCCCACACGACTCATCTCATGGATAGTCTTGATCGGTTGGGAGGAGGTAGGTATTGGCCAAGGTCGATATCATCCTCAACACACCGCCCAAGTCTTTGAGAATTTTCGCGTGAATGCGATCATGAGCAAGACCGAGTATATGTAGGAAATCTGATTTAACCCTCTCCCGAGGATCTATCTTGGATGTTTAATTCACCATACATTGATTATATTCCTAGCATGCATCTATATAATTAATTGCAACACGTAAGGGTTTTCTCGTGTTTACCTTTGAATCATCGGGGATGAGCGGATGAGCGGATCGAGACTCGTGCTTCGATCTTACGGATCAGTATCACGGTTGCCCAATCTCCAACGTCGAGTGAGGACGATCTATGGAGATGCTTCAAAAAAAATCACCCAATCTCTCTTCTCAATTTTCGAGAATCCTCACTATGGAATATTAGTGATGCACGAAAATTTAGGTTAAAAGGATTAAAGATTAGCCTTGATCTTATCTCTTACCTTATATTTATAATGCATTACCATAATCCCATAAGGAAAGGATCCATGCATATCCCATAAATATAATAATATCCTTATGGATAAAGAGGATCAAATCCTATCCTTAGAGAGACATAGGGGCGCCGATTTCTTCACACTAAGCTACGGGCCTGGATGGGCCAGCCCAGGGATCAAATGCAAGGAATAAAGATGGGCCTCAAATAAATTAATTATCTTATGTTCAGCCCAGAACATAAATTAATTTATAAACATTCATTCATGCCACTAGAGAATAAATGTCGACTTACCCTTTATTACAGAAGGTGAGTCGGGCTTGCACTTAGACATTACTGAATCCCGTATTTAAGATATTGCACATCCATTAATTATTTAGAGCATTCTCATTCGCTTAAAATAATTAATATCTTTAATTCTTAAGTAGTACCACTCAACCTTATTATTGTACTTGAGCTAACTCAACTGCGGGGTTTAGTACAATAAACCTTTAAGCTCCTTAAGGGGCGTCATCATCCTAAACGGATCTCGTGACTCGTCTGATAACTAGCATGACATACAAGCACATCCACCACCCAAGATGCGGAGAATATTGGGTTAGAACATATAACCTCACCCATAACAAGTCAAAGTGATGGTCACCACTCATACTCACATAATACCTTATCGAGGTTTAGATCTTCGTAAGTCACCGAGATCTTGGTTCTTCACGACGGTCGGATAGAAGAACTCATCTCCTCGTGATCTATCAATACGTCGAGACGCATCAAGCATAGACAAGCAACCAAGTCAAGTCACTTCTTATTTATACCGCAGCCTATACCGACAACTCGTCCTCAAGTTGTCTCAGCTGTGATTCTTTTTATATCTCATTAAGCTTGACCAATCATACAGACTTCTTTGATCTTCTACACACTGTATGATCTAACTTATATATTAGATAAGGGGACACAGATATATGCAATCAAGTATTCAATTCAGATAGGAGATTGTAATAGTGGTAACAGGAAACATTGTATACAAGCTCAACCATACGGGTTTCAGTATACAAATCCAACAATCTCCCACTTATACTAAAGGAAACTTTTAGTATACAATGTGTCTCTCTACTAGCTATTACAAACAAAACCATCACTTTGCTTCTCCCACTTATACAAAAGTTTCCTTTCTAAGTGGGTGTCATCAAACGCAATCCAAGTGAGTATACCAATTCTAAGAATTCATCTTCACCTGTTAAAAATTGTGGTCATTGCTTAGACATCACCTCAAGTACAACTTCCATGAAGTCCCTTCTTGTGATAGTGATGTGGTCAGTAAGGTCAATCATTAATTTCATTTGTCATAAGGATAAGTTGACATGGATTGAAATTAAGCGACTAAAAGGTATATTTTAGTGCGGTCGAGGGGTTCATGTAAGCGCCCACACGCGTGGCTTGCATGTGGAATTCCTTGGGCGATTGGAGGTTTCAATTAATATTGTTTTATCAAAGGTTACAATATTATTATTACGAATTATTTGCGATCGTATGCTTATGTGTTTTACATTATCGTTTCGATATGTCTCTTACGCCGATTATCAATATGCTCGCACAAAATCCGTTATCGGTCAAAATTTTATCGAGTGGAAACGAAACATGGAATATGTTCTTATCATTTGAAGAACACATGTTTGTTCTCACTACTCTAAACCCGATGCCCTTATCGACGATCGACTAATGAGCGGCGAGAGTCAAGCGGACTTTGGAATAAGTCAAACAATATGGCTAAATGCTATATGATGACTACGATGTCAAAGGCTTGCAGTACCGACATCGATCGATGGCGACGCGATCGATATTTGGTCAAGTCTCGAGAGTAAGTTTGGGCGATCGGATCGGACGATCGCTTCCACAATGAGAGAAATCTTGGCGTGTAAGATGGAAGAAGGAAGTTCGGTCCATGAACATGTCTCCCACATGACTCATCTCATGGATAGTCTTGATCGGTTGGGAGGAGGTATTAACGGCAAGCCAAGGTCGATATCATCCTCAATACACCGCCCAAGTCTTTTGAGAACTTTCGTGAATGCGATCATGAGCAAGACCGAGTTTACACTTAGTGGGTTGTTTAATGATCTCGTTCTGCGGAAGGAGTTATGGGAAAAGGGCACATGCTCTTGCTAGCACATCTAAGGGCCCAAAATTTTCGTTGGAAAATGGAAATAGAAAAGGGGTGCCAAAGGTGGTAAAGGCGAGGAAATAGTGGGAGTAATGGGAGCAAGAATATGGTTGCCACCGGAGGCTTGAAGAAGCCAAAGGAGAAGGGCAAGTGCTTGAAGTGCGGTAAGACGGGCATTGGAGGCCAAGTGCCCTATGCTCAAGGCTCAGTGCACGCTGCTTGCTTTAATGTGAAACATGTTTAGCGACTTGTTCTACCCATTCTTGGGTAGTAGATATCTGCGAATCGATCATGTTTGTTACACCTGCGTGGGTTCCCGCGACAAGGGAGCTGTTTGATGGCGAGATAACGATCTCCATGGGCAACGCGCGAAAGTGAGCTGTTGCGAGTTGGAGATGTTCTTTATGTTTTGGGACAACGGTTTTAGTTTTGAAAGACGTTTTATATGTGCGGATTTTGGCGGAACCTTGTTTGTTTCAAATTATTTACTCATGGATATTACATTATTTTTGATAGTGGTGTTTCTATCATAAGAAATGACGAAATTATCGTGTTGGCACTTTATATAATTTCGCTTTATACTATTTTCGCAAAACATAATACCTATAACTATGTCAGATCTTCATCAAACCCTAAAAGAGAAAGTTTTCTTCAAGAAGATGACTCTACTTTTCTCGGCATCTTAGATTAGGTCACATCAATCTAAATAGGATCCAAAGGCGGCTAAGAACGGGCGTTGGGTAATCTCACTGTTTTCCGCTCCCGCCTACTAATCTGTATAGAAGGTAAGATGTCGACCGGACCCTTCAAAGCGAAGGTTATAGAGCCACGTAAATGTTGGAGTTAGTCCATTCGACTGTGTGGACCGATGTCCACACAAGCTCGTGGAGGTACGGTATTTTGTCACTTTCATTGACGACACTCAATGGGATACATATACCGCTTCACCGAAGTCCGAATGCTTTGAGAAATTCAAAGAGTTTAAGGCGGAAGTGGAGCGAAGCTAGGTAAGAGTATCAAGTCATCATGGTCCGATCGCGGTGGCGAATACCTCAAGAACGAGTTTATGGACTATCTAGTGAAATGTGGGATTACATCCCAAATAAGATTTCACGGGCACACCACAAAGAAAATGGTGTGTCGGGCGAAAAAATAGGACTCTTTTGAAATGGTTAGATCGATGACGAGTTATGCTACATTGCTTATTTCGTTACGGGATATGCCTTAGAGGCAGCGGCATACTTGCTAAATCTAGTACCGCCCAAGTCGGTCGAAAAGACCCTTTCGAGTTGTGGTTTGGGCGAAGCCCGGTTTAAGCCACATAAGGATATGGGCCAAAGACATGTGTTTGAACAAGAAGGCGACAAGTTGGAGGCTAGATCCGACGCAAGGCTGTTTATCGCTATCCTAGAGGAACGAAGGTGGTTTATTCTATAGTCTAAGGATCGGGCGTCATTATTAGCACTAATGCTCGATTCTTAGAAGAGGACTACATGAAAATCATAAGTCCAAAGTTGAAATCATTCTTCAAGAATTAGAAGATGATCGTATTCCACCACCGATTAGGCCAAAGGTGCGAGATGTCGAGTCTAGTGGGAGGATCGACACCGATACTTCAAGAAATTGAAGTGGGTCGAGTTCCACGGAGATACCGACCGCATAAGTGGTACCTACACGACAAGTTGTGCAAGTTAGAGAACCACAAGTATCTCGCACCCACCGTTGCCATTGTGCTGAGAACCTCGTCGTAGTGGGAGGGTTGTTCGTCAACCCGAGCGATTTATGTTCGTGGGTGAATCTTGGATTTAGTCAACGCAGACGAACATGCAATAATCGACCCATGGACATACAAGGAGGCAATACAAGATATTGATGCAAGATCATGGCACACCACTATGGACTTAGAAATGGAGTCCATAACGGCTATGGATGTATATGAAAGACACTCTACCGGATGGCAAGGAAGCCATAGGTAGTAAGTGGATATCTGAGAGGAAGAGAGATTACGATGGAGAGGTTTGGCTTTTAAAGCCGTGCTTGTGGCGAAGGATACACTCAGTTGAGGGCATCGATTTCGATGAGACCTTTTCGCTGTAGCAATGCTCAAGTCCATCGTAATTCTTCCGCCATAGCCCACTTGAACCCAGAGGTTTGGCAAATGGATGTTAAAACCGCTTTTCTAAGCGGTTACCTTGAAGAAGGTAGAGACATCTATATGCAAAGAACTCAAGGCTATGTGGTAAAGGGTGAAGAGCATCTAGTATGGAGCTTAAAAGTCCATTTATGGACTTAAGCGAACCTCCGATCATGGAACTTACGCTTTGACGAGGTGGTAAAGTCCTATGGATTTACCAGTTGCTAGCGAGAGTTGTGTGTATCGGTTAGATGTCAACGTGATGTGGTATTTCTTGCACTTTATGTAGATGACATCCTTCTAGTCGGGCAACAACGTGAAGTCATATCGACGAAAGAGTTGGCTATCCGATCGGTTTCAAATGAAAGACTTAGGAGATGCAGCGTACATTCTTGGGATCAAGGTTTCACCGAGATCGCAAGAAGAAAATGTTGAGCTTATCTCGGGCGTCTTACATCGATATCGTGATTACTCGTTTTAGTATGCGAGACCGCCAAGAAAGGATTGCTACCTTCGGACATGGCGCCTTTATCAAAACGCATCACCTATATTTGCAAAGGAGATAGAGGAAATGAGACAAGTTCATGCACGCTCGCCGTAGGAAGTCTCATGTACGCAATGCTATGCACGAGACCCGATATCTCGCTATGCGGTAGGCATAGTAGCTAGATATCGATCTAACCTCGGACAAGCTCATCGATCTGCAAGAAAGCATATACTCAAGTACACGAAAGGACTCGAGATTATAGGCTAGTTTACCATGCAGATAGTCTAATGCCTTTGGGTTATATGACTGGATTTCCAAGTGACCGTGATGAGAAAAAGTCAACCTCGGCTATGTGTTTACCTTGGGAGGTGGAGCCGTATCTGGCGGAGTGCAAAGCGGCGATGCGTGCGGACTCTACCATGGAAGCCGAATATGTAGCCGCCGGAGGCTTCTAGGAGGTATGGTTCAAGAACCACCTCATGGATCTAGATGTGGTACTGGTTTGCCCAAGAGTATCATAGTTTATTGTGATAACTCAGTGCGATGGCAAACTCGGCGAACCACGGACCCACAAGGCGACTAAACACATAGAGAGAAAGTACCATGTCATACGAGAAATCGTTAGACGAGGTGACGTCTGATTGAAAAGATTGATCTGACGGAAAATCTAGCGGATCCATTCACGAAGAGCTCGCCGCAAAAAGTCTACGATGGACACGTTAGAGGACTTGGATGCGCTTGATGGCACCCACTTAGAAAGGAAACTTTTGTATAAGTGGGAGAAGCAAAGTGATGGTTGTTTGTAATAGCTAGTAGAAAGACACATTGTATACTAAAAGTTTGCTTTAGTATAAGTGGGAGATTGTTGGATTTGTATCTTGAAAGCGGTTTGGTTGAGCTTGTATACAATGTTTTCGTTACCACTATTACAATCTCTATCGATTTGAATACTTGATTGCATATATCGTGTCCCCTTATCTCATATATAAGTTAGATCATACGGTGTGTAGAAGATCACGTAAGTCCGTATGATTGGTCAAGCTTAATGAGATATAAAAGTTTCACGGTGAGGCGACTTAAGGACGAGTTGTCGGTTTAGGCTGCAGTATAGATGAAGTGACTTGACTTAGTTGCTTGTCTATCTTTGTGCGTCTCGACGTATTGAAGGATCACGGTGAGATGAGTTCTTCTTTCGACCGTCGTGAAGAACCAAGATCTCGGTGACTTACGATGATCTAAACCTCGATAAGGTATTAGGTGAGCAATGAGTTGCTGACCATCACTTTGACTTGTTATGGGTGGGGTTATATGTTCTAACCCAAGATTCTCCGTGTCTTGGGTGGTGGCGATCTTGTATGTCACGCTAGTTATCTCATGTCGAGTCACCGTATCCGTTAAGGATGATGGCGTCCCTTAAGGAGCTCAAAAGGTTTATTGTACTAAACCCCGCGGGTTGAGTTAGCTCAAGTACAATAATAAGGTTGAGTGGTACTACTTAAGGAAATGAAGTTATTAATCGTTTAAGCGATCGATTGCTATAAATGATTAATGGACGTTCGATATCTTAAATACGGGATTCAGTAATGTCTAAGTGCAAGCCGACTCAACGGTAATAAAGGGTAAGTCAACATTCTTTCTCTAGTGGAATGATCGAATGTTTATAAATTAATTTATGTTCGGGTGAACATAAGATAATTAATTTATTTGAGGCCCATCTTTATTCCTTGCATTTGATCCTCGGGCTGGCCCATCCAGGCCGTAGCTCTTTGGAAGAAATCGCGCCTCCTCGCTTCCTCAAAGGAAAGATTTTATTCTCTTTATCCCACATGGATATAATTATATTTATGGTATATGCATAGATCCTTTCCATATAAGATTATGGTAATAATCTTGAGAGTATGGAAATAATCCTAAGAGTATGGAAATAATCCTAAGAGTATGGTAATATTCCATATAGGATTATGGTAATATTCCATAAAGGATTATGGTAACATTCCATATAGGATTAAGGTAGTGCATTATAAATATAAGGTATGAGATAAAGTCTAGGTTAATGCTTAATAATTGAGTGCAAATTTTCGGCCACTTCATAAGAGTGAATCTCGAAAATTAGCCTAGGGTTGAGGGTGATTTCTTGTAGTATTCTCCATAGATCGTCCTCACTCGACGTTGGAGATTGGGTATCCGGGATACAGTCCAGAAGGTCAAAGCACGAGTCCGATCCGTTTGATCCGTTCATCCCGTTCGATCCACCTCGACAGATCCAAAGGTAAACACGTGAAAACCCCTACGTGTTGCACTTTAATTATATAGACGCATGCTAGGTTTATAATCAATGTATGGTGAATTAAACACCCAAGATGGATCCTCGGGCGAGGTTAACATTCGTTTTCCTACATTGGTATCGAGCACAGGATCGAATCTTGGCTCATTGGATTAATTCACGTTTGATTATTACGTGCGTTATTATAATTGTGATTTGTCGTTCATCGTGGCTCGCTTGTTTTGTTGGTTTTGTTTTACACCACGAGAAAATCCGTGGTTAGATTAGATTTTTATGTAAATCTTGTGCAGAAAAGAAGAACGAAGCGAAAGAACGAAGAAACGAAACGACGGGAAAACAGTAGCTCGGCAGCCCCTCAGACGGTATCTCGCAAGCAAGCATCGCGGTCGCGCGGCGATCGCGGCGGCGCGGGCGACGGGCGGCGTTCGCGCACGAGACCCCGGCGCCACGCGAGCGAAGCGGCGATCGCGAGCGACGGCCGGCGAAGCGGCGAGCGAGCTAGCGGCGACGGGCGTTGTTGCGAAGCGACCCGCAGGCAGCGGCAGACTCGCGGTCGCGAAGTTTCGGCGCTGGCGGCGACGTCTCGGCGGACGCTCGGCGCTCGGGGAAGTCAGCGCAGACGCGTGCTCGATGGGTCGCGGTCGCTTTAGCGATCAGCGAGGCACCAGCGAAAGCACGCTGGCAAGGCTGGGCGAGGCTGGGCGACCGGGCTTTGCCCCAGCGCTGGCCAAAGACTTTGGGCCGACCGCCCGGACCGCTTTTTCAGATTTTCCGGCCCGTGCCCGCACGGAGGCCCAATTGTTGAATCCGGTGCGTGTGCGTGCGCGAGGCCGTTTTCAAGTTTAATTTCTTTACTTTGTAAATCTATGTAATAGATTAGATTTAAATGTCTGTGTTTCACGATTGGGCGCGATGAGCGTTTTATTTTATTTTATCGTTCATATGCATGTCGTGGATGTTTAAATTACGCGGTAGCATGCTATGTATGTTTATATTACGTTGACAAACCTTTAAGTGTTTTACGTAATTAGACGCGCATAGTAAGCATGCTAGGTTTATCGCGTTTATCAAGCATTTTTAGAATTACGCGAGCATGTTTTACATGTTGAGTTCTATAGAAAAGCATGCTAGGATTACGTGATCTGCATGGACAAACCTTTTGAATAAAAGACTAAGCAAGCAACCCGACAAATTAATTTTTCAAATTAAAATGTCAAGACCTCCACTTTTGATCTCTAAACAAAGTGAGGCGACCGTGAGTGGCGCCCACACGCGTGGCTTGCTTTGCACTGCTTATCATAAGTTTGTTAGATGAGATTTCTAAATAAAACATTTTAAATCTATTGAGAAGTGGGAGTTTCATGTAAGCGCCCACACGCGCGCTTGCATGTGCGATTTTCATAAGTTCTTTAGAGATAGATATAAAATGAGATAACAAAAGAATTTGAATTGGAAGCGGTATGGTCCGAGTGAGTATACCAATTCTAAGAATTCATCTTCTGTTAAAATTGTGGTCATTGCTTAGACATCACCTCAAGTACAACTTCCCGCCAAGTCCTTCTTGTGATAGTGATGTGGTCTAGTAAGGTCCAATCATTAATTTCATTTGTCATAAGGATAAGTTGACATGGATTGAAATTAAGCGACTAAAAGGTATATTTTAGTGCAGTCGAGGGGTTCGTGTGTGGCGCCCACACGTGGCTTGTATGTGGAATTCCTTGGGCGATTGGAGGTTTCAATTAATATTGTTTTATCAAAGGTTACAATATTATTATTACGAATTATTTGCGATCGTATGCTTATGTGTTTTACATTATCGTTTCGAGATATGTCTCTTACGCCGATTATCAATATGCTCGCACAAAATCCGTTATCCGGTCAAAATTTTATCGAGTGGAAGCGAAACATGGAATATGTTCTTATCATTTGAAGAACACATGTTTGTTCTCACTACCCTAAACCCGATGCCCTTCTTGTGCGATCGACTAATGATGACGAGAGTCAAGCGACTTTGGAATAAGTCAAACAATATGGCTAAATGCTATATGATGACTACGATGTCCAAAGGTTTGCATACTGAGATCGATCGATGGCGACGCGACTTATATTTGGTCAAGTCTCGAGAGTAAGTTTGGGCGATCGGATCAGACGATCCGCTTCCACACAATGAGAGAAATCTTGGCGTGTAAGATGGAAGAAGGAAGTTCGGTCCATGAACATGTCTCCCCACGACTCATCTCATGGATAGTCTTGATCGGTTGGGAGGAGGTATTGACGGCGGCCAAGGTCGATATCATCCTCAATACACCGCCCAGTCTTTTGAGAACTTGCGTGAATGCGATCATGAGCAAGACCGAGTTTACACTTAGTCGGTTCTTAATGATCTCGTTCTTTGCATGAGTTATGGGAAAAGGAGCACATGCTCTTGCTAGCACATCTAAGGGCCCAAAATTTTCATCGCAAAATGGAAATAGAAAAAGGGGTGCCAAAGGTGGTAGAGGCGAGGCAAATAGTGGGAGTAATGGGAACAAGAACATGGTTGCCACGGAGGCTTGAAGAAGCGAAGGAGAAGGGCAAGTGCTTGAAGTGCGGTGGGACGGGCATTGGAAGGCCAGTGCCCTATGCTCGAGGCTCAAGTACGCTGTTTGCTTTAATAACGGAAACATGTTTAGCGACTTGTTCTACCCATTCTTGGGTAGTAGATCTGGCGAAGCGATCATGTTTGTTACACCTGCGAGGGGTTCCTGCGGACAAGGGAGCTGTTTGATGGCGAGATAACGATCTCCATGGGCAACGCGCTAAAGTCGAAGCTGTTGCGGTTGGAGATGTTCTTTATGTTTTGGGACAACAGTTTTAGTTTTGAAAGACGTTTTATATGTGCCGGATTTTCGGTAGGAACCTTGTTTCGTTTCAAATTATTTACTCATGGATATTCGTTATTTTTGATAGTGGTGTTTCTATCATAAGAAATGACGAAGTTATCGTGTTGGCACTTTATATAATTCGCTTATACTATTTCTCGCAAAACATAATACCTATAACTATGTCAGATCTTCATCAAACCCTAAAAGAGAAAGTTTTCTTCATGAGATGACTCTACTTTTCTCTCGGCATCTTAGATTAGGTCACATCAATCTAAATAGGATCCAAAGGCTGGCTAAGAATGGGCGTTGGGTGATCTCACGGTTACTCCGTTCGGTCTGCGAATCTGTATAGAAGGTAAGATGTCGACCTGGACCTTCAAAGCGAAGGGTTATAGAGCCAAAGAAATGTTGGAGTTAGTCCATTCGACATTGTGTGGACCTATGTCCACACAAGCTCGTGGAGAATGCAGTATTTTGTCACTTTCATTGTGATTACTCAAGGTATGGATACATATACCGCGCACCGCAGTCCAATGCTTTGAGAAATTCAAAGAGTTTAAGGCGGAAGTGGAGGCGAAGCTAGGTAAGAGTATCAAGTCACTGCTGCGGTCCGATCGCGGTGGCGAATACCTCGATAACGAGTTTATGGACTATCTAGTGAAATGTGGGATTACATCGGTAGCACTTCACCAGCACACCACAACAAAATGGTGTGTCGGGCGAAGAAATAGGACTCTTTTGAAATGGTTAGATCGATGATGAGTTATGCTACATTGCCTATTTCGTTACGAGGATATGCCTTAGAGACGGTGGCATACTTGCTAAATCTAGTACCGTCCAAGTCGATCGAAAAGACCCCTTTCGAGTTGTGGTTTGGGCGAAGCCCGGTTTAAGCCACATAAGGATATGGGCGATCCGGCACGTGTCTTTGAACAAGAAGGCGACAAGTTGGAGGCTAGATCGGCCGCAAGGCATTTATTGGCTATCTAGAGGAGCGAAGGTGGTTTATTCTATAGTCCCAAGGATCGAGAAGGTCATTATTAGCACTAATGCTCGATTCTTAGAAGAGGACTACATGAAAATCATAAGTCCAAAGTTGAAATCATTCTTGAGAATTAGAAGATGATCGTATTCCACCACCGATTAGGCGAAAGGTGCGAGATGTCGAGTCTAGTGGGAGGATCGACACGGATACTTCAAGAAATTGAAGTGGGTCGAGTTCCTTTGGAGATACCGACCGCATGAGTGGTACCTACACGCAAGTTGTGCAAGTTAGAGAACCACAAGTATCTGCACCCACCGTTGCCATTGTGCTGTAGAACCTCGTCAGTAGTGGGAGGTTGTTCGTCAACCCGAGCGATTTATGTTCGTGGGTGAATCTTGATTTAGTCCCAGCAGACGAACATGCAATAATCGACCCATGGACATACTGAGGAAGCGATCAAGATATTGATGCAAGATCATGGCACACCACTATGGACTTAGAAATGGAGTCCATAACGGCTATGGATGTATATGAAAGACACTCTACCGGATGGCAAGGAAGCCGTAGGTAGTAAGTGGATATACAAGAGGAAGAGATTACGATGGAGAGGTTTGACTTTTAAAGCCGAACTTGTGGCGAAAGGATACACTCGCATTGAGGGCATCGATTTGATGAGACCTTTTACTTTGTAGCAATGCTCAAGTCCATCGAATTCTTCGGCCATAGCAGCCCACTTGAACCCAGAGGTTTGGCAAATGGATGTTAAAACCGCTTTTCTAAGCGGTTACCTTGAAGAAGGTAGAGACATCTATATGCGACAACACGAAGGCTATGTGGTAAAGGGTGAAGAGCATCTAGTATGGAAGCTTAAGAAGTCCATTTATGGACTTAAGCGAACCTCGATCATGGAACTTACGCTTTGACGGTGGTAAAGTCTATGGATTTACCAGATTGCCTAGCGAGAGTTGTGTGTACTCGGTTAGATGTCAGCAGTGATGTGGTATTTCTTGCACTTTATGTAGATGACATCCTTCTAGTTGGCAACAACGTGAAGTCGTTATCGAGGCGTAAAGAGTTGGCTATCCGATCGGTTTCAAATGAAAGACTTAGGAGATGCGGCGTACATTCTTGGGATCAAGGTTTACCGAGATCGCAAGAAGAAAATATTGAGCTTATCTCGGGCGTCTTACATTGATATTGTGATTACTCGTTTTAGTATGCAGAACCGCCAAGAAAGGATTGCTACCTTCGCGGACATGGCGTTCCTTTATTCAAAACGCATCACCTATATTTGCCAAAGGAGATAGAGGAAATGAGACAAGTTCCTTACGCTTGCCGTAGGAAGTCTCATGTACGCAATGCTATGCTGCGAGACCGATATCCGCTATCACGGTAGGCATAGTAGCTAGATATCGATCTAACCTGGACAAGCTCATTGGATTGCGATAAAGCATATACTCAAGTACCGAAAAGGACTCGAGATTATAGGCTGGTTTACCATGCGAGATAGTCTAATGCCTTTGGGTTATCTGGACTCGGATTTCCAAGTGACCGTGATGAGAAAAAGTCGACCTCGGGCTATGTGTTTACCTTGGGAGGTGGAGCCGTATCTGGCGGAGTGCAAAGCGGCGATGCATTGCGGACTCTACCATGGAAGCCGAATATGTAGCCGCGGAGGCTTCTAAGGAGGCTGTATGGTTCAAGAACTACCTCGTGGATCTAGATGTGGTACTGGTTTGCCCAAGAGTATCATAGTTTCTTGTGATAACTTTCGGTGCGATGTGGCAAACTCGAAGGAACCACGGACCCACAAGGCGACTAAACACATGAGAGAAAGTACCATGTCATACGAAATCGTTAGGCGAGGTGGCGTGCTGATTGAAAAGATTGATCTGACGGAAAATCTAGCGGATCCATTCACGAAGAGCACGCCGCAAAAGTCTACGATGGACACGTTAGAGGACTTGGATTAAGCAGATGGCACCCACTTAGAAAACTTTTGTATAAGTGGGAGAAGCAAAGTGATGGTTGTTTGTAATAGCTAGTAGAAAGACACATTGTATACTAAAAGTTTGCTTTAGTATAAGTGGGAGATTGTTGGTTGTATCTTGAAAGCGTTTGGTTGAGCTTGTATACAATGTTTCTGTACCACTATTACAATCTCCTATCGATTTGAATACTTGATTGCATATATCGTGTCCCTTATCTCATATATAAGTTAGATCATACGATTGTGTAGAAGATCACGAGTGCAGTATGATTGGTCGAGACAATGAGATATAAAAAGTTTCACAGTGAGGCGACTTAAGGGCGAGTTGTCGGTTTAAGGCTGCGGTATAGATGAGAAGTGACTTGACTTAGTTGCTTGTCTATCTTGATGCGTCTCGGCGTATTGAAGGATCACGATGAGATGAGTTCTTCTTCGACCGTCGTGAAGAACCAAGATCTCGGTGACTTACGATGATCTAAACCTCGATAAGGTATTAGGTGAGTACGAGTTAGCGACCATCACTTTGACTTGTTATGGGTGAGGGTTATATGTTCTAACCAATTCTCGCATCTTGGGTGGTGGCGATCTTGTATGTCACGCTAGTTATCGTGTCAGTCACGTATCCGTTAAGGATGATGGCGTCCCTTAAGGAGCTCAAAAGGTTTATTGTACTAAACCCTGCGGGTTGAGTTAGCTCAGTACAATAATAAGGTTGAGTGGTACTACTTAAGGAAATGAAGTTATTGTCGTTTTAAGCGATCGATTGCTATAAATGATTAATGGACGTTCGATATCTTAAATACGGGGATTCGTAATGTCTAAGTGCAAGCCGACTCAACCCGGTAATAAAGGGGTAAGTCGACATTCTTTCTCTAGTGGAATGATCGAATGTTTATAAATTAATTTATGTTAAAATTTGAACATAAGATAATTAATTTATTTGAGGCCCGTCTTTATTCCTTGCATTTGATCCACTGGTGGCCCGTCCGGGCCCGTAACTCTTGGAAGAAATCGGCGCCCTACTGCTCTCAAAGGAAAGATTTTATTCTCTTTATCCCACATGGATATAATTATATTTATGGTATATGCATAGATCCTTTCCATATAAGATTATGGTAATAATCTTGAGAGTATGGAAATAATCCTAAGAGTATGGAAATAATCTAAGAGTATGGTAATATTCCATATAGGATTATGGTAATATTCCATAAAGGATTATGGTAACATTCCATATAGGATTAAGGTAGTGCATTATAAATATAAGGTATGAGATAAAGTCAGGTTAATGCTTAATAATTGAGTGCAAATTTTACGTACTTCATAGAGTGAATCTAGAAAATTAGCCTAGGGTTGAGGTGATTTCTTGTAGTATTCTCCATAGATCGTCCTCACTCGGCGTTGGAGATTGGGTATCAGGGATACATCCGAAGGTCAAAGCACGAGTCGATCCGTTTGATCCGTTCATCCCGTTCGATCCACCTCGGCGGATCGAAAGGTAAACACGTGAAAACCCTACGTGTTGCACTTTAATTATATAGGCGCATGCTAGGTTTATAATCAATGTATGGTGAATTAAACACCCAAGATGGATCCTCGGGCGAGGTTAACATTCGTTTTCCTACGAGGCGATCCGGCTACGTCTTTGAACAAGAAGGGCGACAAGTTGGAAGCTAGATCGGCATGAAAGGTGTTTATTGGCTATCTAGAGGAGCGAAGGTGGTTTATTCTATAGTCCTAAGGATCGGAAGGTCATTATTAGCACTAATGCCGATTCTTAGAAGAGGATTATATGAAAATCATAAGTCAAAGTTGAAATCATTCTTCAAGAATTAGAAGATGATCGTATTCCACCACCGATTAGGCGAAGTGCGAGATGTCGAGTCTAGTGGGAGGATCGACACGGATACTTCAAGAAATTGAAGTGGGTTGAGTTCCACGGAGATACCGACCGTCAAGTGGTACCTACGACAAGTTGTGCAGAGTTAGAGAACCACAGTGTCTGCACCCACCGTTGCCATTGTGCTGTAGAACCTCGTCGTAGTGGGAGGTTGTTCGTCGACCCGGCGATTTATGATTCGTGGGTGAATCTTGGTTTAGTCAAGAGACGAACATGCAATAATCGACCCGTGGACATACAAGGGAGGCGTCTGAGATATTGATGCAAGATCATGGCACACGCTATGGACTTGAAATGGAGTCCATGCGGCTATGGATGTATATGAAAGACACCTCTACCGGATGGCAGGAAGCCGTAGGTAGTAAGTGGATATACAAGAGGAAGAGATTCCGATGGAGGTTTGACTTTTAAAGCCGAGCTTGTGGCGAAAGTACACTCAGTTGGGGCATCGATTTCGATGAGACCTTTTCGCACCGTAGCAATGCTCAAGTCCATGAATTCTTCTAGCCATAGCAGCCCACTTGAACCTAGAGGTTTGGCAAATGGATGTTAAAACCGCTTTTCTAGCGGTTACCTTGAGGAAGGTAGAGACATCTATATGCAACACAGAAGGTTATGTGGTAAAGGTGAAAAGCATCTAGTATGGAAGCTTAAGAAGTCCATTTATGGACTTAAGCAAACCTCGATCATGGAACTTACGCTTTGTGGAGGTGGTAAAGTCCTATGGATTTACCAGGTTGCCTAGCGAGTTGTGTGTATCGGTTAGATGTCAGCAGTGATGTGGTATTTCTTGCACTTTATGTAGATGACATCCTTCTAGTTGGCAACAACGTGAAGGCATTATCGGGGCGTAAAGAGTTGGCTATCCGATCGGTTTCAAATGAAAGACTTAGGAGATGCGGCGTACATTCTTGGGATCAAGGTTTACGAGATCGCGAGAAGAAAATGTTGAGCTTATCTCGGGCGTCTTACATTGATCTTGTGATTACTCGTTTTAGTATGCAGGACCGCGAGAAAGGATTGCTACCTTTCGAGACATGGCGTTCCTTTATCTAAAGCAGCGATCGACTATATTGCAAAGGAGATAGAGGAAATGAGACAAGTTCCTACGACTTCGCCGTAGGAAGTCTCATGTCGCAATGCTATGCACGAGGCCCGATATATACGCTATGCGGTGAGCATAGTAGCTGAATATCGATCTAACCACTGGACAAGCTCATTGAATTGCGATAAAGCATATACTCAAGTATCTGAAAGGACTCGAGATTATAGGCTGGTTTACCATGCGAGATAGTCTAATGCCTTTGGGTTATCTGAGACTCGGTTTCCAAGTGACCGTGATGAGAAAAAGTCGACCTCGGGCTATGTGTTTACCTTGGGAGGTGGGCCGTATCTGGCGGGTGCAAAGCGGCGATGCATTGCGGACTCTACCATGGAAGCGAATATGTAGCCGCTTGAGGCTTCTAAGGAGGCTGTATGGTTGAGAACTACCTCATGGATCTAGGTGTGGTACTGGTTTGCCCAAAGTATCATAGTTTCTTGTGATAACTCGGTGCGATGGCAAACTCGAAGGAACCCACGGACCCTGAAGCGACTAAACACATAGAGAGAAAGTACCATGTCATACGAGAAATCGTTAGGCGGTGGCGTGCTGATTGAAAAGATTGATCTGACGGAAAATCTAGCGGATCCATTCACGAAGAGCACTGCCGCAAAAAGTCTACGATGGACACGTTAGAGGACTTGGATTAAACGATGGCACCCACTTAGAAAACTTTTGTATAAGTGGGAGAAGCAAAGTGATGGTTGTTTGTAATAGCTAGTAGAAAGACATTGTATACTAAAGTTTGCTTTAGTATAAGTGGGAGATTGTTGGATTTGTATCTTGAAAGCAGGTTTGGTTGAGCTTGTATACAATGTTTCTGTTACCACTATTACAATCTCATGTCGATTTGAATACTTGATTGCATATATTTGTGTCCCTTATCTCATATATAAGTTAGATCATACGATTGTGTAGAAGATCACGAAGTGCGTATGATTGGTCGAGCAATGAGATATAAAAGTTTCCTGGTGAGAAGACTTAAGGACGAGTTGTCGGTTTGGGTGCAGTATAGATAAGTGACTTGACTTAGTTGCTTATGCGTGTTTGATGCGTCTACGGCGTATTGAAGGATCACAGTGAGATGAGTTCTTCTACGACCGTCGTGAAGAACCGAGATCTCGGTGACTTCGATGATCTAAACCTCGATAAGGTATTAGGTGAGTATGAGTTGCGACCATCACTTTGACTTGTTATGAGTGAGGTTATATGTTCTAACCAGATTCTCGCATCTTGGGTGGTGGCGATCTTGTATGTCGCTAGTTATCATGTCAGTCACGCGTATCCGTTTAGGATGATGGCGTCCTTAAGGAGCTCAAAGGTTTATTGTACTAAACCTGCGAGGTTGAGTTAACTCAAGTACAATAATAAGGTTGAGTGGTACTACTTAAGGAAATAAAGTTAATGTCGTTTTAATTTGTCGATTGCTATAAATGATTAATGGGCGTTCGATATCTTAAATCTGAGGATTCTTAATGTCTAAGTGCAAGCTTGACTCAACTTCGGTAATAAAGGGTAAGTCGACATTCTTTCTCTGAGTGGCATGATCGAATGTTTATAAATTAATTTATGTTACGAGGTGAACATAAGATAATTAATTTATTTGAGGCCCATCTTTATTCCTTACATTTGATCACAATTTTGCCCGTCGGGCCCGTAGCCAAGGAAAATCAGTAGCCCCTCATGCTCTCAATTGGCGAGATTTTATTCTCTTTATCCACAAGGATATAATTATATTTATGGTATATGCATAGATCCTTTCCATATAAGATTATGGTAATAATCTTGAGAGTATGGAAATAATCTAAAGTATGGAAATAATCCTAAGAGTATGGTAATATTCCATATAGGATTATGGTAATATTCCATATAGGATTATGGTAATATTCCATATAGGATTAAGGTAGTGCATTATAAATATAAGGTATGAGATAATGTCTAGGTTAATGCTCGCATATTGAAAGCGAAATTTGGCCATCTCGTATTGTGAGAGTGAATTATCGAAAATTCTAGTGAGAGCAAAGGGTGATTTTCGAAGCATTCTCCATAGATCGTCCTCACTCGGCGTTGGAGATTGGGCGATCGGGATACAATCTGAAGGTCAAAGCACGAGTCAGATCCGTCCGATCCGTTCGATCCGTTCATCTCGTTCCGTCGACCTCTTGGATCCAAGGTAAACTGCGTGAAAACCCCAGCGTGTTGCGATTTAATTATATAGGCGCATGCTAGGTTTATAATCAATGTATGGTGAATTAAACACCAGATGGATCCCGGGCGAGGGTTAACATCGTTTTCCTTGAGTGTCTTCCGTCGTCTAGATTCTTCGTGCTTCGTCTTGGTGCTTAGACATCACCTCAGTACAACTTTCCACGAAGTCCTTCTTGCGATAGTGATGTGGTCTAGTAAGGTCAATCATTAATTTCATTTGTCATAAGGATAAGTTGACATGGATTGAAATTAAGCGACTAAAGGTTTATTTTAGTGCAGTCGAGGGGTTCATGTGTAAACCTCCACAGCGTGGCTTGCATGTGGGATTCCTTGGGCGATTGGAGTTCAATTAATATTGTTTTATCAAGGTTACAATATTATTGTTACAATTATGTGCGACGTATGCTTATGTGTTTACATTACTTTTCGGATATGTCTCTTACAGATTATCAACATGCTACTTTAAAATCCTCTATCCGGTCCAAATTTTATCGGTGAAAAGCGAAACATGGAATATGTTCTTATCATTGAAGAACACATGTTTATTCTCACTACTCCCAAACCCGATGCCCTACTATGTGCATCGACTAATGAAAGCGGCGAGTCAAGCGAGACTTTGGCATAAGTCGAACAATATGGCGAAGTCTATATGATGACTTCTAGCGTCAAAGGCTTGCGGTTGCGACATCGATCGATGGTAGGCCTTGGCGAAATATGGTCAAGTCTCGAGAGTAAGTTGAGGCGATCGGATCAGACGATCGTTCCACACAATGAGAGAAATCTTGGCGTGTAAGATGGAAGAAGGAAGTTCGGTCCATGAACATGTCTCCACATGACTCATCTCATGGATAGTCTTGATCGGTTGGGAGGAGGTATTGGCCAGTGTGGCGGTCGATATCATCCTCAACACCTTTGCCAGTCTTTGATAATTTTGCGTGAATGCGATCATGAGCAAGACCGGTATATGTGGGGAAATCGATTTAACCTCTAGGATCTATCTTGGATGTTTAATTCACCATACATTGATTATATTCCTAGCATGCGTCTATATAATTAATTGCAACACGTAGGAGTTTTCTGTGTTTACCTTTGAATCTGTCGGGGATGAGCGGATCGAGACTCGTGCTTTGATCTTGGTTGTATCCGGTTGCCCGATCTCAGCGTCGAGTGAGGGCGATCTATGGAGAATGCTTGAAAAAAATCACCCAATCTCTCTTCCGATTTTCGAGAATCCTCACTATGGAATATTAGTGATGCGAAAATTTAGGTTAAAGATTAAAGATTAGCCTTGATCTTATCTCTTACCTTATATTTATAATGCGTTACCATAATCCTGTAAGGAAAGAATCCATGCATATTCCATAAATATAATAATATCCTTATGGATAAAGAGGATCAAATCCTATCCTTAGAGACATAGGGGCAGATTTCTTCACACTAAGCTACGGGCTTTGGATGGGGCCACGAGGATTAAATCTGATGAATAAATATGGGCCTCAAATAAATTAATTATCTTATGTTCACCCGAACATAAATTAATTTATAAACATTCATTCATGCCACTGAGAATAAATCGACTGACCCTTTATTACACGGGAAGGTGAGTCGGACTTGCACTTAGACATTCTGAATCCCTTATTTAAGATATCGCACGTCGCTTAATTATTTAGAGCATTACGTGACAAAATAATTAATATCTTTAATTCATTAAGTAGTACCACTCGACCTTATTATTGTACTTGAGCTAACTCGACTGCGGGGTTTAGTACAATAAACTTTGAGCTCATAAGGGGCGTCATCGTCTTAAGCGGATCGGTGACTCGTCTGAGATAACTAGCATGACATCTGACATCCACCACCCGAGATGCGGAGAATATTGGGTTAGAACATATAAACCTACGCCCGTAACAAGTCGAAGTGATGGTCGACCACTCGTACTCACATAATACCTTATCGAGGTTTAGATCTTCGTAAGTCACCGAGATCTTGGTTCTTGAGGCGGTCGAGATAGAAGAACTCATCTCATGTGATCCATCAAACGTCGAGATGTACCCGACATGAGCGAGCAACCGGTGAGTCAGCTTCTTATCTATGCGCGGCTATCTGACAACTCGTCCTCAAGTTGTCTCGTTTGTGATTCTTGTGTCTCATTGAAGCGACCAATCATCTGGACTTCGTGATCTTCTACACACCGTGTGATCTAACATATAGATGAGGAGGGGCAGATATATGCAATCAAGTATTGATTCGGATAGGAGATTGTAATGGTGGTAACGAAACATTGTATACAAGCTCAACCATCGCTTCGATGATCTAAATCCAACGATCTGCTAGTCGGTTGTTTAATGATCTCGTGGCGCGGAAGGAGTCATGGGTAAGAGCACATGCCGCACTGGCACATCTTGTGACCCAAATTTTCCGTTGAAAATGGAAGAAAAAGGGGCACCAAAGGTGGTAGAGGCAAAGGAAGCGATGGGAGCGGTGGGAGAAGAACATGCGCACGGAGGCTTGAAAAAGCGAAGGAGAGGCAAGTGCTTGAGTGCGGCAAGGCGGGCATTGGAAGGCCAGTGCCCTATGCTCGAGGCACAAGTCGCCATTTGCTTTAATGCTTGAAACATGTTTAGCGACTTGTTCTACTCATTCTTGGGTAGTGAACACGGGTGCTGTTGATCATGTTTGTTACACTTGCGAGGGTCACTGCGGACGAGGAGGCGTGTGATGGCGAGATAACGATCTCCATGGGCAGCGGCGAAAGTCGAGGCCGTTGCGGTCGGAGATGTTACTTTATGTTTTGATAGGGACGGTTTAGTTTTGAAGGCGTTTTATATGTGGAGTTTCGGTGGAACCTTATTTCGTTTCAAACTATTTATTCATGGATATTCAGTCATTTTGATAGTGGTGTTTCTATCATAAGAAATGACAAAGTTATCTGTAATGGTGGCACTTTATATAATTAAGCTTTATACTATTTATGCCAAACATAATACCTATAACTATGTTGCATCTTCTTGAACCTTAAAAGAAAGTTTTCTTTGAAGATGACACCACGTTCTCTCTGGCATCTTAGATTTGGTCACATCAATCTAAATAGGATCAAGGCGGCTAAGAATGGAGGCGTTGGCTGATCTCAAAGTTACTGGTTCGATCTGCGAATCTGTATAGAAGAAAGATGTCGACCGGACCTTCAAAGCGAAGGGTTATAGAGCAAAGAAGTGTTGGAGCTAGTCCATTCGACTGTGTGGACCTATGTCAACACAAGCTCGTGGAGAATGCAGTATTTTGTCACTTTCATTGGCGATTACTCAGTGCGGATACATATCGTTGCTTGCTTTGCAAGTCAGAATGCTTTGAGAAATTCGAAGAGTTTAAGGCGGAAGTGGAGACAAAGCTTGGTAAAAGTATCAAGTCACTTTGCGGTCGATCGCGGTGGCGAATACCTCGATAACGAGTTTATGGACTACGTAGATGCGGTGTGGGATTACCTCGACTCACTACAAGACACACCACAACAAAATGGTGTGTCGAGGCGAAAAAATAGGACTCTTTTAGAAATGGTTAGATCGATGATGAGTTATGCAACATTGCCTATTTCATTACGGGGTATGCCTTAGAAAGCAATGACATACTTGCTAAATCTAGTACCATCCAAGTCGATCGAAAAAGCGCCTTCGAGTTGTGGTTTGGGCGCAAGCCTAGTTTAAACCACATAAGGATATGGGCGATCCGACACATGTCTTTGAACAAGAAGGCGACAAGTTGGAGGCTAGATCCGATGCAAGGCTGTTTATTGGCTATCTAGAGGACGAAATGTGGTTTATTCTATAGTCCTAAGGATCGAGAAGGTCATTATTAGCACTAATGCCGATTCTTAGAAGAGGATTATATGAAAACCATAAATCTAAAGTTGAAATCATTCTTGAATTAGAAGATGATCGTATTCCACCACCGATTAAGCGAAAGTGCGAGATATGCATCTAGTGGGAGGGATCGACACGAGATACTTCAAGAAATTGAAGTGGGTCAAGTTCCTTTGGAGATACCGGCGTACAAGTGGCTCTATTAAACAAGTTGTGCAGATAGAGAACCACAAGTTCTGCACCCACCGGGTTGCCATTGTGCCGATGGCGCCTCGTCGTAGTGGGAGGGTTGTTACGTTAACCAGGCGATTTATGTTCGTGGGTGAATCTTGGTTTAGTCGAGAAGCGGCGAGCAATAATCGACCATGGACACCTCTACGGATGGCAAGGAAGCCATAGGTAGCAAGTGGGTATCTGAGAGGAAGAGATTGAGATGGAGGTTTCGACTTTTAAATCCGGGCTTGTGGCGAAGGGTACACTCAGATTGAGGGCATCGATTTCGAAACCTTTTACTTTATGTGCAATCTCAAGTCCATCGAATTCTTCCGCCATAGCCGCACTTAAACCGAGGGTTTGGCAAATGGATGTGAAAACCACTTTCCTAAGCGGTTACCTTGAAGAAGGTAGAGACATCTATATCTTGACAACAGAAATTATGTGGTGAAGGGTGAAGAGCATCTAGTATGGAAGCTTAAGAAGTCCATTTATGTGCTTAAGCAAGCTTCACGATCTGGAACTTACGCTTTGACGAGGTGGTAAAGTCCTATGGATTTACCTAGTTGCCTAGCGAAAGTTGTGTGTATCGTTTAGATGTCGCGATGATGTGGTATTTCTTGCACTTTATGTAGATGACATCCTTCTACTTGGCAACAATGTGAAGTTGTTATCGGGCGTAAAGAGTTGGTTATCCGATCATTTTCAAATGAAAGACTTAGGAGATCCGGTACATTCTTGGGATCAAGGTTACCGAGATCGCGAGAGAAAATATTGAGCTTATCTCGGGCGTCTTACATTGATCTGTGATTACTCGTTTTAGTATGCGGGACCGCGAGAAAGGATTGCTACCTTTCGGACATGGCGTTCCTTTATCTAAGGGTAATCACCTATGATTGCAAAGGAGATAGAGGAAATGAGACAAGTTCACTTCTGCAGCTTCCCGTAGGAAGTCTCGTGTCTGTAATACTATGTCACGAGACCGATATACGCTATCGGTAGGCATAGTAGCTAGATATCGATCTAACCTGAACAAGCTCATTGGCTATGATGAAAGCATATACTCAAGTACACGAAAGGACTCGAGATTATAATTTGGTTTACCATGCGAGATAGTCTAATGCCTTTGGGTTATTCAGACTCGGTTCCAGTGGCCGTGATGAGAAGAAGTCTACCTCGGGCTATGTGTTTACCTTGGGAGGAGAAGCCGTATCCTTGTGGTGTGCAAAGCGATGCATTGCGGACTCCACCATGGAAGCCGAATATGTGGCGGCTTAGGAGGTGCTAAAGAGGCTGTATGGTTCGAGAACTACCGCATGGATCTAGATGTGGTACTGGTTTGCCCAGTATCATAGTTCTTGTGATAACTCGGTGCGATGGCAAACTCGAAGGAACCACGGACCCACAAGGCAGCGAAACACATAGAGAAAGTACGGTCATACGAGAAATGGTTAGGCGAGGGGATGTGCGATTGAGAAGATTGGTACTACGGATAACCTAGTGATCCATTCACGAAGAGCACTGCATAAAAAAGTCTACGAAGAGCATATTCGAGGACTTGGATTGCATGAGATGGCACACACTTAGAAAACTTTTGTATAAGTGGGAGAAGTAAAGTGATGGTGTTGTTTGTAATAGCTAGTAGAGAGACACATTGTATACTAAAAGTTTTGCTTTAGTATAAGTGGGAGATTGTTGGTTGTATCTTGAAAGCGGTTTGGTTGAGCTTGTATACAATGTTTCCTGTTACCACAATTACAATCTCCTATCTGGATTGTTTACTTGATTGCATATATATGTCCCTTTATCTCATATATAAGTTAGATCATACGATTGTATTGTGGATCACGAGTGCGTATGATTGGTCGAAGCAATGAGATATAAATAGTATCACGGTGAGACGACTTGAGGGCGAGTTGTAGGTATAAGGCTGCGGTGTAGATAAGAAGTGACTTGACTTGGTTGCTTGTCTATCTTGGTATGTCTCGGCGTATTGATGGATCACGATGAGATGTGTTCTTCTGTCGACCGTCGTGAATAACCTAGATCTCGGTGACTTACGATGATCTAAACTTGATAAGGTATTAGGTGAGTATGAGTTCTTGACCATCACTTTGACTTGTTATGGGTGAGGTTACATGATTTAACCAAGACTCTCCGCATCTTGGGTGGTGGCGGTCTTGTATGTCATGCTAGTTATACGTGTCGAGTCGTAGTATCCGTTTAGGATGATGGCGTCCCTTAAGGAGCTCAAAAGTTTATTGTACTAAACCTGCGAGGTTGAATTATCTCGAGTACAATAATAAGGTTGAGTGGTACTACTTGAGGAATTAAAGATATTAATTATTTTAAGCGATCGAGCAGCGTAAATAATTATTGGACGTATGATATCTTAAATACGAGGATTAAGTAAAGTCTAAGTGCAAGCCGGACTCAACCCGGAAATAAAGGGTAAGTCATCATTTATTCTCTAGTGGCATGAATGAATGTTTATAAATTAATTTATGTTACAGGCTGAACATAAGATAATTAATTTATTTGAGCCCCATCTTTATTCCTTGCATTTGATCCTAAATTTGGCCCGTCCGGGCTGTAGCTAAGGTGATTTTAAGCCACCCTCTCGATCCTCTTGGGACTCGATTGATCTCTCTATCTAAAGGATATTATTATATTTATTAGATATGCATAGATCTATCTAGATAGGATTTGGGAGTGCATTATAAATATAAGGTGAGAGAAAATCAAAGAGAATAATCATTCCATAATTTTAGAATTACCATATATTTGTGGTGAGAATTTTGAAAATTTGAGAAAAAAGAAAGGGTGATTTTCTATAGCATTCTCCATAGGCGTCCTCCGCTCGATATTGGAGAATAGACAAGCGGGATACCGTCCGGAAGATCAAAGCACGAGTCTTGATCCGTTCATCCCAGAAGCAGTTCGCGGGTAAACACGAGAAAACTCCCTCGTGTTGCAATTAATTATATAGGTGCATGCTGGGCATATAATCAATGTATGGTGAATTAAACATCGAAGATAGATCCCGGGAGGGTTAAATCGATTTCCTACAAATCAATGTATGAAGAATTAAACATCCAAAATAAATAATTGGGAGCAGGAAAAATCACATTTCCCATCAGGTTTTTTTTTCAACTATTCAAGTGAACTTTTACATTGAAGAACTATGCCAAGGCTAGACTCACTTGTCTAAACTCTGCTACAGATATAGCATAAGTGCAGATTAGAGGTTTAGGAGATTGGACTTAAATAGTTTCACATTAGACAAAGTGGTGAAACCATTAAACTTGGATAGCTCGGATTTCGTCCAAGTGTCGTCGAAGTTGAAGGTTGAAGTGAGTCCTTCTTTACTTTTTAAGGCTCTCTCTTACTAAAAAATTCATCAGTTTAAGAAGTCTAGTATTTATAGAGATTTTAATTCAAACTAGCCATTGAATCATTTCACTATACTCAGACCTTCTGACTCTATTCAGACTTTTGATTTTTCAACATTGTCTCTTTCTTTCTAATGCTTTGACTTTGTTGGCTTTAAGCTCATTGTCTATTGCTCCTGGCTTCATCGACGAGCTTGAGACTTATATTCTAATGAGTCAATTGGGTCCATATGAGTTAGTTTTTGTGAATATCTTCAACTCGGTCTCCTCTCAAATTAAAATATTTATAAGCAAAGTTCAACTTTTTGACAGATGAGCTGACTATAGAAAATAAATCAGAACGACTTATCATCAGAGATATATAACTTTATATATATATATATATATATATTTAGTTGGATTTTGAATCTAATAGAAACATGTTCTAATCCCAAATTCCCAATAAATTTTAATGGATAACTAGACCTAAACTTGCTTCCATCAACCAAGTACATAAAAGACGCTATCTTTCCTATGACAATCACGCAATTAGTTTAAACTTACTGCCATAGTGCCTAAACTGTTGATTAACATACATGGATTATTATGTCAAACTAATTATCCAAATGCAACTCCAAATAGATCGACTAGATTCAAAATCCACACACTAATCTCAAGTCATGTTAGCTTTATTGACTAACATGTCCTATGTTTCAAGTTCACGTATTAATCATCTCATTTTGGTGTCAAATAAACACAATAAATCATGCTTAGTTGGTAGCTAAGCAACTAACTAAGCAAACAATAAATTCAAGAATACAAGAGAGAAACGAAGTTCGTGCTTGACTAATCAAAATAAAATTCAAACTCAATTATCCATCGACTCTTTAATCATAGAATAATAGATAACTAGCAAAATGATAGGATACGGCCCAACTACTAGGCCCAAGCATCAGGCCCAATATAAGTGGGCTAACATTAAGCTCGGCCTATGTGAGTTCGCCCAAGAAGACTCTAGACCAACTACAACTCAAATCGCAGTGGGCGTGAGCGATTCGGATGCATATCTAAAAGAATCCTTATGAGAAGACTTCATATTGAGTCAAATTCAATATGCTAGTATATAAATAGAGGCTAGATTAGAAGAAAAAGATCATCGACACTCTTTGTATTAAACTTACACATTTAATACAAATATACTCTCTCTTGCTCCATGGGCGTAGATCTATAGATCCAACCCGTTATTTTCTTGTGTTCTTGCGCATTTATTACACCAGCGAAAATAAGATCGATCCGGCGCCCGTGCGTGGGAAAAGATTACGTGTTTTCGATTAACTTTTCTCGGTAACAATCGAGCGATGAGGAACCAAGAGCGCTACATCCGGGGCTATGCAACCGGCAACAACAGCGGCGGGGCACGCCAGCAGCGGCTGGGAAAAGCCCGATAAAGAATCGACCCCCAAAGGACACGTTCAAAGTGCGGATGGCGAGGCTATCCTATCCTCGTGAAGAAGAAGATCACGCGGCGAAGGAGGACTGCTTGACAGAGAGAGGAAGCCCGAGCATCGCGAGTTGAATCTCGGCGAGGCGGTTAAAGGGTTCTCGAAAAGAATAAGGAGAGCTTCATCCGGTTGCCTCGGCCGAGAACAAGGTCGGCTTCACCATGAGAGAAAGGATGCGGAAGTCTCGTCAAAGCGTGAGGCAAGCCTGTTGAAGTGAATCCCGGCCTTAGGATGGTAGGCACTCGTCTTTGCGAATAATACCTACACATGAGTTGGTTTCCAAACCCGATCGTACAAGGGATGAGCAGCATGGGGCATGTCGTCGTGATCACCGTGAGGTCGGACCCGCAATTATATGAGTCTAGCCGGCGAAGTCGGCATCGCTATCCGGGAGACGGGTTCGATGGATGCGCGAAGATTATTACCCATTTTCCAACGAGATACCGATACCCTCTCCACGCAAGTGCAGGTGCAGTATTACCCCTATGATGGTGCGGGATCCACAAAACTTTCTGTCTCGGTTCAATACAACATGATTAATCGGGCCTCAGCACCATCCACATGTACAAGGCATGTTCCGGAGTTCTTGATCAACAACGCCTACCGGTGGTTCGACGGTTTACCTCCGGTAATATTAGATCTTCGAGATCGATGGAAGCCTTTCATCGAAGGTTCTTCCAAAGGTCGAGTCAAAACCACATTGGCTCGTCTACTCACCGTGAGGCGGTGAGGAGAATCCATGGCGATTTCATGACTAGGTTCGATAAGGAGAGCACAAAATCGAGGATATAGCGACCTCCTCATTATCTCGACTTTTCAAAAGCGGCATCTTGCACGGGGCCCTATCTGAGGAGATCGTCAATCTGAGCCCGTCTTGTCGGGCTGTGGCGCATGCAGATCGGTTCGCCAGGCGGACGAAGCGGACAGGAGAAAGCGTGGTGAAAAGGTGGAACCTTGGACAAGAGAAAAGAGGAGGGTCGAGTAGACCGAGGTCAAAGTCGGCGAAGTGCCTTGGAAAGGATACAATGTGGCCTATAGAGTCAGGCTCGGGCCACGTCATGCCAACGAGCGACCTCGGTACTACACCTTGGCGAAGGCAGGCGGGGATCTACGAGCTCCACTGCGGACATGTTCGAGACCTCGGCCCATGATAGAGGATCGGCTTGTGATCGAAGACAGTATTGATCTTTCCATGAGGATCATGGACACGACACGGAGGAATCACGGGGAATCTCATGGCGGATATCGAAAGTTGGTGCATGACGGGGTTCTTAAAGTACCAAGGTCATGGCCGGCAGATTGGTCAGTATGAGGCCCCACCGAGGTCGGGAAAAATGGAAGTAAAGAAAGAGAGGGATCTGTGGCCCTCACAAGCGAGCCGACACCGATGAAGAGGGTGACGGCGAGCCTCGAGACGATAGAATCATATCCACCATCACGGGGCTCCCTCGCGATGTCTCGAAATCTCCTAAAAACCGAGGGCAGAGTCCCCAAACGGTGAACACAGTAAACAAGAGATTTAAAAGGACGAGGCCATCACCTTCTCGAGGCGACCATGTACAAGCCGTGGTACCCCTTTGAGATCACGATGATAATCCAGTAGTAGTCGCCAACAAGTTAGTTCGGTGGTGTCGTCGATAGTGGCGGCGTCGGTGGTATCCTTTTCAAAGAATACTTGACAAGTTGGGGATTGAGGAGGCCGCCCTCACACGGCGCCACTACCACTTTGAAGCTTAAATGCAAGAATAAGCGGCGCTGGAGGATCGTTGGATTACTGTCACGGTGGGAAGGCGCCGCGAGCTCCACCAAGGTGGTACATTCTTAAGTAGTAGCCAACTCACCATATAACATTATACTAGGGCCGGGGCTTGGTTAAGCGTGGTGAGGCGGTGTGCTCAGCGTACCATCTAACGATGAAGATCCCACAGAGGAGGGTAGGCTGTGATCAGGAGATCGAAACAAGCGAAGAATGCATGCGGTCGTCTTAAGAGGTCTTGGGACGGCCCGGCACCCTGACATAACAATTAGCGAAGCCCAAGGAGTTGGGCTGGAAAGGGCGTCGTGCGCTCTCGACAGCATTTCAGTAGATGAGGTCTGCTTGTATGAAGAGATCCCTCAAGGTCGTCAAAGTAGGTTACCGAAGTGCCTCAACTAAGAGATCATCCAACTCTAAGGGAGTTCGGAGGCGTCTTGGCTTGGTCACCCTCGACATGAGCGGGGTCTCGCTGGGGTATTATTACTCATGGCTCAACATTGACCCAAGTGTCAAGCCGGTTCGGCAAAAGCGGCGGATCTATGCGGTGAGCGGAATCAAGTTATACATGACGAAGTGAACCAACTACGAAAGCACGCATATTGTTGAAGTCAGTATCCGACACGGATAGCCACCGGTGATGGTCGAAAGGAGGCGGGGGATGGCGAATGTGTGTCGATTACACGATCTCAATAAACATTACCCTAAGGATTACTTACCCCTTCCAATATTGACAAAATGTTGGCGCTTTGGTGGGATCTGAAGTCTTGACTTCTTGGATCTATATAGGGGTATCGCCATGTCTTGATGGTGGCGAGGATCGTCAAAACGGCCTTCATCACGGACTTGGCGTTTTCATATAAGAAGATGCCATTCGGACTCGAGAATGCGGGGCCACCTATCGAAGAATGGTGGACAAGATATTTCAACCTACATCGGTCAAAATGTGGAGGTGTATGTAGATGACATCGTCGTCAAGAGTATGGAGAAAGCGCGTGCGTTGCCGACCTCGGATCGTCCTCGACTTACTTAGTAAAGTAAAACTAAAGCTAAACCCCAAAAGTGTACATTCGCGATTCGGTGCGGAAAATTTTTGGGGTGTTGGGTTCCTGAAGGATTAAAAGCCAACCCGTCCAAGGTTCGAGCCGTTTTGGAGATGAAGGTGCGAAGACCATCCACGATGTGCATAAGTTGATGGGCTGCATAGGCTTTGACAGCTTTCTTTCAAAAGCAGCGGAGAAGCAATTCCCATTTTCAAGATTCTCAAAAGGCCACGGGTTCGGTTGGGATGATAAACACAAGTTGGCCTTTGAAGATCTCAAAACTACCTTGAACTCACTACTTTATCATCGTCAGAAGGAGGGAAGTCCTCTCCCTATACCTCGCGACTTGGATGAAACCATAAGTGCGGTTTTGGTGCGAGGGGCGAGACGTCGTCAACTCCCATGTGTTCAGTGGTGAGAGCACTTAAGGGCGAAGCGAGATATCAACCTGCGGAGGCTCGCTTTGGCATTAGTAAATCTGTGAAGAGACTACGTCCTACTTCCATGCACGTCCATACAAGTTCTCACGATCATCTACTTGACAAGTATTGACAAAGCCGGAAGCTTGGGGAGGTGCAAGTGGGCAATTGAGTTGGGCGAACACGCTATCTCTTTTGCCCTCGTCAAGCCGTCTAGGGTCGGGGCATGGCGAGACTTCCTATGAGACTAACTTCACAGGAAAGCTGAAACCACGAGCCTACCTCGGAGAATGCAGAAGCCGAACCCATCGGGAAGCATCAGAAATTCTTGGAAAATCTATGTGGATGGAGCTTGGGGAAAAGCGGAGAGTGGGGCAAGCATCTTGCTTTTGGGACCGGATGGCGAGATCACTTTCATGCCGGTTTGCATTAAAATCTGAATAACGAAGTGGAATCGAGACCTTAATTGCGGGACTTCGCTGGCTCAAAGCCTTCAAATCTGTATGCAAGTTCACGGTGATTCTCGGTCATAGTAAGCCACATGTTGGGAAAGTATGAAGCTAAAAGCGGCGGGATGAAGAAATACCTTGAAAAAGCCAGCTTGTGATCTTTCCCATACTTCCAGGTTGGTTCGTATCGAAAGAGCAGAATAGCCGGCGACACCTTAAGCAAGCGGCTTTGTCATCAGCGAGCCATGATGGAAGAAGTCCAGCAGGAAGCATTGGCGATGCCGATGAAGTCAACATAGTCTCGATGAAGAGCCTAGCGGATGACTCCCATTCAAGAATATTTGGAGAAGGACGAATTACCTCACGACAGACTCGAGGCTAGGAAAATCTTGAGCAAATCTTTGCGATACATAATTGGCGAAATTCTCTGAAAATCATATCTCAACCTCTCCTAAGAATTGTGCGGGTCCGAACCGAGGCTGAATACGTACTAAGCGAAGTACATGAGGGATCATGTGGAAGCCATATCGGACCCCGGCGTTATCAAAGAAAGTCAATGCGATGGTGGTACTATTGACGACAATGTTCCACGACTCGATTGACCTAAATAAAAGTGTAAAGTGCAATTCATGGAAATGTGCGAGGCTACCTCAAACAAACCTCGTCGGCATGCAAAGCCCTTGGCCATTCATGCAATGGGGGATTGATATGTGGGCCCCATACGTAAAGCTCCGGCGGTTTAGGTTCTGATTGGTGCTATCATTACCATAAAGTGGATGGAAGCGAACACTTGGTGAAAATCACAAGCAAAAGCAGCTCTCAATTTTATGCGAAAAATATTGTATGTGACGGCATCCCTATGTCCTTGTTTGGATAATGGGACACATTTCACAGATAAGGTCTTGAAGAGTGGTGTTAAGAGCTTGATTGATAAAATTCACCTCGGTGGCCCATCCTCAAGCAAATGGTCAAACCGAAGTCACCAAGCAGACAATCGTGAAGGGACTCAAACTACGCCTCGACCGAGTGAAAGGTGGCGGGTGGAAAATTTACCACAAGTCTTATGGTCATACCCAAATGCAACCTCCCGGACATCGAGATGGAGAAACACCCTACGGTTTAGTGTATGAAACCGAGGCAGTAATCCGGCAAAATCGATATGCGAGCCCCGTACCATCATTTCTCGGTTGAAGCAAATGGGAGAATCTCTGAGCCGACCTAGATGCGCTAGAAGAGTAGAAGCTCGTACAAGCAACAAGTAGCTCGGTATTATAACTAGCGTTTCAAATCCCAAGCTGTTCCAGTAAGCGACCTCGTACTTTGAAATAACGAAGTCGACAAAGCTGCATAAGCTCGGCAAGTTAAAAGCTACATGGGAAGGACCATACCGGTGAAGAGTCCTCGAAAAAGGTTCATATAAGCTCGCCCGTTTATCAGGTGAGCAAATACCTCATCGTGTACATCGTTCATCTCGAGAGATATTTTGCATAAGTGTCGAAAAGAAAAAATTGTTCATTTAGTCTTGTTAGGTCGTGTCTTCAAGTCCTTTTACATTGTCACATCGTGTTTCATTAATAAAATCTTTTCTTTATTTACTTCTACGCTCGATCTTGCATATTTCATTTGTCACATGCATACATCCCAGAAAATACCCTCTAAAGAGGATGATAAATAAGCGTGAGGACCACCCTATCGACACTTCTCGACAAATAAGGAACCTATACCTTCGTTATTTCGAGGATGAATACCTTCGTTTAATACAAGGATGAACTACCTTTGTTTGTCTGAGACGAACTACGATTCGTTTATTTAGGATGAATACCTTCGTTTAATCGAGCGAACTACCTTTATTTATTTCAGGATGAATACCTTCGTTTAATCACGAGACGAACTACCTTCGTTTATTTAGGATGAATTACATTCGTTTATTACGAGGGCGATCTACATTCGTTTGATTCACGAGGATGAAATCGTCTGATGTTTGATAAAAGGAAAGATCAACACAAGGCGAAAATTTGTTCTTATATACAACGCATTACGAGGGCGATGAAGGACCGGGGAGGTGGGAAAAGCTAAGCGATCTCTAGCAAAATCGGGGTTTAGCGGATCATCTATGCTCACTTACCATTACCTCTACCTCGTCCTCGATCGGCACGGGGGCTCGACCAGCTCGACCTCATGTCTTGCCGTCAGGCCCGAAGCCACTCGATATGCCGTCTGCATGAGCATAAAACTCCGAGTAAACCTATTTACAATCCTAGTACTTGAAGAAGCCTCGTGATGGGAGAAGCTTCGGCGATCGTGAAGCACCCGCTCGAGTTGTGGATGACGAGCTACAACAGTCTTGTCTGGACCTCCTATTTTCTCAGTCGACAAAATTGCTCTCACGAAATGCCGGAGTCCCGAGGTACTCATACGTAGCTCGACACAGACTCACGATCTCTAAGACTTTGGCCGATCTAGGAATAGTCATTCCACCACCTCGGTGAATAACTACCTCATTGAGGCGGTGCTCGTGGCGACCGATTTGGCATCATCCTTAGCGATCTCGAGCTTCCCTCCAACTCAAAACCGAGCTTGAAGCTCGTCAAATTTCTCTTGACGACTAGAACTTCACATCGACCTCCTCATCGCACATGGCATGGACTTGCCTTCCAGTGAAGGACCTCGACCTCTTTTGTGAGAGCTCGGTTCAAAATTTTGATCTGGTCGGCCGAGGAGATATATCAACGGGTTTAGGAGCAGTGAAGACAAAAACAAAGGAAGCATTCTTGATAAAATTGGGAGATTTTATTCAAGCCTTTAAAGCGATGTCGAAACCGACATCCTAATGATGCCGTAAGTACATTTTATCTACAAAAAAGGATCAATGACCCTCCAGGCTTCGAGCTCTTGCGCCTCCTCTCCTCACAACCTCGGCTTGAGATTGCACCTCCCAAACCTCGCCCGAACTTCCATAGCTTGGTCTCGGCGATCACCGCCGCCCTCGGCTCCTTAGCCAGATCGGCCATAATAGCCCGACACGGCGTCCCGATCCACCGAGCAAGCGCGGGTGACTCGGCGATCGGCAAGGTCGAAGAGGAGGCCGGCCTCTCCCTAGCGGGTAAGTTCTTGAGGCCGTCGCGAGGGACCTCGGCATACGCCCATGACGGGGCCTCGTTCTCCATCACCCTCGTACCCGTACTTGGACTTGTCCAAATTCGGGTGTACTACGGCAACTTTATCGAGTGGTCGCTGCAGCGTGTGGGACCTCGGCCAACTACGCGGCGCTGGAGAACCTCCCGGGGCGAAATAGCCTCTTCGCGAAGGTGCGGAGAGGCTCCTTCTTGAGCCGCCGCCTCGGCCTCTACACTGGCGGCCTCACCTCGGCCTTCAGCAGGCCCGACCGGCCAGCCCGCCACCTTCACCGCCTCGGCCGCGCCAAGGCAGTGGTCTCCCTCTTGGCGCGTCGAGCCTTCGCCTTCGGCACCTAGGTGGGCGAGATGGTCTCTCCTCCCTCGAATCCTAGCGGCCGGGAGCCGCAGGGTCGAGCCGGATGGGCGTCATTCGGATATTCCATGAATTGGGTGGACGTCGCCGTCATCGTGGTTAGCTCGGCGTCGTGTACTCAGTCCCCTGCACAAAAGATAACCATGTCAAACAAATACATCAATACTTAACTTTGTGACGTGCAAACAATTGCATTACCTCGGGGAAGGACCGACGTGCGACCTGGGTACCGACGATCTCACAGTCTACATCGTCGGCGGGGCAGAATCTGACTCTCCTTGTCGGGAAGTGAGATGCCCATGGGCGAAGGTGACTTCACCACCTCTTGACCTCTCGGAAGAGACCTCGACCCAGACCGGTGCCCGCGGTGGAGGGCTCGGGGTGGGTTCTCGACCTCTTCCTCTTCTTGAGTAAGGAAGTTCGCTTGCAAAGATAAAATAAATGCCGAGGTTAGAACATAAGCGGAAAAATCAATCAAGAGCTAGAGTGAAATAGGGGGCCTTCATTGGCGCTCTGAGGTAACATGATCATAAGGGCTCGACCCATGGCGTGACTGGGCACCGGTAAAAACTCCGTTAAGGCTAGCCACTGAAGACTCACTCTGAGCCACGAAGGCATCATCGGTGGCCACGTCCTTGACTTCCTGTATTCCAAAGCAGGCTGGAGGACTCATGACCGACAAAGAAGAACTTTTTACGCGATTGGGATTTTTGACCGTTTTACTTTGAAACTACGACGGTGATAAATAATACCACAGCGTAGATTTAAGCGGAAAACCTAAGGACAAACCACAGGTAAGAAAAATTATGCCGATGAGCATAGACACCAAGGCCGTCAAGCGCCGAAAAGAATTTTGCATTATTTGGGCGAGAGATATGCGAACAATTGTTGTAGTTAGAGCATACCGGAAGGAAAAAGGAAGGCGAAGACGCGCAAGGCTATCCTCGTATACCGTAACAAAACCCTCGGGAGCCATAAGCCCTATCCTCCGGTTGGGAGGCGACCAACTCAAAGATTTTGGAATAAAAATCTCGAAGCAAGCTCTATTATTGCGAGGGGCTAGATATGAAGGAAGCGAAGAAACCTACCAAAATCCATCAAAGGCGGAAAGCTACTCTGAAGAAGGAAGGGGAATCAGCGGTAAAACTTCTAAAACCACCGGCGAATCCGGTGGCGACATTGACTTACATCACGGTATCGCGGCCGTGAGACTCTCTCTCCGGAAGAAAAGCCGTAAAATAACTTACTTGTTTTAGAAGGAATATCGAAGAAGATGGCGAGCTCGGCAAAATAGCGATGGAGGAAAAGTAGAAACACTCGGTGTTTTGAGCGAGCGATTTTGAGTTTGAAAGTTGGAGGCGGATAAAGTGAAATGGGAAAAAGGCGTATGGTGGAAGTTATTCCCCAGCGTGCGGCTTTATCGGGGCGTACACCATCGTATACATTAAATGGATGTGGCGTGTTCCGTGTTAAACATCGGCACAACATCCGTGTTCGACCTCGACGCGGCGTTACACATTCAACCTCCACGGTGTTATATATCCGAACTTCGCGAGATTACGTGTCGACCTCGGCGGGCGGCAGAATGTTCGACTTGGCGAGTGTGGCGGCGACATATGATAAATCTAGTGTATGTAAATATGCGAGATTTATGAAAAGAAAAAAGAACACAAGAGTTTTTACGTGGTTCGATCAAGAATGAGATCTCGATCACGGAGGTGATGATCCTCAATACTTTCACTATAAGCGGATAACAATGAGTGTATCTAAAAGGCTCGGTATTGATAAGTTGCTAACACTTTTACCGTCGACCTAACCTCTATTTATACAAGATTGTGGATCTCGTCTTTGGATCCGCGATTGGTGGAATAACGATCCTTAGTGGACGACGATCTACGCCATAGCGACCACGATTCCGCCATAACTCCACGATCTCACGCCTTTGACTTCGTCTTGGTTAGGGTCTTGATTAGGGGTTTGGATGCGGGCTTTAGAAGCAACGTGGGCCATCATTAAGTCGAGGCCGGCTTCGTTTGGACTGCCGGTGGGCACGGCGGTTGGGATATATCCCATGATAGCCCCCAAATAGGCGAGTAACAAATATGCCGGTGAGATGAAGATCGTATTTTACGAGGCGGTTGGTCTTCGGTGAGGTTGTTGTCGAAGGTCTTTGTCTTTTTGGCGTTAGAAATTTGGATCGAGATGCGGGTCGAGCGAGTTGGATGGTTTATCGGCTGGCGTGCACGCTTGTCGAGGACGGCCCGGCCGTCTGTCATGGGACGATGTTGGGTCCAACATGGATAGCGGTGTTCGTCCGGTAACTGCGAGATCGATCTGGATAGAAATACCATTCGGATGATCTGAGGACCGGTGGCTAGCGATACATGCGGATGATCTTGAGGTCGGAAGTTGAATAGAGATATCCACGGATGATGCCGGGTCGATCGGATTATGTCGAGGTCGATCACGGATTAAGATATCATACGGATGATCGGGGTTCGAGCTGAATAGAGATATCCACGGATGATGCCGAGGTCAGTCGGGTGATGAGGTCAGTGAGATGTCGGCGTTGGGTGGCGTGTCGCTTGTAAATGCGATGGGGTCGGGTCGGATTGATGATTGCCGCGATTGGACCGGTTGTCGGCGCGTCTTTGATCCGTCACTGCGCAGACGGTTGAGTGGGTGCTCGAAAGCGCGTCGTCGTCTACTCCGTATCAAATTGCAACCGACCACATGGGAAGTTGAAAGCGGTAATTTGGGTGCCCATTAGGTACTATAAATAGGCCTAATGAGGAAGCTGTTCACTTTCTTCTCCCCATCGTTCGGAGGAAGCGAAAACACAAGATTTCGGAGTTCTCAATCTATCCAACTCATCGAAGAATGATAACTCGCCATTAAAAAGTAAGTATGACTTCTTCTTCCATATCGGTTACGCTCGTTCTTCTTCTCTGCGATAGCGGTAGAGATTAGGGACTATATGTGCCATGATTTTGCGGGTAAATCCTTGGGCATTAGCGCTATGGTTCCATCGATTTCTCTGCGTGGGATGGGTATAAGGTCGGGGCGTTAGATCGTCTCGACCGTTGCCAAAATACTTAGCGTGGGAGGGATTGCCATCACGCGGTGGAGGCTGGTGGTGCTGCCCGGGATCCGTGACCGAGCTTTGGCTACCGGAGATTTTTGACGATATATGTAGATGCGAGGCGGGCCTGGGATTCAGCCCTTAGCCCCATCTTTTTGCACATTCAGAGTATTTCCAAATTCCTGTTACCAATTTACCCCAAACTCCATTAGGTCGGTGAGTGGGATGGGGCTTTCTGTTCTGGCATAGCCAAGGAATTTTCTTTGAGGTTTTCATGCGATTTTTCGTCAAAAGTGCGGGGGTGTGTCTATTTTTCGCCTCGACAACCCTTTGGGATTCTGCCCCGAAAGTGTCGCGATTGGCAAGTAAATATTTCTTTCTGTGGGTTGAGGCGGCACGAGCTACGAGTGGGGATGGGTAGGATGAAGACACGAAGGTGAAACCCCCGGTTTCGTGAGGACCGACTCGACTTGCTCGGGTGAAGTCTCCGTGGGTTCCGAGGGCGACTGAATAAGGCCGGTGGCGTTCCAGTCGAGGCCCGGTCGGGGCCCAGGTGAGGGCACCTTCTTCTCCTTATGCCTTGTAAGTCCAGACCTCGTTGTGTTAGCGATTTTCTTACATTGTGTAGTGAAGCTGATGCCCAGAGAAGGGCTCTCCATCGCGAGCAAGGAGCCCCAGAAGAAGAAGGTGAGGCGAGGCTGCACATGACCAGAAGAAGGTTGGCGATATCGACCCAGTGATGGCGGGGCCTCGGCGAAGTCGAGTTGGCATCGGAGAAAGCGGACTCGAGGCCGTGCTCGAGTGCGGTGCGAGCTTCAGCTCGGCTTTAGCCTCACCGGTATAAATCTCTTCACATCTGTCTTTATACGCTGCGTGATGTGTACTAACTCGTGTTGCTTTGGGAAGCGAGCTCGATGATCGGGACACCTGCGTCTTTTGAGGACTGCCAGCGTGCTCTTGGGTACATCACGAGAGCTCAGCTCGATTAATGTGGGGGCGGGAGCTTCGCTCTGCTGAGGCGGATCTTGGAATCGCCATGCTGCTGTGAGCGGGCTGAGGCATGCCATGGCATTGCGGTAGGAGACCGCCACGAAGAAGAGGGCTTGGCGTTGGAGGTGCAGGGGAGCTCGAGGAGGCACGTGAGGTCGGTTGGGGCGAAGAAGGAGCTCGCCGGCGAGGGAGTGCTAGGCGGGCGGATCGGGGACCATTGTTGAGGGCTTGTTGGCAAGCTGGTCGAGTCGAGGCTTCTCGGGCCTTCATTCCGACTGGCCGTGCTCAAGACCAAGGTGGTGTCGGACCATCTGGAGGTTGGCGGCCGCCATGACTTTGACAAGGTCGAAGCATGGTTGGGTCGAGTCGGCCCCGGGCTGAATAGGCCCTACCTGGGGTGATCTCGGGGTCGGGTCCTTCTGCAGGTGGGCTTTGGCATCGGACTCCTCCCTTCGACGGTGGGCCGTTGCTCGGTCAAGGAGGGCGAAGATCACGAACTCCGGGAGCTTCTTGCCGAGGAGTCTTGTTGAAGCCGAGGAGGAGGAGGAGCAGAGCTTCCAGAAGGGACCAACAGTGCAGCGGACGGCGGAGAAAAGGCGGCGGGGCCGGCGAGTGGGTAAGAGCACGAGGTCGGTGGACTGATGTAATAGGTTGATTGCGGGGTCGATGGGATCAGGCCTTGTAAAATTTCCACTTTTGAATAATAATAGTTACAACTTTAGAGATGTGTGTTGTCCGCTGTTTTAGCATTCACGTCTCGATACCTCGGACTCGATCATGAATTCTTGGCGACCCGACTATCGAATGAAGGACGAGATCATATGGATGCGTCACGGTATAATAAGCGTGGGATATAAACATAACTAATGGCGATCAACCCATTTAACTATTCGATACTTGGGTAGGCTAAAAAGGGATAAGTAATTGATACTAACTTTCAGTCGCGAATGACTTGTCGAAAGGGGTTCAGGTTTCAACATAACTTAATCGGGCAAAATTCAATCACAGTCGACCTCAATTCAATCTGACATAAAAGCAATTATAATCAAAACATTAAACAATATCGAGTTAGGCGGCAAATAGCGTGTGGACATGCATATGATGCATGCGAGGTTCCAAAACCTTTCTAGTTAAGCCACAAAACAGCGCTACTCTGCGCCACCTCGCCCATCTTGATCCTTGCTCGCTGCTTGCATCAAAATCGACGGATCGAGGTAAACAGAAAACCCAGTGTTTCTATTAATTATATAGGCGCGTACTGGGTTTATAATCGATGTGGTGAATTACACCAGATGGATCCTCGAGGGTTAACACATGTTTTCGGTTGAATGGTTCTTGATGTTCTTCTTTGTTTGTCGATCTGACATTTTGGCGAATTCGATGGCGATATTGGGTGGCTTTTTTATTGTTTGCTAAGCAAAAGGTTGAAGAAGCTCTTCGAAGATGAGTCGATATCGAGGAGATCGATTCGACCGAATAATGAGGAATATGATGGCGGTGTCCCTCGTTTTACGATGGTGTATCGGTTGATTTTCACTTAATACATACTAGGATGATGGTGATCTTAGGGAAGGTGGTGATCTTGGCTTCCTATATGCACTCTTAGGATCGATTGTGATGTTAGGGAAGATCGGATGGTGATCTTAGGCGAAATTGTTACAAATCGTTGGAGTCGTGAGTTGCGATTTCGGCCTTGGGTTCGATATCTATGTCAGAGCTTGAGATGGTGGTTCCACGTCTCGGAAACAGGGAGTGTAGAGAGTATGGGTGATGGATGCAAGATGCGGCCGATGGATCTTCGGTTGCTTGATGTGCTAAAGTGGAAGGTGTATGCGCGATGTGTATGGGTAAGCAAAGTGAACTTATCAGCGGGGATTGTTAAGATTGCATAGGAATAATTTGTGATTTGGTTTATTAATTGAGTTATATTAACTATTTATTTATTTTACTAGAGTGAATTCTCTCTTTTCTCGGGTAGTTTATCGTACAAGATCTCGGGGACCTCACAAATATTATTAGATCCGAGATCGAAAACTCTAGCAAAGAAGGGCGGGAGAAGAGCGGGCTGCAAGCTGGCTAATCCGAGCAGGGGCATTCAAAGCAAAGCTGCCATGTTGGCTGATTTCCGAGAGTCACGGCGGATAAGCGAATATGGGACTCCTGTCCCACACCGAGCAGACGACGCGAATTTTATGTCCGACCTCCTCTTGAGCAGGTTCGAGGAGGGATGGGGCCCTCGTGGATCTGAACAATTTTGGTGGCCGTACGATCGGTATGGTCGAGGAAGGCGGTTTGGGGAGGAGTCGCTGAAGACCGAGGCCGCATCTCGAGACCTTTCTCGATATTTGTGACACCGTCAAAGCGAATGGGGTGCCCTGAACCGATCCGGATGTTTCGGGTTTCTCATTCTTGACCATCACGAAGATTGGTTGAAGTTTGGCGTGGATTGACATTGGAAACTTTGCGAGTTCTCTCGAAATATTTCCGCCGTGACGAAGATCATCGCGATCTCCATTTTGCCAAACCAGCGAATCTATTCGAGGGCATGAAGATTGATCATTAAGGCGATGTCCGGCATGGATTCTCAGGAGCAACGTCATGCAGTTCTCGTGTGGGTGACATTTCGGAGGAGGCATTATTAGGATGTCTCGGAGAGTTGTTAATCTTGTAGGTAGCAAGGTGCCAGTATTTTGGAGAGATTACGCACACTTCTGAGCCAGCGGAGACGCACGATTGGTTAAAGCGCTGACCGTCGTGATTCAGAATCTGATGACTGGATGGAAGCAATTGGCATACATTGAAGATATGCGATTGATGGCGAATGTGCGTCGTTGTGTAAGAACCGTCGATGTGGAAATCGGCAACATCAAATGAATCTGATTTCATGTTGAACGAGCCGCGAAGAAAGTTGTTGGGCCTTTCGCGCGAGCGAATTGATCGACGAGAGCAGTGTGAAGAACTGTGCACATGGAGCGACTCAGTACATAACATGCGGAATGACACAATAACTCCGTCCATTTCCGAGTCATTATGTCAGAAATATGGCGAGTTTTAAACGTTCATAAAGAGTTTCGGAATAATCAATTGTCTCAATTGAGCGTGAATTAGGTTGAATCATGACAATTTTTAAGGCAGTGCGCAATGAAGATGTGGGAATTGAAAAAATCAATCCCTATCAGACAGAAGCTTGCGAGCCTCCCAGTTAAGCGGCAGAAGTTGAAGGCGAAATCGGTCAGTAGCGTTAGACATGAGATCGCAGAGCATACTTTCCCACAGGAGCTGCTCCTGGTGCGAGCTGGCGCGACCACCTGGCTACATCCTGACAATCGGCGCTCTTGCGAATTCCAAACCGGCTGACCATAAGCTGAAGGATAGCCGACGGCGAGACTGCGTGATGAGGTCCCGACTCCAGTGCGTACCGGTCCAAGTCAGTCAGTCGATGGCATTGCGTTAAGGATTTAATTGCAGCCTCTGAGCAGAACATGGGTAGATTTGGAGTTGCAAGCAAGGGAGTTTGAAACGTCGAAGAATCTTATGCTCTTCGTCCAGCGATGTGTTCACGTGATCGATCCCTACATTGTGACTGACGATATTGCCGAGCGTTACAACGCACAAAATGGCGTAACTCAATGCTGGCGTGATAAGATACGAAATGGTTGAGACGTTGTTTCGATGATTTTAGTTCCTTCAAACAACTATCGGATACTACCTGGTGGGCTTTGATTGATGTGCGGAAGGTAATCTCGTTAGTGTTAACGATGAGAGCTCGAGATTTCCATATATGATGCCATAAGCAACACGAGTGAAAATTGGGTTGCTACGATCACGACTACTCTGCCGCGACGTCGCGCGCTTAGAGTGCCTTCGTCGAGGAAGGCTGCGAGAAAAGAGTGGACTCGGTATGGAAGAGTGTATCGTTCAAGTTTGGTGGCCACTTCGTGATCGATGGTGGTCAGTCCAGTGAATGCTAATATATGGAGAATCCACAAATTGGGAAAGATTTCATTGCCACCAAAGCGGATTGAGAAAGGTTAGTGATGGTCAAGAAGCGTTAAATTGCACATGTTGGGAGGTAACCAGCGTTTTCTTATTTTATCTTTGTGTTTGTTTTGTTTTTGTTTGTGTTGCTTTTTGTCGTGTTTTTGTCTTTCTACGTGTTGTATGCATGCGATCACGAGTTAAGTGAAGTGTTTTAATCCATGTGGCGAGATAGAAAATTTTTGTAATTAATGATAGTGCATGATATGTTAAAATAGACTATGAATGACTTGATTGCTTAAACTTGTTGTTTTCACCATTTGCACTTAAGTGAGACTTGAGCTTCTTGTATAAACATCTTGTCTGATGTTCTTTTAATTTGTGATATCGTGCATGTGATTATCTTCTAGAACTGCGTTTTACGTTCAAGGTATGATATGTGTTGTCATTGAAAGGATAAAGACCATCTGTTACCAGTTTACCAACACTACCCATTTACGTGTTGAATAATGATGAATTATTGTTGAGTAGCTTCTATGTTTCATGATACAGATCTACGTGGATACGATACTTCGTCTTACTATATTACACTTTTAGTGTTATAAAGTGGCGATCATCCTTATTTATATTTTCGTTGATTTGAGACCCGTATTCTTTATTATCCTTTTGGCCACTAAGTTTAAATAAAAATATAAGCCCATAAGCATTTAATTAAAAAGTCAGCCATTATCTCAAACCCTAAACCTATGCCCACTTTTGACTTACTTTCGTGATCAGTGCCATCGGCATGATTCGAGTGACCTCACGTTTTTGTTTTGTTTCTCACTCTCTCCTAGTCTCTCTATCACTCTCCTTTCACACATCATCAGCACACACACAAGGCATGCGGCACACTGACGCGCAGCATAGCGCTAAAGGCGTCCTTACGGCGCTGCCATCGCGACCTCAGCCCTCCTTCTCTCTCTGCATCGTTCTCTGCCAGCAACTCCCGTCCGCGCAACACGCACCCGGCAACCGCGCCGTGGTGCGCACGCCCGCGCACCCTCTACGGCGAGGCGCGGTGACCGAAGACCCCATGCGCACCGTGTCACCTTCTCCTTCTTTCTTGCTCAAACCACCGCCGCAGACCACAACTCACACACAACACACAGGCAGCAGCCGCACGCCCATCCGTCGATTGCGCCACCCGTCGCTGCTTTGCCGACCTTGACCGATGGCGGTGGTCGGCCGGACCACGCCGTGCCGCCTTCCCTCTGTTCAACCCGCACGCACAGGCACAAACACACTATAATAGAAGACATTAGAAATGAAGTAGGAGGTTAGAGTTAAACCTTTGAGATTTGTTTTGGCTCTGAGAAAAAAGTAAACTTCGAAAAATGGACTAGGGTTCGAGAATAAGGAGAAGTGAAGCCTTTATAGTGTAGGGTTTTATTACCCATGGGCTTTCATTTGGACCTCGTTAAACCAAAGCCCATTATCGATTTATTCTGCACGACTTCGAATTCGATCCTAAAGGCGATGAATTAATAATTAGCGTTAACATCTATTATTGATATAATGATTTATAAGTATATATATAAAATCATCTTGATTATTATATAATATATAATAATTCTGAAATCGAACTTTATAATAGTTAGTGAAATAAATTATTTTGTTTGGAATTTAAAATTTTCTTTCATTTGAGCACGAATCATTTAAATTCTGTTGAAGGTCAGTTTAATCCTATTGAGAAAGGCGGGATATGACATCCCTCCATCCTTATAAAATTTAGTCCTCGAAATTACATACCTTAGTAATCTAGTTCGGGATACTTAGATTTCATTTTTGTCCTCAAGTTCCCATGTGCCTCCATAAATGTAAAGTGATGGTTCACTCACTTGCTGAGAACAATTTGTTTGTTCATAAAACTTGAACTTTTCTATCAAAATTTGGACGGTCTTTCTTCATAACTTTCGAGTCACGGGCTAAGACTACTTCATCGTGTAATTACATGTTTCGGATCAAACATTTACTTTCTTAATTGTGAGACATGAAACACGTTGAGCGTCTCCAATCTTGGTGTGGCTTGACCTATACACAGGCCTATTACATCTACGGATCTCGAAGGGTCCTACATAGCGGTCGTAACTTTCCTCTCTTTCCAGCGTATAACCTTTAGAGAGGATACTTAGAAAAACTAGATCCCAGCATTGAATTCTAAGTTGGATCGATGTTTGTGCGTAGACTTTTATGCTCACGAGCTTCTTTGATTCTTTGTTTAATGTGATCGACTTTCTCGACCATCTGCATGCTAGATGGGACCTACAGCCATTTCTCCCACTCGTCCCAGATAAAGAGGTGATCTACATTCCGACCATACTGTACACCTCGTCACGTGGGCCCATTCAATCGTGCTGTAATTATTAGTAAGCAGAATTCCACTAGCGGGGCAAGTCTTTGACTTCCACCTTTGTCGAGACTAGAGTTAGTAACATATCTTCTAAAACTTGAATCGTTCTTTCGATTGGCCTGATGCGAGGATGAAAAACTCTTGAAATTGGTTGGGTCCCATGGCTTGCAAACTCTTCCAACGCGATGTGAATCTAGAATCTCGATCGGACGTAATAGAATCTGGTAGCTCCATGAAGGCGTACTATCTCCTTAACGTATAATTTTGCACTTCTCACCAAGCGTCATCGAATCGGTGAAAATCGCGGCGACTTTGATAGGCGGTCCCGGATGACCCAATGGCGGTATTCCAGATTGACTTTGGTAGGCTTACCACAAAGTCCAGTGTTGATATGTTCTCACTTTCATTACGATACGGTGGGGGTTGTAACATTCATACGGTCTACGGTGCCTGACGCCTTACTGGCGACAAGCGAAACATGACGTTCAACAAATAGGCTACTTTTCATTCCCTCCACGAGCGTTTTCTTCAATCTTGGTACATTTTGTACTTCGGATGTGCGGTATATGAGTATCATGAGCCGCTCGTAATCTCGTTCTTGAGTTCTTCTAAGGTGGCACACACAATCTTTCACTAAACATCAAGCGTTGTCTTTTGCTTAGTGAATCCTTTGTTTCGTTCGTTCTTGCGGCGAGGCGATCTTTCGAGACCATCTCCTCTTTGTGCATCATGATCCTTCGCCGTGGTCGGTGTGGCTTGTGAGACTAGCTATACCAAAATAATCTCTCTTTGGAGGATGAACTATTTCTAAGCAGTGTGGCAAGTCTGAATCGTTCTCTCTATTGGGTAATTAAATACCCAGACTTTGCCTTAGTCTTCGACTCGGGCGTCGCAACAACGTTAATTTTCGGGATGGTAGGCGATAGGTGGTAACGTAATCCTTTACTAATTGAGCCATCTTCCGTTGTCTCGTATGGATCTCACGCTCGAAAAAGTACTTAAACTCTTGCATGATGCGTGAATTTCACAGACTCCATAGAGGTGGTGTCCGGATCTTCAAAGCATGCGCTTTACTAAAGTCGTGAGTCGGATAATTGACTCTGGGGCCGATTGACGAGATCGTATGCTATCACCTTCGGTTTTACATTAGTACACAACCTAGTCCCAATTTTGAGACATCCGTGTAAACTCGAATCCTTCGTTCTCCCTCGGTTGCTAACTTTGGGCGGTGGTTAGCTTTGTCTTGACTCTTGAAAACTCTTTCACGGTCTTGGATCCCAGAATACTTGGTCCGCTTTTCTTAGAGCTGTCATTGGTCTTGCATTTTGAAATCCTTAATGAAATCGTAGTATCACCTGAGCAGAAAACTTGATCTCATTAGCGTTTGATGGTGTCCTCCATCATTTGTGACTTCACTTTAGCGAATCTACTTTGATTCCTCGGTGACCGATATTAGAAACATCAGCCACTTTACAAAATTCACCTTCTTGAATTTGGCGTATAATTCTCGTTTACAATTTCTCGAGTACAACACGAATGCTCTTCGTGTTGTTCCTCGTCTTAAGTAGATGAGAATATCAGATAAACACTAAAGAAACTATAAGAATCTTGATGGAATCTCTCATTCATCGGATCCATGCAAAGCAGTTAGGCTTTGTAAACCACGACATTCTGATGAACTTCGTAATGTCGTAACGATGTCCTAATTTGTTTGTAAGTATCATCCTTCTCGTTTAAGTGTGTATCCGACCTTAGGTCTATCTTGGAAAATACTCCATTCCTTTCGTTGATGAACAAGTAAATCTATCCGAGGAGGATATCTATTAAAGTGAGACTTGTTAATTCTCTACATTCGATACATCTAATGTTCCGCTCTTTCTTCTGCGAATAGGTTGTTCATGGCGATACACTAGGTTGTATGAAACTGGTCAACTCACACTGCTGCTGAATCTTTAATTCTTGTAATTCGGGTGGGGCCGTCTTATCACGTGCTTTGACACTTGAGGCTGCTCAGGGTTCTAGTCGATTGTGAATTCTAATTGCCGATCGGTGGCATCCGACAATTCTTGGAAAAACATCTTCATACTCTCGAACCCAGGAACTTTAATTGTTTCTACTTTTCTTTTCTTGTCGGTGACGAAATGCATGAACTCATTCTTCATAATCTTGGTGGCTTCATGCGAGATATCACGATACTCCTTCCATTCTTATCCCATGAAAATTAGTCCCTCGTTTCGAATGCGGAATGAGATCTTTCTTTCGTTACCAGATTGTAGCATTGACTTTGGTGAGCAATCCATTCCTAAGATGATGTAATTCTATCATAGAGATGACATATAAATCACTAAATTCTTGCTTTTTCAATAAGTTCGAGACAATATATTGAGAATTCTTTCTCACAGGTGCCTAATCACTAAAGCTTCATGTGGTTCGAGTTAAGTCTAAAGCACAAGACGGCATGTGAAATGAAAGGTGTGATGCTCTTGTATCAACAAACTATAACGGTATACGGTCACATTGATCATACCACGATTTCCACTGCTCGGGCGACTGCTTCGGTTTAGAGCATAGGCCACGTGTTGGTGGTTGTCCTTGGTTTCTACGGGACCATGGATACGCCTGTTGATTTCGGGTTTGGTTCTTTGGGGTGCGTTCCCGTTTTCTTTGGGCATGGGCAAAATGTCAGATCTCACTGATAATAACAGCATTTGCCCGACGACATTTGCCGGTGGAATTTCGGCATTAGGACAGGTGTTCGGCCGCTTCATTGGAGCGGATTTTGATTATTTGGATTACGATTCGGGGTTTCTTCCGTTTCAAGTTTCCCGTACCTTCCGTTATTCTTTCTCCTGCCATTGCTTGAAAACTAGCATGTACACTATTAAGAGCTTTCCTTTCTCTTTCGGTAGAAGTGACTCGATGGTAAAGACTGCTCGATGTACGTGCATATGTAAGATCACCTTGACTTGCTAGAAATCGCTATCTCGTGGCGTAATCCGTTTACGAACTTCTCGGTAGCGTTTTGCATCGGTGTCCACGGATGTGGAGCATACCTTGACAGTTGGTTGAGCTTCTGTCATATTGATTATTTCAATTCTACGCTTGATTCGAACTCATTACATTTCTTGGCGGTAGCATCACGGTATGTACTTCTCATATAATTCGATCTTGAATTCCCATGATCTCGAGTTCCTCTTCGATCATGTGCGTCTCAGACCCGGCTCGAAGTCGAAACTTCTTCCACGGTGGTAGGTGGCGCGCCACTTTTCCTATCTCACACGGATATGGTTGAAAATCCGTTCCGCGTTATCCATTTCTCGGCATCCATGGATCCCTAGTCCATCGAGCGTCGGAGGTTTCTCTTTCAAGCTTTTCTTGATACGTGGGTCGGTGCTGTGGGTTGGTTCTTGATGAACAAAACCTCTTCCTTGTACCGACCCGTCCTCGTCCTCGTCCCGACCTCGGCCCTACCGTTCCCTATCGATGTAATCCCATGCCCCTCACTGTTGATGCGTCTTCCATTCGAAAGATAACGTATATGAAGTTAATCTAACAATGATGGTGTAACTGAATCCTCAATCTTTTCCATATTACTTCTAGTTCAGGCGCTTCATGTGAAGAGTAAACTAGTTCTTTCTAAGTTGTTATAGCGAGGCTATCACGACTACGTTTTCAAACAGTCCTTGAGTACACAGTTGTGAGAGAATCCATAACTTATTCCGATCATTTTAGGATATGAATCAAAATATCATCATCAACGTTTTCGTTTTGTGAAACCTATTGTCATGTAAGTTCCAAAAGTCTCATGCATGATCGAAAAGGTTTGAAAATCAATTCAACAATCAATTTCATTTGGGTCGTTAAGGGTTCGGGTTGTCCCAACACGACAATGAACTCATATTCGAGGTCTGATGCTTCACAATAACAATGTGAAAGCAATTGACAATTCACAAATCAACACATGAAAATAACTTGTAATCACGTAACATTCATCAATGGTACATCAGTTTCATAATCCCTTTGAAACTTTTAAATCATACTTTGTTGATTAGTTGGCGTGATGGTAAGATGAGAGTTCTGAGATTACAAGAGTCTAGGGATACTATTCAGACTCGACCAATGATATTTTGGCGGTCAGAACGAAAGAAAACTTATGCTGATACCACTCTGTAGCACCGATTTCTAAAAATAATGGAAGCTCGTAAATCGAGGCTGACAAATAAAATAATAGAAAAATATGAAGTAAATAAGTTGACTTCGAATGATCAAGGATAAACCCTTAGAATTTGGGAATAGCTCCAAATGAAAATAGAAGACATCGAATGATGAAATCGATCAAAACAATAATTATCCTCGGGATCACAAGTTTAGTTTCGTCTTCGATAGCGATACATCAAAATACTAATCAATGATTTAGAGTCTAAGCTCAATCAAAGATATAATTAGTCATAGACGAAGAACAAGGTAATTAGAGCTAGCTCATGAGAAGATCTATCTGAATAATCCGTCAGTGCAGAGTGAACTCAAATCTCGGCTCTCCTGTCGCCCATTGATCATCCAAAACATTTGGAAATATTTGGGCTAAGTACTAATGTACTCGGTGGGCATGCATTTTCATAAACATTTCATAAATCCGTAAGCGGTTTATCGATCATGATAACATAACTTAGAAGGTTTAAAAGAGAAACCACTTCTAAGCATGCAAAATATTTAATTTATTTGGGCCCATTGTCACGACTCTTACATTTTCGTTTTGATCCGGACCTCTAGCCGTCGGATCACATGCCCATTATTGTCATCGGGGCGTAACTTGGACAATTCATAGCGTGCTTGGCGTATCAGAACAACCATAATAACATGGCGTGCCGAACACGTCCGACAACACCCTATACGCCTCATGATTATGTTGGTGCCGATGGAGATCAACCCGAAACAACTAACTAGTGTACACAATTCTCAATTAACGTATAAGATTAAAAGAATCTCGATCGATACATTACAGTCTTAAGCAGTAGGCGCACAAAACATTTTATTGGATAAGCAGTTTGCATTTCATGAAATATCGAGCATATAACTCAAATATACTTTTAGTAAATAAAGCCATTGATGGACAAAGCCAGAAGAAATCCGCGATGTCGGCGTCTCGGAAGCGCGCTAATCCCGATCGTCAAAACCTACAAGAAGCACTAATCTTAATAGGTCTCGAAAAGCTAGTCTTACGTTCGAGTAAAGTAGGATACTAGTTATGATTGTTAAGCCGAGTTTTCAAAATATAATTAAATTTGAAAACTAATTTATATCGACTAAAGGCACCAACAATACCCTTGCTCGACTTTTCGTTTAAAAATAATTTAATTTCATAATCTTCTTTTGTTAAATACTTTTTACAAAGTATAATCAATTGAAGTGCATACTAAATTCATATATATTAAGGAATCTAAGCAATATAACTCAAAATAAAATCATCAATTTATGCACTTGTTTAACATAATTTAATTTATTAAACATTCTAACAATTAATTTCATTAAAAGAAATTAATTACATTAATTAAGTAGGTCATAATCATAAATTAAAGTAACTTAAACTTGAACTTAGCATTGACTTAATCAATTAATTAATTAAACTTAATAGTAAATTAATTAATTAATTAATTAATTAACTTACCATAATTAAATAATTTAAACTTATATTTAAGTTTAAGTTAATTATTTAATTAATTAGACTTAATATAATTAATTAAGTCTCAAAGTTAAACCTCATTTATTTAATTAATTAAAGTCTAAGTTTAATTAATTAAAGCAAGTCAAATCATTAATTAAATTAAGCCCAATCATTAATTTAAATCTAAGCCAATAGTATTTAATTAACTAAGGTCATTATTAAATAAATTCTTGGAGCCAAATATTTTGCCATAACTTTAATTCAAAGGCCCGTAACAATTAATAAAGCCCAAAGAATAGGAAACACAGTTTATAAAACCATCCATGATTATCTTCCATGACACTTTAAAAAAGCATTGACCCCTTTTTTAAGGACAATGATTCATGAATTAAAATAAGTAAAGACTCATTTCAATTTATATTTTTATTGATTGAGACCATATTCTTTATTATTCTTTGGGCCTACTTTAAATAAAAATAAGCCATAAGCATTTAATAAAACAAAGTCCAGCCTTACTCTCAAACCCTAAACCTAAGCTCACCACTTTTTTAGTGCCTTTGGCGACCCTGTACATTGCCAGGATTCGTGGACCTCGCTTTTATTTTTGTTTCTTCACTCTCTCCCATGTTTCTCTCTTTCCCACCTTCGCACTCGACGGCTCCATGCCTTGCAAGCCGACGCCCGTGGAGGCAGCTGGCGCCCGCGTGGTCCGAGCTCGCCGTCGGCGTTGCCGTTACGCGACCTCGGCCCGCCTCTCTCGTCCTCTTGTAACTCCGTCCAGGCGACCACCCCCGGCGGCAACACCCAGCGCCACGTGGTGCGCGCCAGCCCTCTCTACTCGGCGAGCGCGCTTGGAAGACCCTGCGCCCGCCGTCGATTCCTTCCCGCTACCTCTCTTTCTCGCTCAACCACACCGCCGCGACCACAACTCACACACACGCGGCAACACGCGCACCTCTCGTCGGTGCGCGCCACTTGCCTTGCCTGGCCGGCCGGCGGGCGTGGTCGGGACCACCGCCGTCGCCGTCTCTCCTTGATATCCGACGCACACACAGCGCAAACACACATATAATAGAAGACATTAGAAATGAAGTAGGAGGTTAGAAGTTAAACCTTTGATGATTTGTTTTGGTGCGAAAAAAAGTAAACTTCTGAAAAATGGGTAGGGTTCAGAAATAAGGAGAGTGAAGCCTATAGTGTAGGTTTTATTATCCATGAGACTTTCATTTTGGACCTCGTTAAACAAGACCCATTATCGATTTATTCTCACAGCTCGAATTCGATCCAAAGCGATGAATTAATAATTAGGCGTTAACATGATATTATTGATATAATGATTTATAAGTATATATATAAATCATCTTGATTATTATATAATATATAATAATTCAATCAATCTTTATAATAATTAGTGAAATAAATTCTTTTGTTGGAATTTAAAATTTTCTTTCATTGGGCGAATCATTTAAATTCTAAGTTGAAGGTCTTTTAATCCTATTTAGAAGAACGGGATATAATGATTGCACGGAGGAGGTTTGTAGGTGAGAGAGATGGGTTTGACTCCCAAAGTGGCATTTCTCTCTCTCTTTCTTTCTAAATTTTGGTGTTTCGGTTGGTTCACACCGAACCGTTAACCGATTCGGTTAACAGGATACAAATATTAAGTCGGTTTCGGTTGTGAATTTTTGAAATTTTCGGTTTCGGTTAACGAGCAAACCGATCTCAACCTTATCAATAATAATTGAATATATACGTTTTTATTTTGGTTCAAACGGACATAAAAAGCTCTCTCCTTTCGAACCTTCACTAGTTATTTTCCCATTACGCTGAATATCAGTCTCCCAATATTTCCCCATTGTGTTTGCCTTAAAAATATAAAATATTTTAAAGTAAACATCTTAGTTTAATCCTATATCAGATTAAATTTTACATTATAAGTATATATTATAAATTTTGTGATGGAGTCCGAGGTCCGTTTGATATTTGTGTCACGTTATTTTTTATTATTTTGCAGCCCAGTTTAGATGTTAGATTAAATAGTTTTCTAGTTCAATTAGATCTCTTCTATTAGTTAGTTTCTACTTTGATAAGGACTCGTTCTTTGATAAGGATTAGACGTTGTTATTTGGCATATAAAGCTATGTAAGCATCTGAAAATATTATTTTGATTTCCGAATATATGTGTTTTATTCTCTCTTCAGAGCTCTTGAATTTTCTTGCATTTGTCGAAATTAAATTATCGACGTGTCGATGAGACTCCATCCCTGGATTAGTGTCATATTCATCGTCCCAGTTCTACGTCGACATCACGTTGGGGTATAGAGCGACATACTAACCTATATCACTTCTTGGGTTAGATTAAGGTTTTGGGATATTCCATCTTGTTCGCTTCTCCCGTTAAACTGCGATAGATCCACGTACCGCGAGGATCGTATCATTGAGTGTCGAGCCATCGTTCGTAATCATCCATTCATCGCTCCGTGTTGTTGAGGCGAGTTGCTCTTTGGGTCGTAGGGGTCAGTATTGCTGCTTGTTCTTTGAGGTCGGACTTGAGGGGTATTCGATATCTTCACAATGGTTCGTTTCAATGCGCGATTAAGGCTATGTATTGTGATTATATCGTTATCCCTATCATTATAATCAGTTATCCATATCATACTTATCCATATCATTTGGGCTATCATTATCCATATCGATATCAGTATCATTATTTTTCGTTCTTAAGATTTTCCGCTCCACGTTCTAGGATTCAGAATAAAAATATATCCTTCGGTTGAACTAATGTACAGAAGAATTTGAGTCCGTTTGATATAGGTGACGACTTGGATTTGAGGAGGAATGATGGAGTCCGAGTCCGTTTGATATTGTGGGCCCGTTATTTTTTATATTATTTTGCGCCCTTTAGATGTTAGATTAAATAGTTTTCTAGTTGATTAGATCTCTTCTATTAGTTAGTTTCCTACTTTGATAAGGACTCTTCTTTGATAAGGATTGACTTCATTTCACCTTATATAAAGCTTGTAAGTGTACGAAAATATTGATTTTAGATTTTCACGAATATATATGAGGTTTTATTCTCTCTTCATTAGCTCTTGAATTTTCTTGTGTTTGCGAGGAATTCGATTATCGACTGTATCGAGGCATCCATCCTCGTTCGTGTGTCATTCATCGGTCCCCGAGTTCTTTGCGTCGAGCGTCACGTTGGGGTATAGCGACATCTTGACCTATATCCTTCTTGGGTTAGATTCGAGAGGTTTTGGGATTTTCCATTGTTTTCGTTCAAAATCTTGGTTCGGTAATGTCGATAGATCCTCGTACCAGCGAGGATCGTATCATTTGTATGTAGTCAAATTGAAATATTTAAAATAAAATATTTGAATTATATTAAAATAAGTATATCGATACTTCTCAAATCATGAAACATTTTAAAAGCGAGTCGACTTCAAAGTCATATATCGATTGAGACTTCTTCATCGATCCTCGCTATTCATGCGGATTGATCTCGACTCATACTCTTCGTCCTTCATCTTCGTTCTCTTCTACAAAAGGCGGTTGTGCGATTATTTACCTAGTTGCCCTACTCGGGTTATCCTCCTATCCAGTTGTAGGATTTTGGTCCGGTGCCCATTCATTCTTGACTTTTCTTGTGCGTTTTATTGGAATGCAAATCGATATTGGTGGAGAGTCCTCTAGCATTGGGGCTTCTCTAGGAACATTTTACCAGACAACCAAACTTTGAGACTTGAGGATGGATCCTACCCTATGGTCGACTCACGAGTTGAGTGCGAGTTATGACCTCTGTGCAGGTGAGGTCTTCTCTAAGTTCTCGATTGTTCTCAGGCCAAGTTACATAACTTTTGTCTCGTAATATATTAGCAATTTTTCGTGTTGTGGGAAACCTCAAGCGTCTCGACGAGATAGTTTCTCTTAGAGCGATGCTAGTTGATAGATTCAACATGAATCTAATAAATAATTATGAAAATAGGCGTATCTAGTAATGATCTATGAGGAAATGAGAATATCGTATTGGATCGTTTGGAGTATATCAGCTCAGTTTCAAAGCAGTGGGAGGGGCCTCGGTGAACACTCTTATGCTCAGTCGATGGTATTGTCTTAGGTTTATTGATTGCTTAAGATTACGTACTTGTCCCATTTGTGATGAAGGTATTTATAGGTATGAGGATGATATTGGATGGGGTAAGTCAGAATCATTTAGGAATGGAATTCAATGGATCACCTATGACTTACTTTGTTTCTCTTGCACGTCCTTATCGCTGAGTCAATTGACTCCCGTATGGAATCGCGGTGGTTAAATACTAACACATACGATGTCGTTTCTCGACAGGACTACGTTCAGGGCTTAGCATAGCTTGAGGCCCGATCTCATGGGTCCATTACCGATTATCTTGCGATCTAGCATCCTTCACTAGGTGCGTCTGACTGATCATTCCACGTGTATTATTTATAATGAGTTGACATATATTGTATTTATTCCATATCACGTATATTTTTTCATTATACATATCATATTGATTAATATATTATTTACATTGTTAATAATTACTTAATAGTATATTTAGGCACATATAAATTAATATTAAAATAAATCCAAGACTCATCAAGACCTCTTCCATCCATCATAGGAGTATAATATTTTGTTGTTAATAATGATTGATTAATATATTAATATTTTATCTAACATTAAAATAAATTCCATGTAATTTCTAGTAAGCAAAATGATTTTTGAAAATTATATTAGTACTACAATAACAACTATAAATGGAAAGAAAATATTGCATTTAACAATGAAACTTACTATATTTTACATTTGTAACTAATTTTATATAGTATATATATTGTTGTTGTTGTTATTGAATTTTTCATCGATAATTTAATACTCTCTATACATGTTTTAATAAAATTATTGGTAGATGTTTCGATAGAAATGTTGTGTTTGCATGTTTTGTTGTGTTTTCTTGAGTCGTTGTTGTTAACTTGATGCTATTTTCATAATTTTGGGATATCTTTTATGGAATCAAGTTAATTTTCGTTTCTGATTTTGGCGTTTTTATTTTAAAGCGACGCACTACCGCGCGTCGGAAGCCGGCTAGGTGAGCCTCTTGGTGATGAGCGAGCACATATCCAACATCAACTCGATGAAGCCGGCGTTGGGTGCGTCCATTGGCGAGATGAAAACATACCCATCTGGGACTCGTGAGCGACGCTAGTATGTTTGCTCAGGTGGATAGAAGAGGGCCGAGGCCGGATATACAGGCGATGGCCGGGCGATATCGAGCTACAGGTGTACCCGGCACGGACAGGATCGAAACCGGCCTTAGGACATTATTTATCATGGACGTCGGAGAGCACCCTATGGTGGACGGAGATGGGGGCTGGACATGCCATTTTGCTAGAAATAGAAGAGACCCGGTATGGGTTCGAAACCGATCTTTGACGGATTCGCGGATGTTGTTGTGAAATAACCTACGGCTTTAAATAAGGTTTTCTCTATTTTGATCGAGCCATTCTACACAATTCCACAAACCACAGCTTATTCTCTCAAATTCTTCCTTAGAAAGGTTAATTTCACTACTCTACTCTTGTAACAACATTGGATTCGATTCATCATTGAAATTGTAAGATCTTTTTTATTTAGTTTTGGATGAATAATTCTTGTCTATTGATGTGTAGGAATTGTGGGATTATGTTGATGAACTAATTCCCCGTCTAGGGTTAGAATCAAATCGTATATTGATGAATTGCATATCGTCTTGAGCATATTTTTTCGATTGAATCTTTTATACTTGAGATTAAATGAGCGATCACTTGTTTAATTGTTCTTGGATGTTGATTGAGGTCGAGGCTATTTCGATATTGGATTGTGATTGAATTGGAATGAATCTTAGGAAACAAGTGATTCATTATTGGGATTGAGTAATCGATTAATTGAATACCTATCCGGGGCGAGGCTTATGATGGCTTTTGAATAATAGAATCATTTAATTGTTATTATCGTGATGATATGATTGATTGATTGATACGAGGAGAACCTCGAAGCCAAGTCCTTAAATCGATCGATTATTTGTGTTTGCCTACTGGCTTAAGCTTCAGTCTTTATTTGTCTTATTTTATGCTTTTCAAAGTCTTTGTGACAAACCCCCATTATATTAGGACGTGAAATTTCCTTTATTGTTTAGTTTACGACAATCAAAGCTTGAATCTTCATGAGAGATATGACTTGTTGACCACCAGTTACATAGACCATCGCTATGGAGAACTAGATATGTAATTTAGGTTGAAATATCAACTCATGTGTTAGATTGTGAATGGTAAAATTGTTTTTAACAAAAAATGAGTGGTTGTGAGGTTGAATAATAATGAGTAATGTCCTAAAGAAAAGTGATATACTTTCGTAGATATTGAATAGGTAATTATAATCATCATTATGATGAAGAGTACTTTATTTGAAAGAAAATAGAAGATTGATACTCATTTAATACAAAAATTGTTTTAGTGCCTTCTTTGATACAAATATATTATAATTTGATAACCTTTTGAGAAATTAAGCTCGATAATGGTAAATATTACTCCTCCATTCACCAATAGTGTAGCCCGTAGAATGACACAAATTTTAATAAATTATTGGTAGATATTTTTAGTGGATAAATGATCTCACATTGTATAGAGATTGAAATGTCTAACTTTGATTTTGGTAAATAATGAGTGATTGTGAGATTGAATTATAAGAATGAATTTCGGTATTGTCGAAAGAAAAAAATATTACACTTTTCGAATATTGAAATTAAAAAATAATTGTGTTGCCTCGGATGGAGATAGTACCTATTTTGTGATATTTACCTTTGACAAAACTTGGTGAACTCTCACCAATGACTTCAGCTTGTTTTGTTAAAATAATTATATATAATTATGGTGAGTAAGGATAATTAGATTTTATTAATTTATAATTAAATTTATTAATTTTTAATTTTAATTTATTAATTCAAAATTAGAATTTATTAATTATAATTATGGTTTATTTATTCATAATTAGAGTTTATTAATTCACATTGAGGTTTATTAATTCAAAATTAGGGTTTATTATTCACAATTAGGATTTATTAATTCACAATTAGTGTTTATTAATTCAAATTAGGATTATGCGGGATCTATTTGGCAATCCTTCCCAACTTCACAATTATGGTTAATTAATTCGAATTAGGGTTTATTAATTCAAAATTAGGGTTTATTAATTCACAATTAGGGTTTATTAATTCAAAATTAAGATTTGTTAATTCAGTATAGGGTTTATTAATTCAAAATTAGAGTTTATTAATTCTAATTAGGTTTTATTAATTCAAAATTATTATTTATTAATTCATAATTATATAATTTATTAAGTTACAATTAAAATTTATTAAATTAATCAATTTTAATTAGAATTAATTAATACTAATTAATTAGTTAATTAATTAAAAAATTAATTAGGGGTCTTGCCTTTTAGGAATAAAATAAAAGTAAATTAGAACGGAGAGATTATTTTAGACATAACAGTCAAAATTAGCTAACAAACTTGTGTTCAATGGAAGTAACTAAAAATATCTTTTGCTATTACACTTTGATATCTTATAGAATTACTTCCTACAGTTTTAAAATAAGCCATATACATATATAATTTGGACTCCTCTCTTTTGTTAGTTTTCTGTACTTTGTTTAATATTATATTTCTAACGTTTTTAGGCTAAAAGTTATGAATCAAAGTTGGTCCTTACTTCCAAAATGTCAAACTATTTATTTTATATTAAAATATACAGAGGTTCCACCGTTTGAGATCTTGCAGACTTTTAGTAGAATTTTAGCTTTTAGCATATTATTTTAATCATATTAGGGTATTTACATAATTAGATTAGAGATAAAATTAATTCAGTCTAATTAATATTCTTAAACTTTTAAAATTAACGTTTGAAGATATCTAGAGTTCGAGATTATTACTCGTTATTTGAAATGACTGATTATTTTATTGTCTATCGTATGTTATAGGTTATGTTTTATACAGAAAGACATTCTCCCTCCACGTACGCATATATTGTATAAATTTATCACCATATTAATATAAATAGCACCTCAATAAATTTTGGACGGACTCACAAACGCCAACCACTGTTTTCTCAGCTCTCCAATTTTGATTTGAATAGTTCCCAGTTTCACCAAATTTAGTCACTTGTATTTGTAAAAAAAAAAAAAAACAGATTTTGGAGACACTTCCTAATTCCTAATGTGCCGAGGGTTTGTTAGAAGTAAGAAAAAAGATCGTCAGTTGCAACTTGTAAGTATATGAAAATTAATTTACTCATTTTTTAATTTCTTTTGGGTCAATAGTTCGTGCAGCTACCATGATTAGATTCGACCAAGATTAACTAGAACTGGGACATAGAAGAAGACTGACACCTACAACCTAGTAAAACTAGATATGAAAATATGGTCCTGCTGGTAACTATAGTTATACACGATCTCATGCCTGACATTTCATTAGCCATATGAAAAATTAAAAATAAAGAGCCCTTTTAATCGGATCCAAAAAACAATACATAAAATGGATTATCAATTTGCTGTTTTTTCAATACACCAGATTACTATTCGCCAGGGCTGGTTGTAGATTCAACTCATAACTCTATAATTGTGTGTACGTTAATGTTGTATTTTAGTGGAAGATGCAGAAAGATACATTAACTGTCACGAGTGGTTTGTAAATATTGGACCAAAATTGGGACCTCATTTCCACCTATGTTTTGTGGCTTTTAACAAGACCATCACATCATCTCACTAGACACCAACCACTTGCAATTACCAAATGTTGCTTCCAACTAATTGGTTGTGGAATCACCATGCCCACACTACCTACTACACTTAATTTTTATAATATAATAACTCAAAACACCTAAAACAGATGGCATTGAAGGCTAGCCATACAAACATCACATCTTCAAGTAGAAATACACAAGGTATACCATTCATGTATTCTCTCTATACTATTCATCTCTGGAAAAAATTTATTGAATCAATAGAATCAAGCAGCACCCTTTGTTCATTTTGAATTCTTGACAATTGAACTAAGGTTGGAAAATCATTTCAAATTGGGACAGACAGTAAAGATAATCAATAAGAACTGCTCCAACAGAAGAGCTCAGTGCCAGAAACAAAAACTAGAGAACAAAAACAAGCATGCTTCATTTCACAAAAGTTGAGAAATTACACTAAGCTGCCTGCTGCTACATATAAAACTATTTTTCTAGCCTAAAAGCTAGGATACAATATATCTACAATTGTTGACAAGAACAGTATACACAACCAGGAAAATGCTTTCCTGCATATAATCATTCTATTCCCGAATCCAAACCAGATGAGTCAGTAATGTTGCTTCTCTTTATGAACTGAATCGTCTCTGCTGGGACACCTTGCCAAAGCCACCTACGTGATGTCTCAAGAAAGAAGTTCACATTGGTCGGACCACCCAAGACATCATGTATGTCTTTTGTTCCTATAAAACCCTGCTTTCTCCAATACTAAGTAGGTTTTGTTTATTATCACTGCTGCTCAACAAGGCGGTAGCATCTCAAGCCGCTTTGAGTTGGGTTGGCTGTTGGTGTTATTAATGAGCATGCGAGTGTGTCCCTAGACAGTTTGCTCGACTACAGATTTAGAATTTGAGATGAGAGGATCCACAGGATTCAGATTTAAAGGAGGTATCGTGGTTGCAATGGCCGGGCCAGTACTAACTAGATATCCCGGGGCCCATGAATAGATGGGAATGTGGACAGTTGGGTCACACATCAAAGCTGTAAATGTTGGGAACTGCTGCGAGATTGCTACACTAGTTATCAATGGTTCGGGCTGAAAGACAGGAAAATCCACAGCAGGAACTTCAGACAAGCTTAGAGATGACTTAGGGTCAGTAGAGAAGAAAATGAGGCAAATGAAGAGACTCGGTTGACATTTTGGAGTTTCAAGAGTGTAATGCAGCGTCAAAAGCAGGAGGACACCAGCAATAGTGAGGAACAAATGAGATGAGCTTGAGGAATGAACCTGTACCTTTGGGCAACAAAGTGTGAGATCCAAGGTTTACCAAATGCATCCACGTGTAAAACAGCAACTGGGTTAACTAAACCTCCAGGAAGCTTGCCTTTGGCTTCGTTTGTTGAAGCAAGAAACAAGCTGTTGGGCAAAAGCATTGTTGTCTAACTTGCATCAAATTTTCTCTAGCAGTGACATGTTTAGAGGACAAACATTTTGGCAGGCTTGCTTCAAATGAACCAGGTTTGGGATAGAGACCATCAAGAGGGTTCGGGTCTGTCATTGACCCTCGGAGGTCGTACTGCTGGAATTGTGACCTTTTCTCACAAGTAAATGAAGATTGAGGAAAATGAAGATCTAAAGAACTAACTGAATCATCACCTGAAGGACCGCTAGAGGGCAGAACACCACTAGACTCTGCATTACTCACTATTGATCCAACAAGATAAGATCTGAGATGAGTTGCAAAGGAGTTCAGGCGGTCATCACGATTCAGTTAATTCAGCCAGTGAAGGATTTCTTATAAGCAAATCCTTCATCTATATAAACAAGAATAAAATAAGCATGAACTAGAATTTCAACTGCAATAGATAAGCTCAACATATATTGTTTAACTAGTCATACCTTTCTGAGATTTCATTCCTAGAAAATGAGATTTCTCAGAGCACCAAAAATACTGAGTAGAAAGATCTTCCAGAGTTGTCATGAAATTTCTTCAATGTCTAAGCTAGTGAAATGAGCCTCAGAGCTTAATGTGCAGTCTCTCCATAGAACCATCATCTCCATTAAATGAGACATGAAGCTCAGTAAGTAGGTGAGTGTGAGACAAATTCCTCTGTTCAAGTGATAAGACAAATGGAAGGCTCAGAAAAGGATGACAAGCAAAAATATGAGATATAAGCAAATACAATCGCCATACATTGGTTTCTGTGTCCCCGATTAAAGTTGATAACTAACCGATAATTTTTATTACAAAAATCAAGGCAATTTCATTAAAAATTAACAGTTAAGAAAATTCTTTCATCTAGTGAATCAAAATTTTAATTCTGGACATTCAAATAGTTCTCTAGATATAAGACTAATCATGCATTTTGGTTCCCTGTTCTCCATCCCCATATAACCTAAAATAAGTAGGCTATACAGTCAAATTTGAGAGTTTCGCACTAAGATGACAAAACTAATCAGTTTAGCAGGACACAAATAGAGATGATTAACAATGACTGATGATGATAAGCACTTCTATCTATTAATTTCATAAGTGGTGGTCATAGCATATATTAACTCACTGGATTCGGCTACCATATTTTCGCATGATGGCCCAACAGCTATAATGTGTATAGCCAACAACGCTGTATTTCTGTTCCTCATTAATATCCTTAGAGCTAAAAGTAAATGCAAGCAATATGGTTCTAAATACTCCAAATCATGATAATAGTTGCTTAGAAGAATAAGCATCTTCTTGATTTATGCCTCCGAAAATGATTAATAAACCTGGAATTTTCCATTTATTCTAGAACATACACACAGCGAAAACAGGTGTGATGGCAGAGAATATGTTGGTGTATATATTACAAGAATGTATGTGCAAGAGATCCCCATCAGACATCTATAGTCCATAAATTTGAAATAAAGTGAGCAATGATGATAACCAAAATCAAGAGGTGGGTAAACTGGAAACAGCACCAAATAAATAAATATATGATGAGCAAAAACAGTAACATTTAAAAGTCCATAAACTCTGCCAAATCATGATACAATGTGTTGGCATAGGCGTAAGGCTACCTTTACTTCCTCGTAATTCAGATATCATTATAGTATCTGACGATATCCCTACAAGTCAAATATTTTCACTTGGAAAGATAAACAATATCACAATTAATGAACAAAATACAGAACCTCGTGATAACTAGACATTTAGTACAGAGAACATATGTTATAAACAGCATAATCTCGATAGAGAATAATCAGTTACATAATAAGTAGTGCATGGATTAAAAGCTTGCCAAGAAGTTGATGGACATAAGAACCAGAGATAAGACAACCCACTATAATCCATTATTACCAATATGATAAACATATAAAGAGACACATCTCATACTTATGAACAGTCATATCAAGGTGCAAGCTCTAAAGCATCCCACATGCAGTGCCGTCCATGGTTTAAAAGGCACTGGTGAGGCTTTCTCGGTGCGAGTGGCGGAAATCGCCTTAGGCGCCTCACCCGTTGTCCAAGAGCGGGCCTCAACCAGCCAGGCGCACGAGGCAGCGGTGATCGAGGTGGTCGGGCGGATGCCTCGCTTTATCATCAAATTTTAATTTTTCCTGTTTTTTGTACTTTTATTATGTTTTGCATGGGTTTTATTATTTTATGTTAATTTCTAATGGGCTGATAAAAATAGCCTTAATTGGTTGAATTAAGACCTAATTTCTCCAACACTCTATCGATCTTTTCTCTCCTCTCGCTCTGGACCGCTCTCTTCTCATCTCTCGCTCTCTCTCTCGCATCACTCTCTTCTCTCTCCTCTCTCTCCTGATTTCAATCTTTTTCTGATTCTGTGTTCGAACTGATTTTGCCTGTTCAGTTTATTATTTTAGTGACTTGCATTATGTAATTGGCTGTAACAATCTGAGGTTGAAGTTGTCTCCATAGTCTCGCTCTTATACTTTTGATTATGGTGAATAATTAGTAGGCTGAGTATAAGATTTTAAAACTCATAAGTATCTAATTATAAACTTATGTTTTTATGTGTTGTAATATATTTGTTATGTTTTATGTTTTTTTTATATTAGTTATAATTTTTATGTGTTTCTATGATTTAGCCTCGGACGCTCGAGGCTTACGCCTCCGGTGCTATTGGAAAATGCCTCGGTGCTTAAAAGCGTATATTTAAACCTTGGTGCCGCTCTATAGACAATTAAGAGATGTCTGCAGTTAATGTACAAGACAAATCTGAATCCTAAACAAATTTAAGAACCAGATATGAAAATATAACAGTGTACCTTGAGCATCTTAGCATGTAAATGTGAACCATGTCCAAATGTAACTAACTGGAACTGCGGTTTATGACGAGGAAGCATCAAATGAACACAATAATATACAGCTCGAAGAGATAAAGATAAAAGAGATCTAGTCTCTTACATGTACTTTAGCAAAATAAATTTTAGCAAATGCAAAATATAGACAATTTCAGAAGAAAAGTGATCAGCAGTATAGTCAATCAAAGATGAGCTTAAACATAATCTTATAATTATCACAGATCAGTGAGTGGACATAAATTGATCACAATAGAGCAGATGATGCAATTCATGAATTCTGTATTTTGTTTCAACTTTCGTGAACATTTTGCTCCATAACCCCTTCCTAAAACTAATTACACACACATCAGTAGGGGTGAAGTTGCTTAATTTGTTTTGGCTCCAACTCTCTAATATGAGTATCTTTCTCCTATTTAAGAGAACTGATACAATACTTCATCAGAACATGGGTACAAGATTTTCAAATAAATTGCCTTACTGATCTATATAATTGCATGTGAAAGACATCCAATAACAAGTGAGGCAAGAATTAACACTAGTGGGTTTATCTCGTCTTCAAGTAGTAATGAAGGCATAAATGTTTCCAGACTCAGAATGTAGCATTCAAACTTAATATTTTAAATCATCCCAATTCCCATTACCGACCAAATAGAAATGAAAAAGAACTTCTGCCAATGCTCAAACTCAAATTTCCTAAACAAAGGGAGGAAACAGTCTACCAACAAAAACAGATTCCTAAAAGAGATGGATGGAACAATTATTCACAAACATAAACAAGAAAATACGTCAACGTAGCAATAGACACAACTACCTAACTGATGTTGGACATAATAGTGTTCCTTGCATGTTGATTTTCCCCACCGAATAGAAACGAGAGGAGCACAAGCACCTGGCAAGCAAACCCACTTCTGATGGCTCGAAGTGCTGCTTCAAGAACTATTGGTTAGTTCAGGAACAAAAATTTAGAAAAGGATTCCGAATTGGTTTATTATACGCACCTCACAGAGTTGAGCCAGTAACCGATCCTCAGCCTCGCCACCGTATATGTTAAGTTTCAGCAAAGGCTTCAACCTCTCATCCGCGACAAGCCACCATCACCTGCATGTCCAAAGCCCCAAGCCACTGCCAGAAGCCATCTCTGATATCGGTCCTCTGTAGCAACAGATCATCATCACCGTCCTCCAGAAATATATCAGTCAACCTCCGCGAGAATGACTGATTAGCAGTCGCCGGAGTCTCAATACCGCTCGTAGATACGTCAACGGGATCCTCAACTTCGGGTTTTGTCCCGCCGCATCGACACATTGATCGTTGGCGAAGGCGTTCCCTGATTTAACCATTTCTTTTGCAAATATGTCAACAAATTATCGCCCAAATTTCGTTAAAATCAGATTACGGAAACCGTAATCGTTTCCTCCACCTGTACAAATTCGATTAATCAATTAAATCTTCGGAAAATATTAAAGGATAACAAATCAATCCGGAGAAGGAGTAATTTGAACGAAAATGAATACAAAATCCCTAGACCCGATAGCCGCATTCGCTGCAAAAATAGGAAGTTGTACGTGCGTTAGGATGTCATATTTGTAAATACAGCCCACGGACCTGAAAATTCTGATACAACATTGCTAAATTAGCAATGAGATCCGGTATCGTATAGTTAGAATAGACAAAAGTAACGGGCTGGCCGGCCTGGTCGGTCGGACTCAAAATATTTGGGCTATAAATGTGAAACTCAGCCAATCTTAAGAAGCGGAAATGCTTTTTAGTTCATTTTCTATTTTTAATATCTATAATTAATATTTTAATTATTAAAAATAAATAATTATATAAAATTAAGTCCAAAAACTAATAAATAATTATATAAAAATGTATTTAATATTATAACATATTTATATAATTAATACAACTAAGTAAATAAATGGAAAAAAAGTGTCATTAATCAAACCAAATTTTCTGGATCAAGAGCAGAACACTTACCACTACACTACAATAATTTATTATTTACATAATAATATAAAATTTATATTTAATTTATACCGAGGCGAGTTTTTAGAAAACCCGAACTTAAGCGAAGCCGGTCGACTAGAGTTTTTCCGGCTTCTAATTTGAGCCAATCAAGCCTAAACCCCAGGTATCGGGCCGGATCCATTTTTCAGCTCTACATATAGTACATAATTTACATAAGCAATCATTTTAGGTTGAGTACACGTTAGCGATACGTTTTGAGGACCCACATACTGGATAAGGAATTATATTTGCATTGTGCCATAACCATTTAAAGAGATGTCAAAGTACCGAATCTGTTTGCTTCTCTTCAAAATTGAGTTGGATCGGATCGGCCTAAAACTACTGAAATACAAGTTGATGGTCCATTGGAGACGTACTGATGTATGGGAATGCACCTATTAAGGAAAATTAAAACCTTTTCTTTAACAAGACTGAACCTTCTTAATTAGTAGATGTCGGTTAATTTAAGTCGATTCAATCGATATCAGTAAGGGTCTTATATTATGTCGATTAGAATTCTACATTCTTAGGAAGCTGGTGAGTTTGATAAGTAACGTCTTTGAATATGGTGGTTATATTTTATCTTTATTGAAAATTGATCTTGGTGTAAAACACTTGTGGATATTGATTAGTCGATTCGGTTTTCTTGTTAGTATCAGCGTCGAGGAAGGTTTCAAGTATGATGTGTTGAGTATCTTGATGATGTTGATTCGATAACATACGATATAAATGGTATTGAAAGTAAATAGCGAAAGTAAATAACATTAGTTTTAACGTGATTTGGAAAGTTAGTGCTATGTCCACGGATCGTACAATCAAATCCACTATTTATAATTAAGTCTTATTTAAGTCTGAGAAAGCTGAATCTTGAGTGTCTTATCGAGTCGACTAACTTGTTGTTTTCATAAACTTGTTGGTCTAGAAAATCCATGGTACTTACGAGGTGCGATCGACCTAACCTCTCTTCTACGTGCGAATAACCAAGCTTCGAACTAACACTTTGTTCTTACGCCAACTTCACTTAAACTTTTGAGGATTTTGGGTGGGGTTTTCACTAAGGTTTGGTGTCATGACGACAACTCGAGTATTCTGGTTTTAGATACCAAGATAATGACTAGAGAATAAGAGAGTTAATGGTCTCATGTTGGTTTGTATCTAAAAGTAGAATGATTGAGCTGTACATGATTTCCGTACCACTATTATCTCTTATCGAATTGTTTACTGATTGCATATGTTGTCCCTTATCTCGTACAAAAAGTATATCATATAGTGTGTAAAGATCACAAAAGTTTGTATGATTGGTTAAGCTAGTTGAGATATAAAGGATCCTGAAACAACTTGAGGACGGTTGTCGGTTAAGTGTAGTAGAGATAATAAGTGACTTGACTTGTTGTCTATCTTTGATGCGTCTTGGCGTATTGATGGATCCAATGAGATGAGTTCTTCTATCGGCGTGAAGAACCAGATCTAGGTGACTTCGTTGATCTAAACATCGAATAAGGTTTTAGGTAAGTATGAGTTCTTGACCATCACTTTGACTTTTATGTGAGGGTTATGTTTTCATGTTTTTATTGCGTTTTCTCTGAGTTGGGTCATTAACTTGGTGTCGATTTTTCATAGTTTTGGAAATATTTTCTATGGAATCAAGTTAATTATGGATTTTCGGAGTTTTGTTTATCGAGTTGACTTGGGCATTTTGAAGGCAGAAATGCACCAGTTCAACACACATTTTCACTCATTTTTAACACACTCTCATTCTACACACACATGCGGAACCTTAGCTTATTTTCTATCACATTCTTCCTTAGAAAATGATTGATTTCACTACATCTACACTTGTAACATCATTGGATTACAGATTGATATTGAAATTAGTAAAATTCTTCTCCTCTTTAATTTTTGGGATGAATGATTCTTACCTATTGATGTGTATGAATTGTGGGATTATGTTGATGATAAAATCACTTTTACTAGTTTAATAGTGATATATTATGAAGAATTTAGATCAGTTTAAGTGCGTTTATATAGTTGATATTATGCTTTTAGCCATTTTGAGAAGATCGCTCTTGGGTTCCTCTTTGGTGTTTTATGCGCTTTCGGTGATAATCGATGAACAAGGCAGAAGTAACCAAAGATGATGAAATGGATATGAAAAGTTTACAATGTTAAAGAGTATCTCGATAGGGTCCATAGAGCAATGGATCATAATTCGAAGTTCGAAGGTGAGAACGAGATAAACTGTCGCGCTTACTTGCTGAAGCTCGTACCGTCTAGCGGTCGCGGTGTCTGAAACGGTAGGGAAAATTTTGCCGCATAGCTAGCGACGGGCTCGCGACCATGAGCCCGGCCTCTGCGCTGCGGCTCTTGAGATGGGGCTTGACCTTATCTATAAATACCCCAAGCATTCTTGGCGCCCATCTCAACCATGTTTTACCTCGGTTTAGCTTAGTTTTCATAGTTTTCATTCTTGTTCTTCAATTTCATAGTATAGCATTTGTTGTTGTGAAATATTATTCTCGCAAGTGTACGTAATCAACAAGTAATATCTGAAATATTCGAGATCGAATCCACGAGGCATAACTTTTAAACCACGTCGAATACAATTTGTTTGTGATTATGAGAGAACAATTAAAGAGAACTTTTACACCGAGGCGAGGTGGAATTTTAGACAATAAATGATTATCAAACGGATATCGGGAGGAAAATAGACTTGATCACTGATTCCACCCATTCGTACTATGCCACTTCAACATTATCGCCTCGTTATGACATGAAATCTTCCGACTCTTAGCATTTTCCAAATCTAAGATTATACCTCTAAGCTCGTCAATATATTCCTATACGAGCGCTAAGAGTATCTCACCATTCCATTCATTTATGTCGATAAGCAGAACACATTCTATGCTATTCACATAATATTTAAATCATGTTCTTACGTCGTTTCTTGTTTTCCACTCTGAGAGCTTCCGATCATAGAGCTAAGATCTCATGGTGATCAATCACAAGCAAGATGAATAAACACCAAAGCGATAATAACTTAACAAGATAAGCGGACGGGGCTCGTCACACGGCATGGGTTTCATCAAAGATCAAGTCATGCAATTTAGCTCATGGCTGTGCATGGAATTCAAAACACAAATGCCATAGCAAAGTAAAAGGAATTCGAGATTCAAAGTTAACACTCGTCATAGGAATCACGTGCTCTCCTCGGGATCATCGCCTCTTGATATCTTCTTCTCCAGGCGTTCCCCGATTTCCTCCCGGATCTGAATAATCCCGTGTTCGATTGTCGCCTCTCTTAAATAACAAACTCGACACTTTTTGGTGTGAAGAATAGCACCAAACCCTTCATCCACGATCCTTTCCTTTCGCTCTCGGCAAAGCGCGCCTTTATCTGCGTGCGGTACCCGCGTATTTGGGTCCTGCAGAGATCTCTTCGTTTCTTCATAAGCACGGCCTTATCCGATAGTCTGAGCCCTCTCAGCTAGTTTATCAGGCACGCAGCTCGCCTATTGAGAAGACCTCGCTTCGAACTCAACTCCCACAAACTCGACTCCCACTGTCCAGCTCCTCATTGCGTCATCGCCTCGAGCTCGGCCAAGAGTCGACCTGCTTGAATCCGACCGTCGCCGAGTCCGACCTGCACGGGTTTTAGTATGAGTCGTCTCTCGCCTTTCGGTTCGCATCACTCACGGTTCTTATCTTTCCTTCCATGGATCGAACCCTTCACGTTGAACTTGTTTTGAGCTCGGCGGGGTTGTGAGCTGGTCTCCCTTTCTTGGAGTTCGGTTCCACTCACGAGCTCGGCGGTCTTGAGCTTCGGTAGTCTGAGCTCGAAGTCTGAGCTCGGAAGTCTTGAGCTCGGAGTCTTGGCGCTCCCACTTCCTCGTTTTCACTTTTCGGCGTGACTTTGTCTTTGTAGCTCGACCGCTCCCGCATTTCTTAGACATTACTCGTTCAATCCTTCCTCGACATCAGTCAAGCTCGCTCACGAGTTCGCGCGCTTGTGCGTGACCGAGGCTGATTTGACTCGGCACTTACTGCCTTTCTTCGCTTCTTCCTACATGCCATAACCTAAATAACGATAAATGCAATTAAAACCCTTTGATTTCACCGACTCAATCCTTCACATACACCGCAAACATAACAAAACATACATACATAACATCGAATTAAACAAGCAGTAACCGGTTCACTCAAGGTTTTATCATAAAAGGTCAATATAACTCTTTTATAAGGTTATCACCCCTAAACTTAGCTCATTACTCGCCTCGAGTGATACTCGATACAACAAAACACACCACAAAACAAGAAGCATGTTCAAAATGCTCGAACGATAACAGAGATGATGACTTAATCGTGAGGACATCGCTTTCGATCGTGATAAAAAAGATCATTCGATTCTTCTCGTAAATCGGTAATCACCTGTATTGCAAGGATGTAGCCTCGAGATATCAAGTATAACACATTACCCACTACATGAATCTTCCCATAACTTAGTTCTTCTTAATATGACCATGCTTTGATTATCAAGTGCATGATGTCTCCACATTTCGGTTCGGTCGTCCATACCACTAACAGAGTGTCATCAATCTGGATCGATGGGTCTTTAATAGCTTATAATGTTTGGTTGGGTGCGGTAGGGTTGTTTGGGATAATGTAGCTCAAAACACAAGGCACTACTCTTTCGTTGGTTCCGACTATCCGACATTTTTCTTTCTTTTATAGAGACCCCACATCTTCATTTTTTTTTTTTTTTAGCTCGTAATGACCATATTTTATAACCACTTCACCTCAACTTCAGAGATTACTTTACCTCGCCCACCCCAACTTAGAACATAACCATTTTTTTGAAAGAAAAAAAAGAGGATCATCACCTCTTCCGGTAAACCTTCTCCCAGTTTGCCTCTAATTTCCTCTCACGATCTTGAATAATTCCGTGTTCGATTGTCGCCCTCTCTTTTAAATAACAAACTCGACACTTTTGGGTGTGCGAATAGGCACTCAAACCCTTCGTCCAGATCCTTTCCTTTTCGGCCCGGAAGCGCTCGCTATCTGCCATGGCCAGGCTACGGGTATGGTCCTGCGGATCTCTTCGTTTCTTTCATAAGCACGGCCTTATCTAGTGTCTGAGCTCCTCAGCTAGTTTGTGCGACCGAGCTCGTCCTCGATGAAGACCTGCTTCGAACTCAACTCTACAAACTCGACCTCACTCATGGGTCCGTCCTCATTTGGGTCATCGGTCTCGAGCTCGGCCAGAGTCCGACCTCGCTAATGAATCCGACCTGCTTACGAGTCAACCTCGCTTACGGGTTTTAGTATGAGGTCGTCTTCACCTTCGCCTTCGAGTTCGTCATCATTCATGGGTTCTTATCTTTTCCTTCCATGGATACGAATCCCTTCACGTTTGAACTTGTTTTGAGCTCGGCTTAGGTTGTGAGCTCGGTTACTTCCCTTTCTTTGGAGTTCGGTTCCACACGCGAGCTCGGTAGTCTTGAGCTCGTAGTCTTGATCTCGGAAGTCTGAGCTCGAAGTCTTGAGCTCGAGGTAATGAGCTCGCTCAACTTCCATCGGTTTTCACTTTTCGCGTTGACTTGCTTTGTAGTTCGACTCTGCTCCGCATTTCTTGACGTACTTGTTCATCCTTCTCGTACATCGAGTCGAGCTTGCTCACGAGTTCGGCCTTGCTTGTCGCGTTCAACACGGAGCTTGACTTTGACTCGGCGGACTTGACGCTTCTTTTACGCTTCTCGCCTTTCATACCATAACTAATTAAACAACGCATAAATGCAATTAAAACCCTTTGATTTCACGACTCAATCCTTCACACGCAAACATAACAAAACATACAACATAACATCGAATTAAACAAAGCGAACTGGTTCACTCGAAGTTTATCATCAAAGGTCATATAATAACTCTTTATAAGGTTATCACACTAAACTTAGCTCATTACTGGTCCGGTGATGCATTACACACAAAACACACCCACAGCGAAGCGATGTTCAAAATGTTCGACGATAACCAAGATGATGACTTAATCAACTAGGGACGCCGCTTTCATCATGGATCTTTAAAAAAGATCATTCGATTCTTCTCGTTGTAACCGGGTCAATCACCTCCTATTGTAAAGGATGTCGCCTTCGATATCAACAGTATATAACACATTAGCCACTACATGAATCTTCCCATAACTTAGTTCTTCTTAATATGACCATGCTTTGATTATCAAGTGCATGATGTCTCCACATTTCGGTTCGGTCAACCCTCTCCACTAATACGAGTGTCATCAATACTGGATCGAGGTCTTTAATGACTTATAATGTTAAGCTTGGGTGACGGTAGGGTTGTTTAGGATAATGTAGCTCAAAACACCGAGCACCTAACTCATTCTTGGTTCCAACTATCCCGACATTTTTCTTTTCTTTTATAGAGACCCCGTGATCTTCACTTTTTTTTTTTAGCAATAAGCTCGTAATGACCATATTTTATAACCACTTCACCCTCAACTTCCGAGGTTACTTTTCGCCCACCCCCAAACTTAGAACATAACATTGTCCCCAATGTTGAGACTTATACAAAACGAGGGTGAGACATTGTTATCATAACATAAGATTAATACTGCACTATTATAGATACGAGAAACCGAACCACAATTAGGCATGCCCGAGGTGATAGGTAAGGAATAATATACGTGGTATACAGGAGAGTATTTAGTGGTTGCACGAAAGAAAAAGCTTGTAAGCTCAAAGGGGGAACCTAGGAAAAATATCATATTAAGGAATGCTAGAAAGGCACAATCGATCCAAAATGGCTCACGTCCCCTCTATGTCGACACACTCATGTATATTGTTTCATGAGACCAACAAAATATGAGAGACAGGCACTCATACAAAATCGTAGGCCAATTAAGATTCACCGATGCAATGGTCAATCCTTATAGGGCTAATATGCTCATACCAAAATTAATAGAGGTACATCCCACAAAATAAGGGTAAAGGCCGATTTAACAATAAGGCGCACTCAAAGATCACGGTAAAAACAAAACAGATTAACATCATAAAGCTATCCCTTGCCAATCAAGCAACATCCTTAAAAATCATCGAGAATAGAATCACATGCTCTTATTGAACAAAACAGAACAACCCAACAAAACACCCACCAGCAGACACACAACAAAACACTAAACAAAAAGGATTGAGTTAGAGAACGCTTTAGCCTACACTTCGGGCTTAGATGAGTAGAGGAGCTTCGTAGACGGGTGGTAGCAGTAACAACTTCAGTTTGCGAGACACGCCAGCTCGGCCTCGATAAAAGAACGATGCGGCATAGCACCGCCGGCCGACCTCGGAGTTGCATCCGCAGTGCCTTGGCAGATGGAGCGGTAGCATCTCGACTTCGTGGATGCGGCGAGCGATCCTTGTCGCACATTGAGCTCGGTCCATCCTCGCCTTGCTATCCTTCATCACCTCGGCCTCAGGATCATAATCCGATGGTAAAGGCCATGCCTGGAATATCCGACGTGGGAATTCGGGGAAGGCCGCGCAGTTCCACCGTGGATAATGATTTTAGGCAGTCCTCCAATATACGGTCTCGCTTTTGGCAATATACCCAATATCTCTTCAGGTTGTCTTCAAAAGCAGCAGATCTAAGCAAGAGTCCATGGATCTGCAAGCAGAGGAACCTCTGCATCTCTAACACTGTTGGTTCGGACGAAGACGGCATGGGCGGAGATGGATCTGCTTGCGCTGCTTGCGAGATTGGGTCTGTAGAAGCACTATGACGATGAGTTAGAGTCTTGATGTTTATAAAAGCTTTTTCAATGAGGCGATCATCATCATCCCGACAGCGCCCGCCTTTACGCATAATCGAGTGATCGAGAGGAAAGAACGGTGGCCTTTCTTCCTTTTTTAGGCATCCCTCTACTTCACGCCAGATTTGGGCGCCTACGTTGACGGACCTTCCAGTGAAAATGCAGAGAAGCATCAACATACGTTCTTCAGACACAGTTGTATCGTGGGTGGTGGGAAAAATCCGGCTTTTGATGAAATGTAGCGGATACGAGCTTCCAGGCGAACGAGGCGCCTTTATCGAGCGACATCCTTGTGTAGAGAACTCCCATTCTCGTGCCTTCAATGGCGGTTAGTCGTAGCGCCCCGAGGTCTTCACCGAAGGGCCTCTTCATGGCGGAGAAAGCATCCTCCACCTCATTATCTAGCTCATAAAAAGCATTAATGGTTTAGGAGAAAACCACTAATTTACCTCTAACCACCCAGCATAACCCTTCCTTATTTGCAAAGGCGTCTTATTTGCATAGAACTCCTTAACAAGGATGTAATGGGGGAGGTGGTATCGCCGCGAATGTAGCCCAACCATTCAAGGAAATCAATTCCACCACAAACACTGGGTTTCCTTTGACTTAGGAACCCTTTTCCATCCGAGTTGCTCAGGCTTTAAGCGCTTAAATCTTTTGAACCCTTGTGAGCTCGAATTTAGTGGATGGCATCGATTGAAATTCTCGCCAGGACGGTGGTTTGTCCACCCCGCCTCTTGCTTTGAACATCTTCGATTCTCGGCCTCCACTATCTTGGCCTTCCCTCACACCGGACTATTCTTCTTTTGGAGGAAAAAGGCGTACTTGACTGTGTGGAGGCTGGTGAAGGTTCCTGGGATACCTCTTCTGCGAATTACGAGGGGTGTGGCAAAGATCATTGCTTGCAATAGATGATGGCCGCACCGCCGGCCTCGATCCCGTCGCTGAATCTCCTCATAATAAGCGATTCTCAGATGGAAGAGATGGAGACTACAAATTTGCACAATCGAGTACGTGGGAGAAAATAATCGTGAAAGCGAGAGCAAAGATGCAAAGAAATTGGGAAATAAAAGATTTAAAAGATCGAAGGTGGAAAAGGAAAAGGCGGTCTTTTCAAATCCCAAAAGTCAACCAAATTTTTCCCGCTTCTTTTGTTTTTACCAAATTGGCAACTTCTATTTCACTTTCTCTTAATCTCTGCAAATCCATTACCGGGCAAGAATTAGCACCATGCTCGAACTTTCCGTGCAGGTACGCACGCACTGCAATCAAAAATCCCAAAATAATCCCTCATCCTTTAGCAAGGCTAAAGCAATTTATTATCATACGAAAACACCGAGACAAAACGAAATAAAACAAATATTTACAAACAAAATGTAGGGTCGCCCGGTAGCCGCCGCCATGGCACCAAGATACCTCCCGTCTGCGCTCTTCGGGGTGTTGAGGTCTTCTCACGAACGACCTCGCCACCACAATAGTGCTTGACGTTGTCCATTCACCATGAATTCTCGACCGATGTCCCTTCGTAATGTGATAGCACCGTGGGGTCCTACCGAGAATTGTGAAGGACCCGACCATCGTGATTTCAAATTTTCCGTGGAATAGCTTCAACCTTGAATTGAACAGTAGCACTTGCTGACCCGGCAAGAACTCACGGCGCAAGATGTTGTTGTCATGCCATCTCTTTGTCCTCTCCTTGTACAATTTTGCATTTTCATAGGCAAACCAACGGAATTCATCCATCTCACTTAGTTGCAACAAAGCTAGCTTCCAGTGACCTTGTGCTCATAATTCAATTTCTTTATCACCCAATAGGCTCGATGCTCGAGTTCCAGTGGAAGGTGACAAGCTTTCCCATAGACCAACCGATAGGGGGACATCCCTAACGGTGTTTTGAAAGCTGTTCTGTAGGCCCATACTGCATCATCTAGTCGTATGGACCAATCCTTCCGACCTGGGTTTACCACCTTCTCCAATATGCCTTTTATCTCTCTATTGGAGAGTTCAGCTTGTCCATTGGTTTGGGGGTGGTATGCCGTGGCAATCTTGTGGCGAACATTGTACTTGCCAGACAAAGACTCAACGCCTTGTTGACAAAATCGCTCCTTCGTCACTAATGATAGCACGAGGGTGCCAAATCGTGTAAAGATGTTCTTTGTAAGAACTTGATTACAACCTTTGCATCATTAGTCGAACTAGCTACGGCTCCACCCATTTAGAGACATAATCAACCGCCACCAATATGTAGAGGTTGCCAAAGGAGGGTGGAAAAGGACCCATAAAGTCTAGGCCCCAAACATCAAAGAGTTCTATCTCTAGGATAAAATTTGTTGGCATCTCATTTCGAGAAGAAATGTTCCCAACTCTTTGACATCGGTCACATTTTCGTACAAAGGCATGAGCATCCTTAAAGAAGGTTGGCTAGAAATAACTGATTGTAGAACTTTATCGCCATTCTACGGCTCGAAGTGACCACCATATGGGGTAGCATGACATCCTCTAGAATCGATTCCATTTCCTCATGTGGGACACAACGTCTCATCATCCACAAGACGGTGTTTATACAAGAATGGTTCATCCCAAAAGTAATGGTTCACCCCGAAAAGAACCTTTTCTTTGTTGAAAAGAGAAGTCGTGAGGTAGTACTCCACTAACCAAGAAATTCTAAGTACGCATACCAAGGTGTACTACGGTGGTGCATGCTCATTAGTTGCTCATCCGAAATGCATCACGAATCGGACACGGTGTCTTCGCTTCATCAGTCATAATCGAGATAAATGGTCGGCCACTGATTCTCGTTGCACCTTCCTATCTCTAATTTCCGGATCGAATCCGTAGAAGCAAGATCCACGGATTAACCGTGGCTTTGCATCTTTCTTGGGCGAGATATCTTATGGCCGCGTGATCCGTGTAAACAATCACCTTTGAACCGACGAGGTAGGCTCGAAACTTTTCACATGCGAACACCACCGCTAGCATCTCCTCTCCGTAGTGGTGTAGTTTACTTGAGCTTCCACCAACGCGTTTCTTGGCATAATAGATGGAGTGGAATAACTTCTCCTTCGTTGACCCGAGACGGCCCCACGGCGAAGTCACTAGCGTCGCACATCACTCGAAAGGTAATGCCCGGTTTGGTCCAATGATTCTTTGGGCATCACTAGAGCTTGCTTTAAAATGTCAAACGCTTTCGGACATTCGGGGTGAGCTCGAAGTGGCTATTTTCTCAATGAAGGCACATGATGGCTTAGAAATTTTGAAAAATCCTTTATAAACCTTCTCAAAATCTGCATGCCCCAAGAAACTACGCACCCTTTACGAGTAGTAGGGGTGAAGTTTATCTATCACTTTGATCTTGGCTCTGTCCACTTCGATCCCCTTCTTGGATATATGATGGCACAGCACTATGCCTCTTGTACCATGAAGTGGCATTTTCCCAATTTAAGACCAAGTGTGTGCGCCTCGCATGACTCAAGACCTTCTCCAAGTTACCTGGGCATACCTCAAAAGTGTCACCAAATGGAGAAGTCATCCATGAAGATTTCGTCCGACTTCTCCACCATATCCGAGAAGATGGCCATCATGCAACGTTGGAGCGTCATTTGGGGCATTCTGAGTCCAAAAGGCATCCTTCTAAAGGCAAAAGTGCCATAGGGACAAGTGAAGGTGGTTTTGTGTTTAGAAGGATGCTTTTGAATTAACTCCGCGATCATTAGAAATCACAAGAACTCCTCCTTTTAGGAACACACCGCAAGGGCTCACCCAAGAACTATCCGAGATCGGATAAATGATTCCAAAGATCCAAACCATTTAATAACTTCCTTCTTCTATACTTCTTTCATGGCGGATTCGAGACGGCACTGGTGTTCTATGGAAGTGTTGTGGCAATCTTCCAACAATATCTTGTGCATGCACAGAGCCGGGCCGATCCCTGATGTCGGCAATTGACCATCCAATAGCTCTCTTGTATTTTTGCGCAAAGATGTAATGTAGATTCTTCTTTGTCGAGCTCGAGCTACCGAAATGATTCTTGGCGTAGTTTGTCCCTCGCCCGGATAAGCATATTTCGGTGGTTGGGCAACGTTTTGCACTAAGTATTGGAGGTTGTCTATCGAAGGTTTAGATACAGACGGAGCCGATCTGCGAGCCCGAGTGACTCCGGAGCTCGGCGGATCTGAGTGGGACTTTGGTCGATCTCTTGTTAGAGAATTGCCGAGGTCGCTTCCCTTAGGTTCTAACTCCATGAGGTCGGCAACTTCATTATCCTTTGTCTTGACCGAGACGCAGTGCTCCGGCATCTTGTCCATGACGACCTGCTCTAATACATGAATTACCGAGCATTCCTCCACTTCGTCAGGATACTTCATTGCGTTGAAAACATTAAAGGTGACCTTCTGATCATTCACCCTCATTGTGAGTTCGCCTTTTTGGACATCAATCAAAGTTCTTCCAGTTGCAAGAGAAAGGACGTCCCAAAATTATAGGCACCTCGTGATCTGCTCCGTAATCCAGAATGATGAAGTCTGCGGGAAAAATGAATGTATCCACTTTTACTAGCACATCTTCAATTTTTTCTTGAGGATGAGCCGTAGACCGATCGCGATTGCGGGGTCCTTTGTTGTGGGCGAGCTTCTCTATCGAGACTTCTTCGAAAATTGAGGCGGCATTAAGTTTATACTCGCTCCTAGATCACATAGAGCACAACCAGCGTCGCGACCTCCAATTGGACATGGAATTGTGAAACTCCATGGATCTTTCAACTTGGGTGGAATCTTGCTTTTAACATGGTACTACCGCTCTCGATCGATTACACTTGTTTCAACTCCCCAGCGTCTCTTCTTTGTTAGGATGTCCTTGAGAACTTCACATAATTTGGCATTTGTTCTAGTGCTTCCACCAATGGAATATTAATGCAATTGTTTGAGACATCTAGAAATCTCCAAACCGAGTGTCTTCTTGTTTCTTTTTCATCCTTTCGGGAAAAGGTGGTGGTGGTCGATAAACCACCTCGTCCGTTGACCGACGGTGGATTCACTTTGGCGAGCACCTCGGCATCACGAGGTTGCTTGATCTTCCACTTCTACCAACTTGCTTTTAGTGTTTGAGGACTCCGCCTTCTTCTTGGTTCAACAGCTCGGTTTCTTGCATCTTCTTTCCCTTCAGCAGTGTGACGCTTGACATGTTCTTTATCCTTCCGAGGGTTCTCCGTGTCACTTGGCAGATTACCAGGTGGCCGATTTCTCATCTCGTTGGCTAATTGTCCGATCTGAACCTCCAAATTCCTTAGCGAAGTGGATTGTCCTTGTATTACTGCGTCTGTCTTGGCCATATACTCCTTTATCAAGGTTTCCATAGATTTGGGCTGTGGGGCGGCTTGTTGCTGCTTCGGTTGGAAATTTTGTGGATATGTGTTTTTCTCAAAATTTCCACCACCACTTGTTCCTGATCCTTGGCCTCCCCACGAGAAATTAGGATGTTGTCTCCACCCCGGATTGTATGTTTGTGAGTAAGGATTATTCCTTTGGCCGTTCTGATTTCCTATATAACACATCGAGGTGGGTTTGATGGGATGACTATCAAAAGTATGCCCCACCACAATAAACGCATGATACCTCGTTTACTTGCATCGTGGGTGCTACCATCGGAACACTCGTTGGTTGAACAACTGGATTGGTTACTTGCAAGCTTTTCAACATGTTGCTCATGGACGCCACTTGAGCAGTTAACGCCGTCAAGGCATCAACCTCCAAAACACCGGCAACAGATTTCTTCCCCATTGGAGCACGAGAATTGGACCATTGGCAGTTGTTATTCGCAATCCTTTCCAATATCTCATATGCCTCATTGTAGGATTTAGAGAGAATAGCTCCATTTGCAGATGCGTCAAGTACCAAACGTGTGGACGCATTTAACCCATTATAGAAGGTCTCCAGTTGAATGCAGTGCGGAATGCCGTGGTGAGGGCATTTCCGTAGCATTTCCTTATAACGTTCCCATGCCTCGCACACAGACTCATCATCATTCTGCTGGAACGACATGATATCATTTCGGAATCTTGCATTCTTCGTAGGCGGGAAAAACTTCATCAAGAATTTTTCGCCGAGCTCGTTCCAGGAAGTGATAGAGTCTGATGGAAGGCCATTCAACCATGCTTTTGCGATCTCGTGGCGAGAAGGGAATAGCCGAAGTCTCGGTAACCTTTGGAACACTGTAACTTAAATGAGTCGCTGACCTCCAGGAATGATCGAAGGTGGAGATGTGGATCCTCTGTGGCTTGCCCACCGAGCGCCCTTGTTTGGAGCATACGGAACATAACAACTTCGGACTCGAATGGTTCACTTGCACCTCGGTGCAGTTATTCTGATTCACTCATTAAATGCGGGGTTAAGCGTAGTCACGTATACCCTTTTCCGGACATCGGCGATGACTATGGCATTTCTCCATTATTCAATTACCTCCTGTGCGGCCATTTTGGCTTTTGCTCTCGGACTTTCGGCGTCGTCTTCCTTGGCGGAAGGTGCGTTCAATCTCTAGATCTAGCGGGTATAGTACTGCGCGGTTTCTTGATATACTACGGTCCGGAATCACGATTCATGCGGAAGAAAAATAACGAGTTAACCACTAATACTAAATGAACACAAGAATTGAAATATCAACGTAATTGATAATTAGCGCTCCCCGGCAACGGCGCCAAAAACTTGTTGTTGTGAAATACTATTCTACGCAAGTGTACGTAATCAACAAGTAATATACGGAAATATTCGAGATCGAATCCACAGGAACGACTTTTTAAACCACGTCCAATACAATTTGTTTGTGATTATGAGAGAGAACAATTAAAGAGAACTTTTACACCGAGACGAGGTGGAATTTTAGATAATAAATGATTATCAAGCGGATATCGGGAGGGAAAAATAGACTTGATAACTTGATTCCACCCATACTCCGTACTATGCCACGCTTGACATTATCTCGCCTCGTTATTATGACATGAAATCTTCCGACTCTTAGCATTTTCCAAATCTAAGATTATACCCTCTAAGCTCGTCAATATATTCCTATACCAAGCGCTTTAAGAGTATCTCTACCATTTCATTCATTTATGTCACGCAAAGGCAAACACATATTCTATGCTATTCACACACATAATATTTAAATCATGTTCTTACGTCGTTTCTTGTTTTCCACTCTATGAGAGCTTCCGGAAATCATAGAGCTAAGATCTCACCCAAGGTGATCAATCACAAGCAAGATGAATAAACACCAAGAAAGCGATAATAACTTAACAAGATAAGCGAAAGCGGGGCTCGTCACACGAGTATGGGTTTCATCAAAAGATCAGTCATGCGAATTTAGCTCATAGCGGTACGTGCAAATGAATTCAAAAACACAAATGCCATAGCAAAGTAAAAGGAATTGATTCAAAGTTAACACTCGTCACGGAATCACGTGCTCCTCCCGGGATCATCGCCTCTTCGATATCTTCTTCTCCAGGCGTTGCCCTCGATTTCGCTCCCGGATCTTGAATAATCCACGTGTTACGATTGTCGCCTCTCTTTTAAATAACAAACTCTGACACTTTTTTAGGTGTGAAGAATAGGCACCGCAAACCCTTCATCCATGATCCTTTCCTTTTCGGCGGCTCACGGCAAACGCGTCCTTTATCTTTGCCGTGGCACCGCCACGTCGGTTTGTGGTCTGCGGATCTCTTCTTCGTTTCTTTCATAAGCACGGCCTTATCGATGTCTGAGCTCCTCTAGCTAGTTTATGCAGGCACGAGCTCGTCTATTGATGAAGACCCGCTTCGAACTCAACTCCTTACAAACTCGACCTCGCTCATGGGTCCGTCCTCGTTTGCGATCATCGGTCTCGAGCTCGGCCAAGAGTCCGGCCTCGCTTGTGAATCCGACCTCGATTCTGAGTCCGACCTCGCTTACGGGTTTTAGTATCGAGTCGTCTTCACCTTCGCCTTCGAGTTCGTCATCACTCACGGGTTCTTATCTTTTCCTTCCATGGATACGAGCCCCTTCACGTTTGCGAACTTGTTTTTGAGCTCGGCATAGGTTGTGAGCTCGGTTCTGTTCCCTTTCTTTCCAGAGTTCGGTTCCACTCACGAGCTCGGCAGTCTTGAGCTTGGTAGTCTTTAGCTCGGAAGTCTTGAGCTCGGAGTCTTGAGCTCGGAAGTAATGAGCTCGCTCCAACTTCGTTTTCACTTTTCCTGGCGTTGACTTCGTCTTTGTAGCTCGACTCTGCTCCCGCATTTCTTGACATTACTCGTTCGATCCTTCCTCGACATCGAGTCAAGCTCGCTCACGAGTTCGGCTTGCTTGTGCGTTGACACGGAGCTTGACTTTGACTCGGTGGACTTGACCTTGTCTTTTCTACCGCTCTTCCCGCTACATGCCATAACTAATTAAATAGCGATAAATGCAATTAAAACCCTTTGATTTCACCCGACTCAATCCTTCACACACATACACGCAAACATAACAAAACATCTGACATAACATCGAATTAAACAAATGAACCGGTTCACTCAAGTTTTATCATCAAAGGTCATATAATAACTCTTTTATAAGAGTTATCGACATTAGATTATTTTCATTCGGACATTAGATTCACGCAAGCTTTCCGTTTATTCTGAATCAAAGATGTTACATTCCGCATCGTGGATTCATACGGTTTATTCGTTTCAATTCAGTTTATGTTTCATTTATTTAATTCTTGTTTTGTTATTTCAATTATGAGTAGCCAATTTCCGTATTAATCCTAGGGTTTGTATGTCTGACTAGATTCGTATAATTTATCTGTTGATACTGTTTTACCTTCCGTCATAGATTTGTGATTCATGGAGCTTTATCTTATGTGTTAATTTCTGATCAACTTTAATGCATACATAGTTGCCAGTTGAATACTTGACAGTTTTGATTGTCAATCGATCTTGAATGCATAATGCGGGTAAGCCTTGAGTCGAATGGCGAGATAGGAACATCCGTATGAAGCATATTCTTTGTGAGCTTTTGGGTTACTAATTTCCACCTTGAGGCGTATGATGTAATAGGTAAATTAGTAATCTCATCCATAATTGTCAGAATGGCGAAATTGATGGTTACTTATGTTATCTTTCATCTTTATGCGGATTAAATTGGTAAGCAGTTAATAGGTTAATTGAGTGAATCGGTTGGGTTAAATACATCCACAGGATCGGTCTTTCATATCTTGAGTTTATCTTATTTTATTTGTGCTTAGTTTTATAATCATCTCTCTTGATATCATTGCTGGATAATAAGTAAAGATTACATTTTAATTATTCACTTGTGTTTTCGAATATCAGTCTCTGTGGATACGATATAATACTTGCTATTTTACTACCATTATTTTGGTAGAAATTATAGCGATCAAATTTTGGCGTCGGTGCCCGGGACTATGTAGATTTCATAGTGATAATTTTCTGAATTGTAGTTATTAATTAGAACTTATAAAAATAAAAAATATTATTCGGTGTTTTGCTTGGTTTGATCGGTTTTGTCTTCTTTTGCGATGCGTGATTACAAGGTCTCGGTGGAAGAAATTCTTCCATTAGACCACGAAATTGAAAAATCGCACAAGAAGAAGAAAGGCATAATACATGGCGAGATAGACAACCCAGTGGCCATGATAGAATGGCGAGATGGAAGAGATCTAGCTTGCAATGCGGCGCCAAATGGCGTTGCATAATCGAATGGGCAAGTTGGAGGCCGAGCACCGGCCTTACCGCTCGACCACATATACGAGCACCAAGCGGATCGGTTCGAGGTGGAGGATGGGAGCGAACGTGAATGCAAATAACTTTGAGTTGAAGCCGCCTCATCGGCACGATACAAGCGAGGCGGTTTGGGGAGGGTTCTTGAAGATCGATGCACATTTGGAGGCATTTACGGACATATGTGATCTGATCAAGCAAAGCGGAGTGCCGGTGATGCCATCCGAATGCGAATGTTGGGTTTTCACCGAGGTCGGTGAAAGAGTGGTTCAGTGTTTGGACCACTCAAGGATTACCACGTGGGGCGACTTTGCGAGAATTTTTATCGAAATATTTCCCACCGCCGAGGCTCGAGAGGATCATTTACGAGATCTCCCGTTTTGCACAATTAGGAGATGAGTCATTGTTTGAAGCTTGGGAGAGGTTCGAAACACTGCTTGAAAATGTCCGCAACATGGTTTTCACACGAGCAACGGTGGCGCAATTCTGATGGTCTTAACGCTAACACTTCGTAGTATTGTAGATCGTCGGTAGGAGGATGTTGCTAAGCGGAGGAATTGATGAGCGTTGAGGATTATAGAGGAGATGGCATCCAATAGCTATAGGTGGCGATGGAGACAACCTATCGAGAAAAGTTGCATTGCAGAGCTTGATATGAGATATGATGATCTCTTGGAAAATTCACGCTTCTAAAGAGCGATGATGAAGCCGAGGAGGAAAGGGAGATGATCATTGCCATGGCGTAGAACATAGAGGAAGCTCGCTTTGTAAACGAAGGAATAATTTCAAGGGAATCAGTGGGAATCGAGCATATCATCCCAAACAATAGGAATCACCCAAATTTTTCCTATGCAAATCGTGAGAATGCTCGAAGCAACCACCACATGGTTTTGCTATTAATGATGGAATGAGCGTGGGACCGAAAAAGCCGAGCCTGGAGGAAATGATGCAACAGTTGGTTGTGAGCAACCAACAATTGGCTACTCAGCTGAACGCCTTCATCAGTAGCACTGGTCAGAGGATTACACATCTGGAATCCACCGTAGCAGCTATGGGCAAGCATATGAAGATAATAGAGAACCAGATTTGCCAAATAGCTGCACAGCTGAATGCGCAACAAAAGTCGGGCCAATTTCCTAGCACTACGGAGGTAAACCCGATAAATCAGTGCTATGCCATCTACTTGAGAAGTCGAAAAGCTTACCAGAACCACCCAGAGCGAGAAGAAGGTCGTACGCTAAATGAGGAGGAGCTCGTGACCGTTAGCCCGGCTGCGAGGAATGGTACAGACCGTATTCTCGAGAAGCTAGCGACCGACCTAGCGACCGCTAGGCCGGTCGCGAGAAAGAGTCCAGAGAGTTCTGACGAAGAACTAGCGACCGAGCTAGCGACAGCTAGTCCGTGTTGGTTGTATCTTGAAAGCGATTTGGTTGAGCTTGTATCAATGTTTCGTTACCACTATTACAATCTCTATCGAATTGTTTACTTGATTGCATATGTATGTCCCTTTATCTCATATATAAGTTAGATCATACGATTGTGTTGTAGATCATAGAAGTCGTATGATTGGTCGAGCTTAATGAGATATAAAAAGTATCACGGTGAGATAACTTGAGGACGAGTTATCGGTATAGGGTACATGGTGTAGATAAGAAGTGACTTGACTTGGTTTCTTGTCTATCTTGGTGCGTCTCGGCGTATTGATGGATCACATTGAGATGAGTTCTTCTGTCGTGAGTCGTGAAGAACCAGATCTCGGAGACTTACGTTGATCTAAATCTCGATAAGGTATTAGGTGAGTATGAGTTCTTGACCATCACTTTGACTTGCTATGGGTGAGGATTACATGAGATAACCCAGATTCTCGCATCTTGGGTGGTGGCGATCTTGTATGTCATGCTAGTTACACGTAATAAGTCGCGTTATCCGTTCGGGATGATGGCGTCCCTTAAGGAGCTCAAAGGTTTATTGTACTAAACCTGCGGGTTGAGTTATCTCAAGTACAATAATAAGGTTGAGTGGTACTACTTGGGAATTAAAGATATTAATTATTTTAAGCGGTTAGAAGCGTAAATAATTAATGGACGTCTGATATCTTAAATACGAGGATTAAGTAAAGTCTAAGTGCAAGCTCGACTCACCGGTAATAAAGGGGTAAGTCGACATTTATTCTCTAGTGGCATGAATAAATGTTTATGAATTAATTATGTTCTGTTGAACATAAGATAATTAATTTATTTGAGGCCCATCTTTATTCCTTGTATTTGATCCACAATTTGGCCCGTCCAGACTCAGCTAGGTGAAAATCGCCCACCTCTCTCTCGATCCTCTGGGACTACGATTTGATTCTCTCTATCACAAGGATATTATTATATTTATTAGATATGCATAGATCCTATGTAGATAGGATTTGGGAGTGCATTATAAATATAAGGTGAGAGAAAATCGAGGCTAATCCTCGTTCCATTATTTTCGAATTACCATATACTTGTGGTGAGAATTTTCAAAATCCGAGAGAAAAGAAAGAGGGTGATTTTCTATAGCATTCTCCATAGAGCTGTCCTCACTCGACATTGGAGATTAGGTAGCAGGGATCTGATCCAGGAAGATCAAAGCCGAGTCTTGATCATTCGTCCCCGATGTATTCACGGGTAAACATGAGAAAACTCCTACGTGTTGCAATTAATTATATAGGTGCATGCGGCGAGAAACCTCAGCGTAACCTCGGCATGGCTCGGCGGGGCAGGCGTGCAGGCGCACGATTCTCGCGCGAGCGCCCGGCGGCGCTCGGTGAGGAGTCTCGGCGGGACACAGGCGAGATAGCGCGTGGCGTGGCACGCTCGACGCGTGAGACACCTGCGTAATTCTCGACAGACCATCAAGGCGATCGGGCGGCGTCTGCGCGTGCGTGGGCGAGCTCGGCGGGCGGCGGTTGCTCGACGACGGCATGGGCGGCAGCCTTGAGGCGTTGTCGCCGGGTGGCGGCTGGGCGGGCGCATAGGCTGTGCCTGGCAGCGGCCAGGGCTCTATCTTGACCCGACCCGTTTGTTTTGGGCCGACCCGACCGGTTCGTACGACCCGATTTTTCGGTCCGGATCAAAGTACGACCCGATTCAGTTTTTAACCCGGTTCGGCCCGTTCGATGATCCGGCCCGTTTTAATTTTCGGACCAAATCCGGTTTGTGAATCCGTTCGGTGCCCTTGCGCGTGGCCCGTTTTTGAGTTTCAAGATCATGCTTTGCAAATTTATGTAATAAATTAGGCGAAGTCTGAGGATCCACGAGTGGGCGCGATGAGCGATTTTATTTTATTTTATCCTTCAAAGCATGTCGTGGATGTTTAAATTATGCAGAAGCATGCTATGTATGTTTAATTACGTAGATAAACATGTTATATGTTTTCGTGATTGGATGAGCATAGTAAGCATGCTAGGTTTATCGCGTTTTTCAAGCATATTTTAGAATTCTACGAGCATATTTTACATATTGAGTTCTATAGAAAAGCATGCTAGGATTACGTGATCTGCATGGACAAACATTTTGAAACAAAAGACTAAGCAAGTAACCCGACATATTAATTTTAAAATTAAAATGTCGAGACCTCCACTTTTTGATCTCTAAACAAAGTGATACGCGTGAGTAGCGCCCACACGCGTGGCTTGTTTACCTTGTTTGTCGTATGTTTGTTAGATGAGATTTCTAAATAAAACATTTTAATCTATTGAGAAGTGGGAGTTTCATGTGTGGCGATCACACGCGTGGCTTGCATATGCGATTTTTATAAGTTCTCTAGAGATAGATTTAAAATGAGATAACAAAGAATTTGGATTGGGCGGTATGGTCATAGTGGTATGCCGATTCTAAAAATTCATTTTCTGCATTAAAATTATGGTCATTGCTTAGACATCACCTCAAGTACAACTTCCATGAAGTCCGCTTCTCGCGATCTTGATGTGGTCTAGTAAGGTCCAATCATTAATTTCTTTTGTCATAAGGATAAGTTGACATGGAATGAAATTAGATGACTAAAATGTATATTTTAGTGCGGTCGAGGGGTTCATGTATGGCGTCCACACGCGTGGCTTGCATGTGGGATTCCTGGGCGATTGGAGGTTTCATTAATATTGTTTTATCAAGGTTACAATATTATTATTACGAATTATGTGCGATCGTATGTTTATGTGTTTACATTACTTTTCGGATATGTCTCTTACAGATTATCAACATGCTACAAAATCCCTTATCCGGTCCAAATTTTATCGGTGGAAGCGAAACATTGAGAATGTTCTTCTTTGAGAAAATTTATTTGTACTCACTCACACCCCGTCCCAAACCTCTAGAAGATTCATCTCTTGATGAGAAGCGCTTGAGCACGAGAAATGGGACAAATCGAATAGAATTGCAAAGTGCTTCTTTTGGTCACCATGTGCAAGTCCACTGCAACTCAGGATCAAGAGATGGAAGATCACGACCACTCTATGGCTAAGTCTTATGAAATCGTATGAGGGTCGGATAGAATCGCTTGTCATAATTTGACAAAATCAATAATGTCAAGTTCGATGAAGGAAGCGATTGATTGCATGACCATGTAAAGCAAATGATCATTCTCTTGGAGGCTCGAATTGGTTGGAGGATACATTGATGACATAGTCGAATTGATATGATCCTCAACACTTTGCCCAAGTCTTTTGATGACTTGGTTATAAAGTAGTCCTTTATGATAAGAGTTATACTCTATATTCATTGTAAGAGGATCTAGTAACGGAAAAACACAAAATGGGCAAGGTGCTGCGATCTTTAATGCACGACTCGAAAACCAACGCTTCATCGAAAGATGAAAGGAAAGTGGAATTCGAGATGCTAACGCTAAAGAAAAGAGTGGGAGTGTCTGAGGGCTCTACCAATGGTTTGAAAAAGCTAAAGGTGAAGGAAAATGCTTGAGTGCGGTGAGGCGGGCATTGGAGGCTAAGTGCCCCAGCTCGAGGCTGAGTGCGCCATTTGCTTTAATGTGAAACATGTTTAGCGACTTGTTCTACTCATTCATGGGTAGTAGATCTGGTCGTTGATCATGTTTGTTACACCTGCGAGGGTTCATGCGGACAAGGAGGCGTGTGATGGCGAGATAACGATCTCCATGGGCAGCGACGACAGTCGAGGCCGTTGCGATCGGAGATGTTACTTTATGTTTTGATAGGGCGATTCTAGTATTGAAGGCGTTTTATATGTGCGGAGTTCGTGAAACCTTATTCGATTCGAAACTATTTATTCATGGATATTGAGTTGTTTTTATAGTGGTGTTTCTATCATAAGAAATAGCGAAGTTATACGTGGTGACACTTTATATAATTAAGCTTTATACTATTTACGCCAAACAACCTTTAACTATGTTGCATCTACATCAAACCTTAAGAAGAAAGTTTTCTTGCAAGATGACACCACATTTCTCGGCATCTTAGATTAGGTCACATCAATCTAAATAGGATCAGGCGGCTAAGAATGGGCGTTGTGTGATCTCACGCCATTACTCAGTTCGATCTGCGAATCTGTATAGAAGGAAAGATGTCGACCGGACCCTGGCGAAGGGTTATAGAGCAAAGGTTGGAGCTAGTCCATTCGACTGTGTGGACCTATGTCGACACAAGCTCGTGGAGGTATGCAGTATTTTATCACTTTCATTGGCGATTACTCAAGGCGGATACATATACCGCTTCGCATGCAGTGCGAATGCTTTGAGAAATTGAAAGAGTTTAAGGCGGAAGTGAAGGCGAAGCTTGGTAAAAGTATCAAGTCTTTGCGGTGCGATCGCGGTGGCGAATACCTCGATAATGAGTTTATGGACTATTTGGTGCGGTGTGGGATTACCTCCCATTTCACTGCAAGACACATACAACAAAATATTGTGTCGGAGGCGAAGAAATAGGACTCTTTTAGAAATGGTTAGATCGATGATGAGTTATGCAACATTGCCTATTTAGATTACGGGGTATGCTTTAGAAGCAGTGACATACTTGCTAAATCTAGTACCATCAAGTCGGTCGAAAGACCCCTTTCGAGTTGTGGTTTGAACCTTGAGCCTAGTTTAAGACACATAAGGATATGGGCGATCCGGCACATGTGTTGAACAAGAAGGGCGACAAGTTGGAGTCTAGATCGAAGCAAAAGGCATTTATTGGCTATCGTAGAGGAACAAAGGTTGTTATTTCTATAGTCTAAGGATCGGAAGGTCATTATTAGCACTAATGCGGATTCTTAGAAGAGGATTATATGAAAACCATAAATCAAAGTTGAAATCATTCTTGAGAATTAGAAGATGATCGTATTCCACCACCGATTAAGCGAATATACGAGATGTAGGTGTACAGTGGGAGGATCGACACGAGATACTTCAAGAAATTGAAATGGGTTGAGTTCCTTTGGAGATACCGGCCGTACAAGTGGCTTCTATTCAACAAGTTGTGCGAGATAGAGAACCACAAGTTCTGCACCCACCGTTGCCATTGTGCGATGGCGTCTCGTCGTAGTGGGAGGGTTGTTCGTCGACCCGAGTGATTTATGTTCGTGGGTGAATCTTGAATTTAGTCGAGGAAGCGAGGGCAATAATCGACCCATGGACATCTGCGAGGCGATCTGAGACATTGATGCAAGATCATGGCACACCGCTATGGACTTAGAAATTGAGCCCATAACTGACTATGGATGTATCTGAAAGACACCTCTACTAGATGGCAAGGAAGCCATAGGTAGCAAGTGGGTATCTGAGAGGAAGAGATTCGAGATGGAGGTTTCGACTTTTAAAGCCGGGCTTGTGGCGAAAGGGTACACTCAGTTAAGGGCATCGATTTCGATGAGACCTTTTCGCTGCAGCAATGCTCAAGTCCATCGAAATTCTTACGCCATAGTAGCCAGCAAACGCGAGGTTTGGCAAATGGACGCGAAACCGCTTTCCTAAGCGGTTACCTTGAAGAAGGTAGAGACATCTATATGCAGCAATCAGAAGGTTATGTGGTTAAGGGTGAAGAGCATCTAGTATGGAAGCTTAAGAAGTCCATTTATGGACTTAAGCAAGCTTCACGATCACGGAACTACGCTTTGAAGAGGTGGTAAAGTCTATGGATTTACCAGTTGCCTAGCGAAAGTTGTGTGTATCGTTTAGATGTCGGCGGTGATGTGGTATTTCTTGCACTTTACGTAGATGACATCTTTCTACTTGACAACAATGTGAAGTTGTTATCGGGGCGTAAAGAGTTGGTTATCGATCGGTTTGAATGAAAGACTTAGGAGATGCGTACATTCTTGGGATCGAGGTTTCACAGAGATCATGAGAGGAAAATGTTGAGTTTATCTTAGGCGTCTTACATTGATCTTGTGATTACTCGTTTAGTATGGAACCGCCCGAAAGGATTGCTACCTTTCGGACATGGCGTTCCTTTATCTAAGGAGCGATCACTATATTTGCAAAGGAGATAGAGGAAATGAGACAAGTTCACTTCACGCCCGCCGTAGGAAGTCTCATGTCGCAATGTTATGTCTGAGGCCGATATACGCTATGCGGTGGCATAGTAGCTGAATATCGATCTAACCACGGACAAGCTCATTGGATTGCGATAAAGCATATACTCAAGTACAGGAAAGGACTCGAGATTATAATTTGGTTTACCATGCAGATAGTCTAATGCCTTTGGATTATTCGGACTCGGTTCCAAGTCGACCGTGATGAGAATAAGTCTACCTCGGGCTATGTGTTTACCTTGGGAGGAGGCCGTATCTGGTGGAGTGCAAGCGGCGATGCATTGCGGACTCGCCATGGGGCCGAATATGTAGCCGGCTTGGAGGGCTAAAGAGGCTGTATGGTTCGAGAACTACCTCATGGATCTAGATGTGGTACTGGTTTGCCCAAGAGTATCATAGTTTCTTGTGATAACTCGGTGCGATGCAAACTCGAAGGAACCACAGACCCACAATGTAATATCCCGAAGATTTAAAGCCCAATTACGATAATGAAAATCGTAAATTAGGGTTTCGTCTCGAAAATTGAAATAGTAAATTATCGAATATGGATTTCGATTAATTAGGATATAATGAATTCTTATATCATATTCACTAATGATTGTGAATTAAGGGATATAGATTATATAATTTCTTTCGGCAGTAATATTTTAACGTCGATTGAATATCAATAGTTAATATTACATTAATTTTTCTAAGCAATGAAGCTTAGAATTAAATTTCATTATTAATGAAATCAGTTAATAAAGTCATTATGACTTTATTACGACCTTTTTGAGATAGGTCGATTATGAACGTTTTGAGACGTTTCAAACGTCAACGTTTAGAGACGATTAGAATAATGAGTCTAATGATCAAGGAATTATAATATTTAAATTCCTTTGATTATTTTATGTAATAAGAGTATTATTTAGCATTAAAATAATGCTATAGAATTAAGAAATAATTATTGAATAAAGTGAGCAATTTTCGAAAACCCTAATTTCGAAAATTAGGGTTTTGATACATGAATCTTTCTAATTATATTTCCTATGATATAAATTATCATCTAAGACCTATAATGTATTATATATCTATTGATAACATGAAAATAACATATTTAGCACTAATTGTACAAAAGTGCCGTGAGCAATTTGAAGTAGATTTTTAAATTGAACAAATTTTGCTATCCTTATGTGATATATATATTTATGTGAGTCAAAGGGAGTGATTTGGCTGGTGATAGCCGTGTGAAATGTGATGACTTTTGAGGTTGGAAGATTAATTGGAACTCTTGTTTGAATTTGCTTCTATAAAGTTAATGCTTAGATTTGTAATTAGAGTAAGACAAGAATAGAAGCTCCTCCTTGAAGCAAGTGTCGACGCATACAATTGAAAAAAAATTGAGGACTATTTTGTTTCTTTAATTATATGGATAAATTAATTAATTAGCTTGACATTGTGGACTTTTGAGGTAGGAAGAATTTTAAGAACTCTTTTGATGACTTGCCTTCATGTAGCTAATGCTTGGATACTATATGTGGAATAAAACAAAAACAATAAAACTCATCCTTGTGTAGTTGTCATAGCCGACGCATACATTGATACAAAGTGAGGATTTTGTTTCATGAATTTAGTTGAGCGTGATGTGTATTACTAGACCATAGGGTGATGTAATTTAAATAGTGTTGAGTCACCAAGTAAAATGGTCTTGCTTTGTATTGTGTGAACCGTGAGAAATGAAAGAGAAATTAAGTGTAATAAGTGCTTTTATTCCTTTAACTTCTAACAAAGTATTAAAACAAAACAATCACCTCTTTTACAAATCATGCTACTGCCATAAGCTTTGAGAGGAAAGAAGAGAGGTGTTCTTCATCTTTAATAGCCCTAAACCTTTAGATAAAATCCTTGCACTAAAAATCGACGCCGGTTAAAAGGTTAGGAATCAAACGCTCTTTATATATACGTTAAATTTTTTGATTTCTAACCGTTAGATTTATATTTATGCTTATGTTCTTAATGTTGAAAATATGAGAAATAATGTTCTACTGTTTAGTGTTTTGTTAATTATTGTTATTTATGTTTAGAGTGATCTTATGTTATTTTTAATTACAAATTAATTATGTTAGGAAATAAATAGTGAGGATCGAAATTTTTAAGGATGAATTGTTAATGGATTTATGATATATGTTAATAGTTAAACTCTTTGTGATTATTTGGAAAATTTTGGAAATCATATGTTATATATATATAAACTTCCAAAAATTTTGGGGAAATAAAATATTGGTGTATAATTATTGTTTAAATATAAAGAAGAAAAAAATGAAAACTATTTGAGGAGGTTAGGAAGAGTACCGTGAGCATCATGAAGTTGAATTGTGATGTATACTTGTGCTATACTAAATGTAGAAGCATATTTTTGATCTATAGTAAATTTGAGGCTTGTGATTAATTCATTAGATTTTTATAAAATGATTTGTGTATATGTTGGAAAATTTTCGAAAGATCCTAGAGTTGGGATATTGATTAATAAGTTGTAATTGTTGGATATTATGACATATAAGTAATGTAGATTGATAATTATGGGTTGTATGATTTAATAAGAATTTTAGAAAAATATTTGATATATAAAGAGCAAATGGCCGAGAGCTATAAGGATAGAAGGGTGGGGTTCAAATTTTCCTATAGCTAATGTTAACACATATTATGGATACTATGATAATATAGAACATTATGTGATTTTATAAGAATTTTTGAAAGAATTTTGTGAAAAAATGTATGATGGCCGAATGCTAAGAAGTATAAGATTAATGGTATTAAATTCTTTTTACAAAGAAAAATCACATATTATATGTTTAGAAAATATTTTAGACCCATTGAGAATTTATGGAATTTTATAAACATAGTATACTATGTTTACGGCGAAACGTTATATTAAATAACGTTGGAAATGAAAAATAGTATGTAATGAATGAGTTAGGTGATATGAAAATAAGATATTAATCAAGTTTATTGATTTACGTGAAAAATCGAGAATTAGGGTTTTATGAAAAGAATCGATTGAAAAAGATTTATTTGGAAATTTGTTATAAAATATGCGAATAATTGAAAAGTTTATTAAGAAAAGTCAAAAGCGTTGACTTAAGTATAAACGTATGAAATCGTTGAATAAATACACTAATACTTGTAAAGCGTATTAAGTTTATAAGAATATCTCATTGGTGAGAAAAGATTTCATAATTGAAATCATTTTATCAACGTTAGAATCGTTCAACGTTTAACCTAAATGGTTAAAATGAGATATTAGATCATATCTCGTCTCTATCAATGCACGAGAAATGTTTAGTTAAGATCTGGCGATTGAATGGCGTATTAAATTCGTTAAGGAATGCGAATTTTTATATTAAAAGTTATCAAAGTTTATTAAACTTTGAAAGTCTCAAAATCGTGACCAGCGTACTAAAATAATTTTACGTAAAGGTGGGATGCGGACGTGATGGTTGGCGTGAAACGAAATCGAATTAAGAATGTCTCCAATCCGGTGGGCGTTTTTTCCTCGAGGATAAAATGTTTATCAAATATTTTATTTACAATGCTTTCTGTCGAGAAATGACGTTGAAATGATTACCTGCCCAAAGTGTTTATGATTTTATGTATGATCCTATCAAGGTTGTTGGTTCGCTACCAACTTACGATGAAATGTTTATGAGGTGAATTGTATATGTGGAGGATGGTATGAATGTATATGAGGAGGATGGTTTGATGTATTATGAGGATGATGGTATGAATTGTTTATGAGGAGGATGGTATGATGTATTATGAGGAGGATAATGGGATGATATGAAGGTTTTTGGTTCGCTACCAACGTATGATTTTATTATGAGATTGATAGTTGTTGGCTCATCACCAACATATTATGATGTTATGATGGTATTAAATGTTGTTTGTTCGCTACCAACGTATGTGAAATTATGAAAATGTTATTAGGGAAATGATACGGATCATACAGACAGAAAATATGTTTGGCCAGACAACTTTTTGAAAATGAGAAAATGTTTTATTAGGCACGAGTATTTCCACTAAAACCTCGTGTGTTACTAATGGGGCCGAGTAATTTAATGAAAATGTTTTTGGTATTAGTCCACTGAGTGCATTCTTGTACTCGACCCGCATATTGTTTTAAATGTGCGATTGGTGAGTGATGCGATGGGCGGTGTTGAGCAATTGGAAAGTTGTCGTGATAGTATACCTTGATGGTACATAGTCGTATGTACACATCACATGTTTTCTGCTGCAAGAACTTAAGTTATGTATTAAAGTCTAAGAATATGCTTGATGTATGTATCACGGTTTAATGATAAATGGTCTTTATGGTTTCATCCCATTTGGAGTAATAATCCGGCTAAATCGTACTTAGGATTTAGGGAACATTACAAAGTGGTATCAGAGCGGTTCGCTCTCTTTGATCTAAAACCACCTTTTAAGAGTTAAGTCTAGATTGAGTCACTAAACTTCTAAAGGTCAGCTGACAATGCTCAACACTTCATCACATCAAGCTCAACCGGAATGAGGTAAATGATTCCTTTTCAAAAGTTTGAAATGAAAAGTTTGAAAGAAAAAAACAGGATGGAAATGATTTTTCAAAAAGAGATTACAAGAATATGCAGGTATGGGACTGCATATTCAAGGAAAACTTAAAATATTTGATATTTACAGAGTAAATGATTTTTTTTGAAAGAAATGAAAGCTATGAAATATAATTGGGAATGAAAGTTGTAAATGATAATTTAAATGATTTTTTTTCAAGAGAAATGAAAGTAATGAGGATTGGTTGAAAGTGAAAGTGATGAAAAAAGGATTGAGAATGGAGGTTGGAAATGAAGGTTGAAATGATGTTTTATGTTATGAGAAAGTGTTGATATTGATATGTCAGTAAAAAGTTGAATTCGTGAAATTCAATGAGAAATTTATTATTATGAGCGAGTTATGTTATTAATGTTTGAAGATGCTCAAAATGGACATTTATATGTCAAATATGTTATGTTGAATTTTGAAATTCAAAGAATTACATCGTCTGATGAACTACGTTGTGAATATTTGAAATGTTATTTCAAATCTTAAAGTTGATTATGATGATGGGTATGTTATCCCAAAAGAGCGTGGGCATTTAAGGCATGATCCCTTTTGCGAAGAACATAGAAGGGTGAATTATAAGGATTTTATTATATCATGAGAACAAAGCGAGATCGAAATGAGAATCTCGAATTGAAGGCGAGAAGGAAATGTAAGGCGAAGTAAATCTTGTCGAGATGATGAATGTCACCATGCGATAAGTGACATGAGTATAGTCTTTTATTTGGATGTTCACGCGCGACGGAACTCCAAATCGACTATGACTTTTCGTTAAGAACGAAATAGAAATGAGATCAAAGAATGAATTGATGTAAGTATTGTGAATTTTTACAAAGGAAGAGACCACGATGTGGTGAAAATTTTGATGAGATAAATCGAAAAGTTAGTTAAATGATAGGAGTAAAGTTAGGGATGTAGGGTAGTATCTTGATAAACCTTACAACTTATGATGACCTAATCTGAGCATATAAGGTTTCAAATTCTATTCGTTACCCAATTTACGTCATTGAGTTTAACTACATGACCTAGTTCTAATTGAGAAATCAACTTCACTGTTACGAGAGAAATTTATAAACAAAGATTTATAAGTCATCTTGAAACCGGTCCTTGTGTGGCGAGAATATATTTGTGACGGTCAGCGAGCTCAAGCCAAAACACAAGTGGTGAACTGAACCTTTCCATCAACCTGTCTCAAAGCCCACGGGAAGAAGGACTTTCTTAGTTACCTTTGTCTAGAAGGCTGGATCATCTGAACCCGATGATGGCACAAGCTTTCTCTCTTAGAAGGAAGTTCCACTCCCCTGTACCATCACCATCCATCGATCGGCCAAAGCGAGGATTCGAACACGGCCCCTATCCATATAAAGGACGGGACGAGCAAAAATACCCTCTTTAACTTCTATTCGAGCGGTTGAATTCCTTTCTCACACCATCTATTTCGGCGTCGCCAAATGGTATGGTATAGTTCTTTACAACTTGTATCTAGTTTTGTCTTAGCCCATATGACCAAAGAAATCTCAGTAGTCGTCATTCTGGTCTTCGGACCCTAGATCCCAATTATTCAATATATAGAACATATGGATTCAAATGGAAAAAATTATTATTTTAGATTGCGAATCCATACCTTTTGAAAGTTGTCATGATGAATCCTCTTCGATTCTTGAGACCAATGAGTATGATGAAGGTTGACTTACCTTGTCACCTAAGTGAGAATAAGTAAAGTGAAAAAAAAACATCAGGTATAATGTAGATTGACTTATTTTAGTCACCTAAAAGTTTCAGATCAGTAAAGTGATTGACATCAAAAAGTTATGATGTAAAGAAGATCCGTTGGGACGTGATATAGATATATTGTCCCTTATGATGCACATCGATGCAATGACCCTTGAGGGGCTTTTCAAAGATTGATAACAGTGAAGTTATACCTTCATGTGACTGTTATGCTAATAAAGTGATGAATGAGATACTCTTTAGCATTGAATGCAGGAGTAAAAGTAAAGAAAAGTATATGATATCCATGGGATATAAATTTCCTCTTATTATGTCATAACGAGAGAGATTACAACTTATCTTTAAGATAGTTGTTTATCCTTAAAACCTCATTAGTAGGTTGGACATGTTTAAAAGAATGAAGATGCATGCAAGATATTCTTTTCAAAGAATATATATATATATATATGTAAAGAAATGATAGCATCTCAGAAAATAAATCTCTCGCCTTATACCTCAATCAATGAGATTATGCTTGAGCATAATCAATTCCAAGTAATTGAGACTTGGTTAAACAAACGATAATGAGATTGAGGAATCATAATCCTTGACATTTTGTGAACGACTAGGATAGCCCTAGTATGTAAATCAAATATGGAGAAAATATCTCCAAAGCGAGACATGGTAATGAGATGCTTGGAATTTAAGTTATGGTGTACAAATGTACTACCTTACCAAGCCATATGACAATAATGACGGTTCTAATCCTGAATGTAAGAACCCAAGCATAATGAAAGTAATATGACTTTCAGATATCATGTTCAGGAAAAATGAACAAAAGTTAAGAACAGCAGAAGAAATTACGAGCTATGCAATTATGAGATAGCTCATGATATGATATAAGCTTCAGAAACATTATGACTTCGATAAGGAAGGAAATTCCTTTGAAGTAAAGAAGCGGATTAAGAAATAGATTCATTATGTGAAATGGACATTAGTATTCTAAGTTTTGTGGACATAAAATGCTCGTCTTGAGTGTCTTAGTAATTAACAAGTCTCTTGCTATATACCTCAACCCATATGATTATGCTTGAACGAAGTTGATTTCGAATTTTGAGACCTTAGTGAAACAAATAATAGTAGGCATGAAAATAGTGAATGGTTTTACTAAAGCTGTTTTATGATAAGATTGCATGAAGATATATGCACTTGTAATTTGCGATAAATGTTACGCGAATACTAATTACATCTTTGCAATATCAGAATGCCGCCTAGAAGGGAACCTGAGCAAAGAGTTAGGGAAAGAGATAGGGGAAGGGGCAGAGCCCCACAAACTGAAGAAGAAGAAGAAATACTACCACCACCCCCACCTCCACCTGATCGTAGAATAGAGGAACTTTTCATTAGGCAAAATCCGCCTACCTTTAATGGAAAAGAAAGTCCCGATGATGCGAGCAATGGGTAAGAAGCGGTAGAAAGGATTTTCGATTTTCTCCATTGTACAACACAAGAGCGTTGTCTTGTGTCACCTTCCAACTTATGGACTGCGGTTTACGGTGGGAAGCCGGAAGGAAAACCATGGCCTTGAACAAATGGGCTATTTTACTTGGGAAGATTTCAAGAGAGAGATATATGAAATACATCCCTAAAGGTTATAGGAAGAAAAAGGAGAGCAGTTCTTCAATTTGAAGCAAGAGCGAATATGCGTGACGAGTATGATCGCATCTTTGCGATATGTCGAGATATGCTCGGACCAGTGAGTATTGACACGAAGATGTCGGAGAAATTTCAATCTGGTCTAAGGCATGAAATAAGAATGCCTCTTGCTAGTCGTGGTGACTTGACATATCTTGAAGCTTTCGATCGGGCTTTAGATGTTGAAGCGACAATGCACGAGGATAAAGTGACCCATACAAAGTCACATAATGGTGGTGACAAAGTCGAGAGAAAATGGGAAGGAAATTTTGGGAATCTGAGTAACAAAGGCCATGTCGAGGAACATGGTACCACAAGAGACAGTAGGGATTTTCCTTGCCGAAATGTCATACAACTGCATGGAGGTGCATGCTGTGAGCGATGGTAGTTAACTTTAAATGTGGTTTGAAGGGCCACTATGCATATGATTTGCCCAAAAATCGTCAGGAGAAATGATAAGGCCAAACCAACCACTTAGGGCTATCTGATATCAGCCCCAATATCATGACAGACAACGACGACAAGCGCCATGGCGGCAACAACGATCTGACAGCGGCAAGTACCCGTCGGTAAGTAACCGACACAGGCTAGAGTGTATGCTCTACACCAAAAGCAAATTTCCAAATGAGGAGTACGATTTCGACGAAGGCCACTTAGAGATATAGAATCCTATAATAATATGAGACTTATATGTAGATAATGGATTATGTTGAAAATGGTATGATTAGAATGTGTAAAATAAACGTAGTTGGAATATTTTGAATATGTTAAAGAGGTGTCAAAATTTTGGATGTAAAAAGAACTAGACGCCATGTAAGCAGTCGGCTTGATAGACCGACCCTCGTATTTAATGTATGAAAAGTCCTCATTGAGGCATTTTGATGAGATATATTATATGGTTTTTAAATAAAGGTATCTGAGGTATAAAAGCAATTGTTAGAATAAGATATGGCCACTATGAGATAATAGTTATGCCATTCGGACTAACTAAAGTACCACCACATTAATAAACCTCAAAAATCGAGTGTTCCACACGTACTTAGACAATTTTGTCTTAATCCTTATGAATGAGGTTCTTATCCATACGAAGAATGAGAAAAAACATAGAGAACATCGGGATGTCTTACGGACACCTAGAGCCAAACAGATCTTGTCAGTGCAGGTGTTGTGAATTTAGACAAGGAGAAATATTCCTCGGACACATAGTGACTTTAGAAGGAATCAAAGTGGATCGGGCTAAGGATAAAGCAATTAAGAATGAAAGTCGTCAATGACTTAAAATGAGATCAGGAATTTCTTAAGATTAATTGACTACTATCAGAGATCCATTGAGAACTCTCTAAAGTAGCAAGGCCAATAACATAGCTACCCCAAAAAGGAATCAAATTTACATGGATTTATAAAAGAAAGGCCATGTATTAATATGATAAATAATAGCTTACGCATCACAATGACTGAGACCACATGAATAGAATTACCCAACTCACGACTTGAATCAAGCTGAGAATTCTTCACGACTTATAAAAGTTTGAAATATTCCCTCGAGCAAAGAAACTTAAAAATGAGATAGAAAAGATGGCTCGAATCAGTAAAAGATTCCAATTATGTTATAAATTACCACCTACGGAAGGTTAATGAAGAATCTAATGCCCTAAGTTGTAAGACTCGGTTAAAGTTAAAATGTAACCCTACAAGAGAAGGAAAACTCATTAATGAGTTTAAGAAAAAGAAGGTAGAAATCATCAAGATGCCAAATAAATCATGAACCGTATTGCCACACTCACGATTATGTCAGATTTGAGAAAAAGCGTAATAAACGAAAAGAGAAAGGATGAAATATTTGAAAGAATACGAGCTAAGAAGAGAAATGAAGGGCTGATGGATTTTTAAGAAGCGCCAGACAATGTCATATTGTCTAAGGAAAGGTTATACATTTTAAGCAATAATAAGCTTAGAAATGAAATCATGAGATATAACCAAATTGTCGAGCAGTCGGTTACCAACAAGTGAAGGCATTGTATCAATGACCTTATAAGAGATTATAATCTCTATAGATACACAAATGAAAATGGAGTGACATAGCGATGGATTATTGTGGGTTTTATCCAAGTCGTAAAGAAATAACACTACTATATGGGTAGTAATGGTGACTCACAAATATGTTCATATTTGTCTATTGAGATGACTCATGAATCGATAAGTTAGCTCGATCGTAAATAAAGGAAATCGTGCCTTTACGAGGTGCAGACCTATCACTTGAGATAGAGACTCCGGTTTACCCCTAGATTTTGGGAACTAGCTACTTTGAAAGGAAGTTAGACATGAGATTGAACTTAGCATAATTTACATTCATGGACGGATGGACGATAAAAGGGACAATATGGATGTTTAAGGATACGATGAGAACATAAATGTTAAATCGAGTGCAAGTGGAAGCGTGTTGTACCACTTGTTAAGTTCACGTCGACCATAGGCGTCAAGCGGCGATGAATATAGCCATATGAGGCATTATGTGAAAAGTATCGACCACCACTTTATTGTAATAAAGTAGGTGAGAGAAAGTATAAGGTCTTGACAGCGTAAAGGAAATGATTAAGATATCGCGAATGAAGCGAAGAATAAGAGAAACTCGGAGACGGACAAAAGTCTTCTGACGTCGCATAGATCGAGCGCATTTTGAATGCGAGAATAAAGCTTCTTAAGATTTCACCATCGAGAGAAATTATAAAGTTCAAGGTTTAAGGAATGTTGAGATCAAGTTTTATAGGACCTTCGAGCTCACAGAAATGATAGGCCCGATGGCGCATAGATTGGTACTTCCAGCAAAATTTGGGAACATCGTAATGTTTTCCGTGTCACGATTAAGGAAGTGTGAATACGACCCAAAACACGTGATACATCATAATGGCGTGATCCTTAACTCAAATATGAGTGGTGATGAAAAATCTCGACTATTTTGATCGTAGATTCAACGATTAAAATTTAGTTTGGTCTTTAATAAAAGTCGATGGAGAAACCATGGACAAAGGAAAACCACGTGGAAAGTTAAAGATGTTATGCTACTAAGATACCCATACTTTTGAGGTATACAAATTTCGGGACGAAATTTCATTTAAGGGGGGTAGAATGTAATATCCCGAAGATTTAAAGCCCAATTACGATAATGAAATCGTAAATTAGGGTTTCGTCTCGAAAATTGAAATAGTAAATTATCGAATATGGATTTCGATTAATTATGATATAATGAATTCTTATATCATATTCACTAATGATTGTGAATTAAGGGATATAGATTATATAATTTCTTTCGGCAGTAATATTTTAACGTCGATTGAATATTGATAGTTAATATTACATTAATTTTTCTAAGCAATGAAGCTTAGAATTAAATTTCATTATTAATGAAATGAGTTAATAAAGTCATTACGACTTTATTACGACCTTTTTGAGATAGGTCGATTATGAACGTTTTGAGACGTTTCAAACGTCAACGTTTAGAGACGATTAGAATAATGAGTCTAATGATCAAGGAATTATAATATTTAAATTCCTATGATTATTTTATGTAATAAGAGTATTATTTAGCATTAAAATAATGCTAGAGAATTAAGAAATAATTATTGAATAAAGTGAGCAATTTTGAAAACCACAATTTGAAAATTAGGGTTTTCAATCATGAATCTTTCTAATTATTTTTCCTATGATATAAATTATCATCTAAGACCTATAATGTATTATATATCTATTGATAGCATGAAAATAACATATTTAGCACTAATTGTACAAAAGTCTTGGTGAGCAATTTGAAGTAGATTTTAAATTGAACAAATTTTGCTATCCTTATGTGATATATATATTCACGTGAGTCGAAGGAGTGATTTGGCTGGTGATAGCCGTGTGAAATGTGATAACTTTTGAGGTTGGAAGATTAATTGGAACTCTTGTTTGAATTTGCTTCTATAAAGTTAATGCTTAGATTTTGTAATTAGAGTAAGACAAGAATAGAAGCTCCTCCTTGAAGCAAGTGTCGACGCATATAATGGAAAAAAAAAATGAGGATTATTTTGTTTCTTTAATTATATGGATAAATTAATTAATTAGCTTGACATTGTGGACTTTTGAGGTAGGAAGAATTTTAAGAACTCTTGTGATGACTTGCCTTCATGTAGTTAATGCTTGGATACTATATGTGGAATAAAACAAAAACAATAAAACTCATCCTTGTGTAGTTGTCATAGCCGACGCATACATTGATACAAAGTGAGGATTTTGTTTCATGAATTTAGTTGAGTGTGATGTGTATTACTAGACCATAGGATGATGTAATTTAAATAGTGTTAAGTCACCAAGTAAAATGGTCTTGCTTTGTATTGTGTGAACCGTGAGAAATGAAAGAGAAATTAAGTGTAATAAGTGCTTTTATTCCTTTAACTTCTAACAAAGTATTAAAACAAAACTATCACCTCTTTTACAAATCATGCTACTGCCATAAGCTTTGAGAGGAAAGAAGAGAGGTGTTCTTCATTGTTAATAGCCCTAAACCTTGAGATAAAATCCTTGCACTAAAAATCGACGCCGGTTAAAAGGTTAGGAATCAAACGCTCTTTATATATACGTTAAATTTTTTGATTTCTAACCGTTAGATTTATATATTTATGCTTATGTTCTTAATGTTGAAAATATGAGAAATAATGTTCTAATGTTTAGTGTTTTGTTAATTATTGTTATTTATGTTTAGAGTGATCATATGTTATGTTTAATTACAAATTAATTATGTTATGAAATAAATAGTGAGGATCGAAATTTTTAAGGATGAATTGTTAATGGATTTATGATATATGTTAATAGTTAAGCTCTTTGTGATTATTTGGAAAATTTTGGAAATCATATGTTATATATATATAAACTTCCAAAAATATTGTGGAAATAAAATATTGGTGTATAATTATTGTTTAAATATAAAGAAGAAAAAAATGAAAACTATTTGAGGAGGTTAGGAAGAGTACCGTCAGCATCATGAAGTTGAATTGTGATGTATACTTGTGCTATACTAAATGTAGAAGCATATTTTTGATCTATAGTAAATTTGAGGCTTGTGATTAATTCATTAGATTTTTATAAAATGATTTGTGTATATGTTGGAAAATTTTCGAAAGCTACTAGAGTTGGGATATTGATTAATAAGTTGTAATTGTTGGATATTATGACATATAAGTAATGTAGATTGATAATTATGGGTTGTATGATTTAATAAGAATTTTAGAAAAATATTTGCTATATAAAGAGCAAATGGCCGAGAGCTATAAGGATAGAAGGGTGGGGTTCAAATTTTCCTATAGCTAATGTTAACACATATTATGGATACTATGATAATATAGAACATTATGTGATTTTATAAGAATTTTTGAAAGAATTTTGTGAAAAAATGTATGAGGGGGGAATGCTAAGAAGTATAAGATTAATGGTATTAAATTCTTTTTACAAAGAAAAATAACATATTATATGTTTAGAAAACATTTTAGACCCATTGAGAATTTATGGGATTTTATAAACATAGTATACTATGTTTACTATGTTTACGGCGAAACGTTATATTAAATAACGTTGGAAATGAAAAATAGTATGTAATGAATGATTTAGGTGATATGAAAATAAGATATTAATCAAGTTTATTGATTTACGTGAAAAATCGAGAATTAAGGTTTTATGAAAAGAATCGATTGAAAATCGATTTATATGGAAATTTGTTATAAAATATGCGAATATTTGAAAAGTTTATTAAGAAAAGTCAAAAGCGTTGACTTAATTATAAACGTATGAAATACGTTGAATAAATACACTAATACGTGTAAAACGTATTAAGTTTATAAGAATATCTCATTGGTGAGAAAAGATTTCATAATTGAAATCATTTTATCGAAAAACGTTACAATACGTTCAACGTTTAACCTAAATGGTTAAAATGAGATAATAGATCATATCTCGTCTCTATCGAAGTACGAAAAATGTTTAGTTAAGATACGCGATTGAACGACGTATTAAATTCGTTAAGGAATGCGAATTATTATATTAAAAAGTTATCAAAGTTTATTAAACTTTGAAAGTCTCGAAATACGTGACCAATGTACTAAAATAATTTTTACTTAAAGGTGGGACGCGGACATGATCGTTGGCGTAGAACGAAATCGAATTAAGAAAGTCTCCAATCCAGGTGGGCGTTTCTTTCTCCTCGAGGATAAAATGTTTATCAAATATTTTATTTACAATGCTTTCTAGTTAGAAATGACGTTGAAATGATTATCTGCGCAAAGTGTTTATGATTTTATGTATGATCCTATCAAGGTTGTTGGTTCGCTACCAACTTACGATGAAATGTTTATGAGGTGAATTGTATATGAGGAGGATGGTATGAATGTATATGAGGAGGATGGTATGAATTGTTTATGAGGAGGATGGTATGATGTATTATGAGGAGGATGATGGGATGATATGAAGGTTGTTGGTTCGCTACCAACGTATGATTTTATTATGAGATTGATAGTTGTTGGCTCATCACCAACATATTATGATGTTATGATGGTATTAAATGTTGTTGGTTCGCTACCAACGTATGTGAAATTATGAAAATGTTATTAGGGAAATGATACGGATCATACAGACAGAAAGTATGTCTGGCCAGACAACTTTTTGAAAATGAGAAAATGTTTTAGTAGGCACGAGTATTTCCGCTAAAACCTCGTGTGTTACTAATGGGGCAGAGTAATTTAATGAAAATGTTTTTTGGCATGAGTCCACTGAGTGCATTCTTGTACTCAGCCCCGCATATTTGTTTTAAATGTGCGATTGGTGAGTGATGCGATGGAGCGGTGTTGAGCAATAGGAAAGGTGTCGCTGATAGTATACCTTGATGGTACATCGTCAATTGTACACATCACATGTTTTCCACTGCAAGAACTTAAGTTATGTATTAAAGTCTAAGAATATGCTTGATGTATGTATCACAGTTTAATGATAAATGGTCTTTATGGTTTTCATCCCTGTTTGGAGTAATAATCCCGGCTAAATCGTATTTAGGATTTAGGGGCTGTTACACACAAGGCAACGAAACACATACAGAGAAAATACCATGTCATCGAGAAATCGTTAGGCGAGGGGATGTCTTGATTGAGAAGATTGGTGCTGCGGATAACCTAGTGATCCGTTCAAGAAGAACTGCTTGCAAAAGTATCTGAAGAGCATATTCGAGGACTTGGATTAGCAGATGGCACCCACTTAGAAAGGAAACTTTTGTATAAGTGGGAGAAGCAAAGTGATGGTGTTGTTTGTAATAGCTAGTAGAGACACATTGTATACTAAAAGTTTTGCTTTAGTATAAGTGGGAGATTGTTGGTTGTATCTTGAAAGCGGTTTGGTTGAGCTTGTATACAATGTTTCTGTTACCACTATTACAATTTCCTATCTGAATTGTTTACTTGATTGCATATGTATGTCCCTTTATCTCATATATAAGTTAGATCATACGGTGTGTTGTAGATCCGTAAGTCCGTATGATTGGTCAAGCTTAATGAGATATAAAAAGTATCACGGTGAGACAACTTGAGGAAGGTTGTCGGTATAGCTGCTTGATGTAGATAAGAAGTGACTTGACTTGGTTGCTTATCTATCTTTGGTACATCTCGGCGTATTGATGGATCACGGTGAGATGAGTTCTTCTATCGACCGTCGTGAAGAACCTAGATCTCGGAGACTTACGTTGATCTAAATCTCGATAAGGTATTAGGTGAGTATGAGTTGTTGACCATCACTTTGACTTACTATAGGTGAGGTTACATGAGATAACCCAAGATTCTCTGCATCTTGGGTGGTGGCGATCTTTGTATGTCGTACTAGTTACGTGTCGAGTCACCGTATCCGTTCGGGATGATGGCGTCCTCTTAAGGAACTCAAAGGTTTATTGTACTAAACCACTGCAGGTTGAGTTATCTCAAGTACAATAATAAGGTTGAGTGGTACTACTTAAGGAATTAAAGATATTAATTATTTTAAGCGATCGAGCAGCGTAAATAATTAATGGACGTCTGATATCTTAAATCTGGGATTCGTAAAGTCTAAGTCAAGCAGGCTCACCGGTAATAAAGGGTAAGGCATTTATTCTCTAGTGGCATGAATAAATGTTTATGAATTAATTTATGTTAAAATCCTTAATTTCTTTATGAGTTTGAGTGTATCCTATATATATTACGCATGCATACCTTTGTGAGGTTGAAATAAATGAGTTTTGCCCTCGATGGTTGTTTGTGTTGAGTTGGCTAACGTCGTCATATGCGCTAATGTTTTTGGCGTTTATATTTTTAAAGGGCCTAGAATGATTATCCTCTTTGCTATGCTCGTTGATCTTTAAATGCATCTTTCTGTTACATTTTTGTTTGAGGACAAACAATGCTTTAAGTTTGGGGGTTTGATAAGCGCGCATTTTACGTTTATAGTTGATATTTGAAGATGAGTTTAGCTCGTTTAATGTGCGTTTACGTATCGATTCCTAATGTTTTATCTATTTTTAGAAGATCTTGCTCTTGGGTTGTTCTTTTGGTGTTGTGTAGGTCATATATGTTAAAATCGAGAAGCGAGGCAGCGACAGACGGAGCCAAAACATACATACATGGCGTGTTTCTAGCGACCAGCCTAGCGGTCGCTAGGTGGCCGCTAGGAAACAGCGCGTCGACCAGAAGACCGTGACCGCGAGGCACCAGCAGCAAGAAGCCCTAGCGCGAAAGCCGCTGGGCGATTTCTCGACGACCAGGTATGGCTAGCGACCGCTAGTCGGTCCATGAGTACCTAGCGGGCGCAAGGGCGACGCAGGCGAGAAGGCCTTGGCGAGATTACCTCGCGACCACGCTAGCGACCATGCGAAGGGTGGTCGCGAGGCAGCAGCGAGAGAAATTAGGGTTTAGGGTGTGCTATATATATGGCAACACCCTCGCCTGAGGCCCCAATCACGCGAGGACCTTATTTTCTTGATTTTCCTCGGTTTTACATTCTTTAAGCTTTAGTCTTCGTTTAGTTTAATTCGAGTATTGTTTTCGTTATTCTAGTTTAGTTTATCGTCTCGTTATCGATCGGAACGTTTTGTCCGATCGTTTTCCTTATTTTCCGTTCGTTTGCTTGGGATTGGATTGAATATAAGATAATTAATTTATTTGAGGCCCATCTTTATTCCTTGCATTTGATCCACAGGCTGCCTATCCGGACTGTAGCTAGGGTGAAAATCGTCCACCTCTCTCTCAGTCCTACTGTGACTCTGATTTGATCATCTCTATCCTAAAGGATATTATTATATTTATTAGATATGCATAGATCCTATCTAGATAGGATTTGGGAGTGCATTATAAATATAAGGTGAGAGAGAAAATCAAGGCTAATCCTCATTCCATTATTTTCGAGAATTACCATATACTTGTGGTGAGAATTTTCGAAAATTTGAGATAAAAGAAAGAGGGTGATTTTCTATAGCATTCTCCATAGACCGTCCTCACTCGACATTGGAGATTAGGCAACCGGGATACAGTCCAGAAGATCAAAGCACGAGTCTTGATCCGTTCATCCCCAACAGATTCGCAGGTAAACACGAGAAAACTCCTACGTGTTGCAATTAATTATATAGGTGTATGCTAGGTATATAATCAATGTATGGTGAATTAAACATCCAAGATAGATCCTCGTGAGAGGGTTAAAATCGATTTTTCCTACAGCCCGACCGGGAGGAAGAAGACAGATGCGGCTCCAGTGCCTAGCGACCACCCTAGCGGTCACGAGGGTGGCCGAGGCAGCTCGACGAAGAAATTTCCAACTTACACGCCTCCGGTCCCGTTCCCGAGTCGGCTAGATAAGAAAGAATATGACGAGGAGTTCATTCGGTTCAAAGAGATATTCCAGAAAGTAAATATCAATATACCTCTCTTTGATGCGCTCAGAAACATGCCCGGATACGTTAAATTTCTCAAAGATGCATTGGCAAACAAGAAGAAGTTAGGAAAATTTGAAAAAAATCAACCTCTCAGAAGAATGCAGTGCTATCTTACAGAGGAAGTTGCCACTGAAGCAGAAGGATACGGGGAGCTTCACATTAGAGTGCGAGATTGCTGAGCATACATTCCCCAACGTGTTGTTTGATTTGGGAGCGAGCATAAATTTGATGCCCTTATCTGTGTTCAACCGCTTGGAGCTGGGAAAAATGAAGTCAACGAAAATTTCATTGATGATGGCTAACAGGTCAGTTGCATATCCTAAGGGAATAGTTGAAGATGTGTTGGTAAGAATTCGGGACTTTGTCTTTCTGCTGGATTTGTTATTTTAGACATACACGAATTCAAGAATCAACCACTAATCTTGGGTGAGCCTTTTTAGCAAGCCAGTCGTGCTTTGATTGATGTGCAGGAAGGTGATCTTACATTTCGAGTTAACTATGGGAGCAGAAAATCTCAATATATGATGCCATCAAGCAACACGATAGTTCAAAGCATGAGGATTGCTATTCGATCACCACTGCCACTGCTAGACAAGTCTTAAGTTTGGGGGGCAACCAACCAGTCGATAAGGATGCTAAGAAGAAGAGTTGGACTCGGTATGGAACCCCGAGTGATTCATTCAAGTTTGGGGGAGGGGGGGTACTTCCACACTCAATGGTGGTCTGCTGTGAATGCAAAGTATAAGAGCAAGCACAAGTTAACAAGAAGGCAGTTGCCAAAACACCGGATTGATCGAGGTATGTGATGGTTTAGCTAAAGACGTTAAATTAAGCACTTGTTGGGAGGTAACCCAATCTTTTTGTTTTGCTTTTGCTTTTGCTTTTGTTTTCGTTTTGTTTTTCTTGCGTTGTTTTGTGTCTGTTTGGGGTTGAGTTGAATGACGAGCAGCCAATGATGAGAATTGTTTATATTAGAAAATTTGATTGCAACCGATTTTGTGAGACGACACATGTTATGATTATTGTGAGTATTGAGCCTTTTAGAACTTGATCATATGTTGAAACCCTATGAGACTTGAGCTTTTGACTGTCATATCTTTGCAGTCTTATTTCTTTCTGTGTGAATAGTTTGAAATAGCATGTGTTTCTCTAGAACTTGCTCTGGATCTTTTTCGAGGTTGCATTGATGTGCTTCAGAATTGGGAGATGATATTATGCATTCTTTTCTTAGCCTATATACTATCCAAACACTAACCTGTTATTCATATTATCCTTTGATAATCCCGTTTGAGCCTACCTTATTCTTTCATGAAGCCGTGGGTTGGGTTATGTAGTTGGTGTGATATTTGGTTGCTTGAATTAAGGGTTGAGAAAAAGAAAGAAAATAAAAAGAAAATAGACGATGAAAAGTGATAATAAAAAATAGTTGCTTACCCATATAAGTTCAAATAAAAAAAAAATTGAAAAGAAAAGAAAAGAAAAAGAAGAAGTTGACACAATTATGTGAAAAAAGAACATAAATGGGTAAGTAACTAGTGATTGAGATAAGTATATCACTTATATGATAAGTGTGATGTTCTTAAAAGAAAAATGTCTTCTTGGTATGGAAAATTGAAATGAATTGTGAAAGTTTGGGAATTATGTCTTATGATACTTATGGTGTTTTCATTATGGGATTATGAGTCACTTAGCCTAAATATATCATACCTTACCAAAGAGCCTACACTATAACCCGTTATAAAGACCTTTTTGATCTTGGTTCTTGAGCACATATTTGAGCAATGGAGAATTAGACGATTTGCAAGTTTATGGTAGATTCCGTGTGTTTTTAAACTTTGAGAGTATAAACATCCTCCTTATACACTTGAGTGTTTGAGATTCTTATATATATATATATCCATGCCGTGAGGATTTAAGTTTGAGAAGGCTTTTGCTTATGGTTATTGTGATATGTGGAGTTAAACGAAAGATGTTGTGATTCATTTGATATGAATCTTTTGTTGCTCATTGCTCTGAGGCGTATTGCTGTTGTCGTTCGACTCATTCCCTGTCGTTTGATTGTCTTTCATTTGTTTTGGCTTGTTTGGGGACAAACAATGGTTTAAGTTTGGGGGTGTGATAAACACACTTTTTACTAGTTTAATAATGATATATTATGATTAATTTAGATAAGTTTAAGTGCTTTTATATAGTTGATATTATGCTTTTAGCCATTTTGAGAAGATACTGCTCTTGGGGTTCCTCTTTGGTGTTTTGTAGGTTTTTCAGGTGATAATCGATGCACAAGGTAAGGAAGTAACCAAATATGATGAAGTGCATATGACTAGTATGGATGTGAAAAGTTTACAATGTTAAAGAGTATCTCGATAGGAGTCCATAGGCGCAAACAGATCGCAATTCGGAGTTCGAACGCGAGAGAACGGAGCAAAACAGCGAAGTCGCACATTCTGCACTGAAGCTCGCGACCACCCTAGCGGTCGGGAGGGTGGCCGCGAGAACAGTGCGAAAAGTTCTTCCGCATAGCTAGCGACCAGGCTCGCGACTGCGAGCCCGGCCGCTAGGCGCTGCGGCCTGACGCGAATTAGGGCTTCAGCCCATTATCTATAAATACCCCAAAGCATTCTTGGGCGCCCCCAACCTCTCCAACCACGTTTTACCTCAGTTTTAGCTTAGTTTTCATAGTTTTCATTGTTGTTCTTCAATTTCATAGTATAGCATTAGATTATTTTCATTCCAGATATTAAATTCCTGTAAGCTTTCAGTTTATTTACGGATCGAAGATGTTACATTCCGCATCGTGGATTCATACGGTATATTCGTTTCAATTCAGTTTATGTCTCATTTATTTAATTCTTGTTTTGTTATTTCAATTATGAGTAGCTAATTTCTGTATTGATCCTAGGGTTTGTGTATCGGACTAGATTCATATGATTTATCTGTTGTTACTGTTTTACCTGTGATTTATGGAGCTTGATCTTATGTGTTAATTTCTGATCAACTTTAATGCATACATAGTTGCCAGTTGAATACTTAACAGTTTTGATTGTCAATCGATTTTGAATACTGTCTGGGTAAGCCTTGAATAAATGGCGAGATAGGAACATCCGTAGGAAGTATATTCTTTGTGAGCTTTTTGGAGTTACTAATTTCCACCTTGAGATGTAACAATAATAGGTAAATTAGTAATCTACATCCACAATTGTAATAACTGAAATTGATGGTTACTTATGTGATCTTTCATCTTTGACTGGATTAAATTGGTAAACAGATTAATAGGTTAATGATCGCTACTTTTTCTAACACAAAAACGTGCAAGTAGATAGGGTAGTCGAGTATCGTATCCACATGGATTGTAACGCAAAAATACAGAATCTAACTCTTTAATCCTTCTTCATTATCCAAGTAACAGATTTTGTTTTTGAAAAGGTTTTGGGACTTCGAATATTAAATTCAAAGTCAAGATCAACTAAAGCAAATAATGATAAATAAACAAAAACTCAAAGAGATAATAAGACTGAAAGACTAACCCTAGGGATGTATTAATCATAACCACAGTGTATGTTCATCCTGCTTACTATTAACCAATATTTAATCTAGACAAGATGGAAGATCACATATGTAACCAACAATTTCAATTACGACAATTGTGGTAGTAGATTACTAATTTTCACTATTACTGTTACGTCTCTAGGTGAAAATTAGCAACTCCAAAAAGATCACAAAGAATAGCTTCCTACGAATGTTCCTATCTCAGCTACGACTCAAAGCTTATTCGTATTGTGCATTCAAGATCGATTGACAATTAAAACTGTTAAGAAATTAATTGGCAACTAGATATGCATCAAGATTGATCAGAAATTAACAAATATTATTAAGCACCAAGAATCACAAATCAATGCCTGGAAGGTAAATAACAACAGCAGGAATCACAACACTTAAGATAGAATCATACAAACCCTAGGATTAGAATAAGAAATTTAGCTAGACATAATAATCGAAATAAAATATGAATTAATCATAGAAATAGAAATTATATAGATAAAACCCGTAATGTGGCGTCTGAATAACAATCGTTGGGTTCGTATCCCAACCTCAGCGGAAAACGGGAAAAATACAGAATTCGTTCGAACGAAATCGTTCCAAAGCGATAACAATGCGTATAATAAATGTAGAACAATGAAAATCTAAAGTCTGGATGAATCTAAATGAAAGCTAGAGTGAAAATATATGAAAAACTAGAGAAAACTGATGAAAAACATGCTGGAGAGAGTTGGAGGCGCGGGAGCAATGCATTGGCATATATATAGGCGCAGCCGAAACCCTAATTTTTCGTCCAGCCGCCTCGCCTCGCGACCGAGCTCGCGGTCGCTAGCTCGGTCGTGAGGATCAGGCGAAACGTTTCTTGATGAGCTCGCTTGTTGGGTTCGCGCTCGTTCTTGTGTGCCGTGGCGAGATCGCGGTTGCTAGCTCGATCGCTAGAAATTTGGGCAGAAGCTTTTCGGAGATACTCACGGGCAGGGCTCGCTGTCACGGTGTTTTACCAGCGGCCGACCTTGCGATCGCGAGGTCGGTCGGCCGGTTCTGGCGAGAATGATTCCGCATGTGTTTGCGGCGGGGTGGTGACGCTAGGGTGCCGCTGAGCCACGATTCTTTCCGTCTTTGGTTCGTGCTTCGCCGTGCTTGATTATCATCTTATAAGCCACAAAACACCAAGAGGAACCCAAGAGCGATATCTTCCAAAAATAGCTAAAAGCGTTAAGATCCAATATATAAACGCACTTAATAGATCTAAATTCATCTTTAAATATCAACAATAAACGAGTAAAAAGCGCGTTTATCAAACCCCCAAACTTGAAGCATTGTTTGTCCTCAAACAAAACAAAAACAAAAACAAAAAGAAAGAAAGACACGACGAAAGATCAACGAGCGTCAGCAAAGGTGAAAGCCATAAGAAGCCTCAGAAATCTTTCAAAGTTCGAAATCACTAGCACAAATGACGACATTAGTCAACTCGACAATGTACAACAATTGAAAGCAAAATCTCATTCATTCAACCCTCACAAAGGCATGTGCATAATATAGAGTACACTCAAACTCATAAGAAAATTAAGGACGTGTATACACTCAAAGATCAATGCAATGCAAAATCTTACCATAGGATTGCCGTTTCTCTAATATCTCCACCACACCAAATGCCTTCAAATTAGGATCAAAAAGATCTTTTATAGGTTTTAATGTAGGCACATTTGTTAAGGTAGGGTGATATATGGCTAAGTGACTCAAATATAACTCCAAGCACCTCCATTTATACATTTCAAATCATATGGACTTTGTCCATTTCCCTTTTTCTTTCCAACTTGCTAAATCAACGTTTATTATATTTGAGAAACCTATATTTTGATGAAAATCCCTTTATGCTCACATTATTCACATAGGGCCCATTCTTTACCACAGAGGTACCATTATTTTCCACAGAGGTACCTTTCTAGCTTTTAACCCTATGTAATACATCAATTTATTTCATTTTGATAGAGCTTATAGGGTTCATTCGTTTCTACAGAGGTACCATTCTTTTCACAGAGGTACCTCTCTATCTTTTATCCCAACTTAATACATCAAATCTATATTTTACCCCCCTTGATTCCCATATCCATCCTCACCTCCTACCATCCGGTTAACAAAAAAATAAAGTCTAATAAAGGCTCAAAGAAGGCGACAAACGGTATATATCATTGGGTTAGTGTATGGGTAAATTCGTGGTTCACAAAGATGTCTTTTTATCCTTTCCATATTCGAAACACATATTGCAGCCTCGACACAGAAAACACGGCAAGTTCTAGAAGATGATTACATGCAATATATCACACAATTAAAAGAAACTGTAACAAGATGTTTATACAGTGAAGCTCAAGTATCACGGTTTAAGCAAATTGTGAAAAACAACAAGCTAGGCAATCTCAAGTCATCCATGCGTCATTTTCTAACATATCATGTGCACTATCAACATATTTTTCAGAAAATTTCTATCATCATTGGCCACATGGATTAACACATTTCACTTAAACTCGTTGATCGTGAGACACTGACAACGAAAATAAAAGACAGCGCGAAACCCCAAAATATAAAAACTTTCGAAAATAAAGCGAAAACATAAAAAGGACTCTCAACCAACTACACTATTCCACTCCCCCCAAAACTTATTGTGAAAAGGTGTTAAATGGAGGCAATAAGGTTTGCAAAAAAGAGTGGTTGGGAGAGAGACCTTACCTCATATCCGCGCTTACTCGTGGCGGATAAAACCTCGCCGTGATCACCAGTGCATCATCTCCATCATTTGACGTTGGTGTTCTTGATGCGCCTGGTGTTGGGCGAGGAGGGCCTGCTATTGGGCCATCATGGAGGTCATACTCCCGTCGATGCGGTCGAGATGACCGTCTATGCGATCCAAACGCTCGTAAATCCCGGGATCGCCTTAGGTGGGTGGTGGGTGCAACGCGCCACCTGTCTCGGGCGCTTTCGCCTGTTCTGCTTCCTCTTCTTGCTGCTCTTCCTCGACCTTGCCTTGCGCATTTAAGCGTTGAGCCCATCCGTAGTGAAAACGTGAGCACATGTTCCAATTGGCATCCGGCTGCCCAATTCCGCTTAATCTGGTGAGATCCGTGTTGGGCAGGCGAAATATGGATTGGCCGTTCTTGTCGTAGAGCAGCCAGAGGTGACGGCTGGGGTGTCTCTTCAGGAACGTCTGGACGTAAAGATATGGCTTGTCCAGGAAAATATCCTGAGAGATAGGATTCTCGTGAATCGTCACCCCGAAAAAGTCGGCAATAGGGATAACGAATCCCCCTATGCATATCCTCGTATTCCCTGAAACCTACGATTGTATACGTAAGTCTTTGGGCGAGGAACATGCCGGCGTGCATCTTCTGTCTTGTCGCAGCACCAATCAGGAGACTCATGTCTGGGAGAGGAGGCGTGCGGCGTTGGTGCAGGCATGTATGGTGAAGGTGAGAAAGCGGTGGAAGTAGCGGATCGCGGGATTCTGTATCGAACTTGCCTTTGCCTTTGAGGCGTCAGAGTACGGGGTCTGCTCGGCTCCTGTGTCCATGAACAACGGCCATATCTGCTGAGCCGAGTTCTCTAAATCTCCGATGTATTTGCCATCGGGGGTGCCATCAGTGATAGCGTTCAATTCATCAATTGAGAGCCGTCGGGGCTTGTTGTCCAACTGAAATGTAATGTAATCTAGCGACCCTTGCGTCTTGTGGACATGTACGGTCGACAGAAACTCCAGTGTTAGGGTCCGGTACGTTAAATAGTTTGTCGTGATGATAGAGTACAGACCGGCCCTCTCGGCTAGCCACGTGACATCGTTGGCTATCCCCATAGCTTGGCAAGTGTCGATGCACATAAATCTTGATGTCGATTCTTGATTGCCAATCTCTCCAACGGTCCCTTGACGAGGGATTCGGCAGTCGCACCCCAAAAGCCTCGGGATGGAACTCATCATGTGGTTCATCGTGAGATGATAAAACGACCTCCTTGCCCTTGCGCTTGCTTCCGGATGTAGGCGACATAATATACTGATGACGCTCGAATACCCGTCGTTAGAGGTCCCAAGACACGTCAAGATACATTTATAATCTCCTCCAACTTGAACACATAGTTCCGTATATAGCACGTTAAGGGGTCGAACCCAAGAAAGCTGGTTGTGTTGTTACTCGAGTTGTCACGGTTTGAGTAGGAGGTTGCCCGGAGGCAAGGTGTCGATCGGGCCAGCGGTCTCGATGAAATGTACTCGAGATAGATCTTGAGCGAGAATGTGGCGAAACTAAACACAAGGTAAAGAGATTAAATAACAAGTAGTTGGGCGAGGGTTCCATGCGTTGGGATCTTGGTCGAGCGTCGGTCATAGGTTCAAGGATTTTCACCATGAGTGTATGTAGGTGGTTAAAGGTACCGAGGGTAGATGCTTTTTAGGTTGTCACGTACACGGGCCCCAATGACTTGCCGTAGATTTTAGGACTAAGTCTGAGGCCCTGCCTTGCCCGCTTACAAGGCGGTCTCCAAGATAGGTTCTTCCGCCTAACGACTTTACTCACTAGGCAATGACTAGCCCGGCCGGTCCAGGGGTGGCTCGCGCACTGCCCAGGCCAAGGCCGGCTACAATCACCAACTCCGCCCACACTTCAGGGACAAAGAGACACTCGATGTCTTACTCGGCTATTGCATAGCTACACTCCCCGAGGCTACGGCGAGTTAACACTCAAGGAAAGGAATAACATTGGTATAAAGGCAAAGAGCTTGGGAACACCCACTCGAGGTTCTAAGGACATTTAGACCTCACGACTCTCATGACCTTGACTCAGCGTGCTTCACCCCGAGCCCAACCAAACCGACTACTCACACATAATCGACATAAACATAAAAGCAATAAATAAGAATATCATCGAAACCATACTTGAATAGAAAATCAAGCGAAATTAAAGCGGTCTACGCGGCGGTTCTTTCGGCAGAGGTCATAAATACATAAAATAAGTGTTTGCCGTAGGACTTGTTTCTTCCTCACCAATCACTCATGAAAGCAAAGAAGTAAAAGAGAGAAGTGTAGAGAGAATTTCGGACTGATGCTCTCCACTCCCGTATGTTATGTCGTCAATTCTAAATTCCCTCCCTTTAGTTGGAATTATGTTGGGAGCTAAGTAAACTCCTCTTTGTCTTGGTCAGCGCACGCATCTCGAAGTGGCAGGTGGTGAGGGCCGCAAGCTGGCTCGGGCTCTGGACCCCGACAAGGGCTCCTCTGGCTTCAGTCTGGCGGGTTTTCTCATCCGCGACCTGCGGGTTGACCTTTCCCTTCGGCAAAAATCAAGCAGGCGCGAGAGGGACCGCGCCCGAATCTTTCCTTTTGCATGCAAGTCTGCCAGAGATCTTGTCTGCATCTCCCAGCTGCATCCTGACTTGACCCTCTGTCCACCGCGTCACTCTTCGTCCTTTTTACCTCTCTTTCTTGTCTCGATTACCTTCTTGGCTTCACGTCAACTCGTTTATCAGGCTTAGCTCCCATGCGGTACCATGTCTTGGCAAGATGTCAGAATGTCTTGCCAAGGTAATCTTCGGGATTTTTACCTCTCTCACGGGAGGTGGCCTAATCTTGCCTAAGGTCCGGCTCAACCTGCAATACCCCAAAGCGTGTCCTCCGGACACAAACACCGCAAAGAACACACACAAATGCACTCTTTCTAGGGCGAGGACTACCCAAAAAGAGCACGAAAAAGCAGGCTCGTCACACTCACACTTGCCAGAACCACGGTTTTCCTCAAGCGTGCAAGCATTCCTTGCCTAAAGAAAAACAAACACACAAACAACACCCGCAAAAGACCAGCAAGGATAAGATGAATCATGACAAAGATAATCAGGCATAGGCGATTAATACAGCTATGTATCAAGGCTAGTCAAGATCAGGGCAAAGCATGTTTGTGAGAGTTCCTCTCAAGCACTCAAACTCTCTGTGTTTAGGGTTTTACGCTCAATGATGACTTGATCAAGGAAGTGCCATAGGCTTGCTTGCCGTCTACTATCTCTGCCCTATAGCTTGGTATAAGTTCTCTATCCTTAGGTCTTTAGGGTTGTATTGAGTGGCTTCTCGGCTGAGTAGGAAGTATTTAAGCTTTGGGTAAGGTTATCTTGACTTAGGTCTTGGCATGTTTTCCCATTTTCCTTGGCAAGATACTTACGAGACTGTGCACACTTATATTTTTGGAAACTTCTTTTCTTTTATACTTTTTAAACTTTGTTCCCAGCTTTTCTTTCTTTTCTACATTTTGAATTGGTGTACATTTACCCATTTTTTCAATTTAAGCTCATTATGCCGTACGAAGGCGAAGGCATCTAATGTTGTGTTTGCCAGAATGATACCCAAGGCGTACATATCCGCCCTATTCTTCTTCTCTCAATCCCGGTCACGGAAGAGCACAAGATAATTTAAAACAAAGCGAGCAGCTCGAAGGGGGTGGCAAGGACATATATATATCGGGTTTATATTCATTGTTGACCATGGCTATCAAAAAAAGCCTAAATCATCTAGAGCACTCGGACCTACAGCGGTTGGGCTTTGATCAAGACAATGAGCAAGTTCTAGCACAACCAAGTCAAGCATCCGAATATCACACGAATAGAAATCATGCTTGCAATGGTTTAGCATATATAGGCTCAATTCCTCACGGTGTGCATGCCATGCCCTTTTCCGTCATACTAACCTTATTGAAACAAGCTAAACATGTATTACAAAGCTATGCCAAGATCATAATTATCATGCTCGTCTCGACATCTTTGGTCGACACACACAACAACAACAAAAAGCAGGGGCCATCCACACTCACACACTTTGCTTGTGGCAAAGTGTTAGGCTGAGTATGGTCCCGAAAAAAAAAAAAACACACAAGCGTGCAACAAACAAACACGAAAAAAGAAAAGAAAAACAAAACACAAAAACAAAAGCGGAAAAACAAAACAAAACAAAAACAAAACACAAAAACAAGGAGGAAAAGCTTGGGGATGCGGTGGATACCGAGATCCTGGTGGAGCAAAAAATGCGAGCTGGGCGGTGCGGATCTCGATCGAGGTCTCTTGTATTACGGCGAGGCGGCAGGTGTCGTCTTGGGCGGGCTCGGTGTTCTTGAAAGTCCCGCCTTGCCTTAGCCTTTGGCGTCTTTGGCAGCAGCGGGCTTCTCAAGCTCTTGTTGGATGGTGAGCTTGCCATCCTCGTCCTCCACAATCTGAGCATTTTCTTGATGCTTTAAAGTCAGCGCATCTCTCTCGGGTGTCATGAAAGTCGGGGCCAGCGGTCATTCTCCTTGGCAAAGTTAGTCGGCAAGTGGCACGAGGAGGCCTCAGTGCTCCACTTGCCCATGATGCTCTTCATGTGCGAGATTGCGAAGGATGTAAGTTGAGCCTCATCCTTTCGTGCATCGCCCTGAGGATGAATAACTCGCTCTTCGACATGGTTGCTTCGCTGTCTTTCTTGCCAAAGAGATTATAGGAGAGGATCGGTGGCATACTTGCATGGCCAGTCCTTGAGGGCTGTCCTTGGCGTCACACGACTTGAACTATCGCCACCTTGCCGATTAATTTTGACGGATGCCGACCACTTTCCATCGGTGAAATTGGGTACCACCTTGGCTGCTCCCATGGTGGCTCCCTTTGCCTCCATCAATGTTACCATGTTTAGAGCTTGGTTGAGCTCGTCGGCAGTAAACTCTCTTGCCTCCTGAGGAGAGTGAGCTGTATACCTCTTGGCGGCCCTTTGTCGTGGTCGATGTCAAGATCTCCGTAAAACTCCTTCACCATTGGTGCGTATCTTGTGGTATCCCATTAGAAACTTCCCCATCCTATTCCTTAAACAACCTCTCGACTTCCTCCTTGACACCCGGTTGCTCGAGTGCGAGGTTCAACCAGCTTTGGCACAACCATCTCCTTGGTTCTGATGAGCTCCTTGGTGTTCACCGTGTAGGCCTTCCCTCGCTTCGACGAGCGCGTCGCCATCTTTGCCTTCTTCGCGGCCGTTCTCTAGTGAGGAAAACGTCTTCTTCCTCGATCTCTTCCGCCGGGTCATCTCCTTTGTCCTTGCCTTCTCCGAGAGCGTCGTCGGAGCTCCCCTCCTCGGAGACCTCCTTCTCCTCCAGCACTTTGGTTTCTGTGCCAGTAGACCCGATGTGAGAGGGGGTCTGCGGCGTCTTCTTTGATGAGGAGGCGGTAGGAGTCTCCTTCATTTTTCTCTTTTCGGTGGAGGGGGTGATTTCCTTCTTTTTCTTCGGCGTCTTCTCCGGTGTGTTCTCAGTCGTGGGCTGCTCTTCTTCGTCAGCGTCCACCTCCGTGGAGAGTGGGCGCTTCTTCTGCTCCCTCGGCGAACTCAGTGAGGAGAGCTCCGTCCCAAGCAGCGGACTCCTTTCGGCGGTGGGCTTTCTTGGTGTCTTCTCCATTTTATACAATGACGGCGGTCTTTTCGGGGTTGGTTCGGGAGTTTCTTCTTTGGACGTGTGTGCACCATGGATGGAAAGTTAGGGTTTTGTCTTTGTAGTTTGGGGAAGTTTTTGGGGTGTGGTTTGAATGTGGGAAGTGGGTAGGCGAAATGAGGGGGGGTAATAGAACGTGGGTTGGGACGGTTATAGGGTAGTGGGCTGACTTGATAGGACGTCTCCTACGTCAGCCCGCAGAATTACAGATGCTACCTCGTTTCCCGTGTCCTTGGCCAAGGTTGTCGCCTTGCCAGCTGTAGCACCTTCTTTTCGCCTCGCCTTGAGTTCCTCCCAGACCTGCAGTTTAAGAAAATTCGCTCCTCGAGGAAGAGACAACCCTCTCAAGGAGCAGGTCAAAATAACGAGGGTGGGTTTCCCCACTCACACACTTTGCTTGAGGCAAAGTGTTAAAAGTGGTCAAGACCACCCCCTTGACAAAAAGGAATAAAATGTAGCGATTAAAATTGTACCCACCGGTTGCCTCCCGAAAGCGCATCCTCATTTAGCAACCCATGTTGTTTAACGTCGTTAGCTCGACGTTTTCCTTGAGCTCAGCGCCTTGAGGATCCTTTGAGGAACCTCGTGGAGCTCATCTTGCTCGGCGTCCCATTCTCTGAGCCTTCGGTCGTGCCCATGGTAGGTTTTAAGTCCCTTCCATTTATCTTGAACACTTTCTTGCCGCCCATGTCGCTTATCTCCACGGCTCGCTCGGATGTTGGGCGCACGATGTAAGGTCCCACCCACTTGGTGGTCAGACTTGCGCAGGCATAGCGGAACCTATTTTGATAGAGTAGCACCATTTGCCCATTTTGAACTTCTTCTCCTTGATTAAAAGATCATGAGATCTCTTGAGCCTATCCTTGTATATAGCGGCGTTGTCATACGCTTCAGCGAATCTCCTCGAGCTCTCAGATGTCAAGCTTGCGCTCTCCGCCTCATCACAGTCGAAGTTGAGCTTGCGGATTGCCCAGTACGTCTTGTGTTCCAGCTCGACAGGCAGGTGACACATCTTGCCAAACACCATCCGGTAAGGAGACATTCCCAATGGCGTTTTGAAGGCTGTCCGGTATGCCCATAGTGCATCGTCGAGGTGAGTGCTCCACTCCTTCTTGTTCTCTCCTAAGGCTTTCCTCAAGATAGTCTTCACAATGCGGTTTGAGAGCTCAGCTTGGCCATTGGCTTGAGGATGGTATGCGGTGGACATCCGGCGATACACCTCATACTTCTTGAGTAAGCTGCCAATGGAGGCATTGTAGAAGTGGGTGCCCCGATCACTGATTATGGCTCTTGGCACACCGAACCGCTAAAGATGTTTGACTTGAGGAAAGCGGCTACGGTCCTTGCGTCCGCCTTGGGCGTGGCCTTCGCTTCTACCCATTTTGACACGTAGTCCACTGCTAGGAGTATGTATTGGTTTCCCTTAGAGTTTGGCAAAGGGCCCATGAAATCCATGCCCCATAAGTCGAATACTTCCACTGGCAAGATAGGTACCATGGGCATCTCATTCCCCCTTGAGACATTGCCCTCGCGTTGGCACTTATCGCACTCTCGGCACTTTTCGTAGCTATCCTTGAAGATAGTGGGCCAGTAGAACCCACAATCAAGGATCTTCCTTGCTGTTCTCTTGTGCTCAAAATGTCCGCCGCACTCCTTCTCATGGCAGTGCTCAAGGATGCTTGTTTGCTCACCTTCCGGAACGCATCTCCTCAAGATCAAGTTTGAGCATTGCTTCCACAAGTATGGGTCATCCCATACGTATTGTCTACTCTCCTTCTTGAGTTTGTTCCTTTGGTGTGTTGGCATTCCCATGGGCAACACTCCGATCACGATGTAGTTCACCAAGTCAGCGTACCACGGCTCCTTGGTGTAGATCTCGAGTAGCTCCTCGTCTGGAAATGTTGCTCGGATTGGATCTCCTTCATCCTTTCTCAAAATTCTGCTCAAGTGGTCGGCCACTTGATTTTGAGATCCACTCTTATCTTTGATCTCAACGTCGAACACCTGGAGGAGGAGTATCCACCGTATCAGTCTTGGCTTTGTGTCCTTATTTGCCATGAGATATTTCAAGGCGGCATGGTCAGTGTAAACCACCGTCTTGCTCCCAAAGAGGTAGGAGCGAAATTTCTCAAAGGCAAACACCACGGCAAGAAGCTCATTCTCCTTGGTCGTGTAATTGATCTGCGGCCTGGTGAGGGTCTTCGATGCATAGTAGATGACGAAGCTCTCCTTGCCAATTTTTTGCCCAAGCACCGTGCCAACAGCGTATCCACTAGCGTCGCACATCAGCTCAAAGGGCATGCCCCATTCGGGCGGCCTTATGATTGGCGTTGTGACAAGGTGCTCTTTCAATATCTGGAAGGCTTCTTTACATACATCGTTGAACTTCCACGGTACATCGTTCTGGAGGAGGCAGTTCATCGGTTGTGCTATCTTGGCGAAGTCCTTGACAAACCGCCGATAGAATCCAGCGTGGCCAAGGAATCCCCAAAGTTGCTTGATGTTGGTGGGATAGGGCAGCTTGGCTATGATCTCCACCTTGGCTTTGTCTACCTCAATGCCCTTCTCAGAGATGACATGTCCAAGGACAATTCCCTCTTTGACCATGAAGTGGCATTTCTCATAATTCAGCACAAGATCCTTCTCCACGCACCTCTGCAGAACCAACTCAAGATGCTCTATGCACTGGTTAAACGTCTTGCCATAAACAGTAAAATCATCCACGAACACCTCAATGCATTGCTCAAGAAAATCAGAAAATATACTCATCATGCATCTTGGAAATGTCCCCGGGGCATTGCATAAACCAAATGGCATATGACGATATGCAAATGTGCCAAACGGGTAAGTGAATGTAGTCTTATCTTGATCTTCTAATGCCACACAAATTTGCATATAACCAGAGTAGCCGTCAAGGAAATAGAAATACCTATTGCCGGCGAGTCTCTCAAGCATCTGGTCAATGAAAGGCAGGGGGAAGTGGTCATTCCTGGTCACTTTGTTGAGCTTTCTGTAGTTGATACAAACCCTCCAGCCTGTCTGGAGTCTCATCGCGACCAATTCCTTGCCTTTATTCTCGACCACATATACGCCGGATTTCTTTGGCACTACGTGGATCGGGCTGACCCACCGGCTGTCCGAGACAGGGTAAATGGGGCCCAACTGAAGGAGTTTGAGTATCTCCACCTTGACAACTTCCTTCATCACCGGGTTGAGCTTCCTCTGGGGGTCTCTGACCGGTATGGTATAAATCCTCGAGCAAGATGTAGTGTTAGCAAGCGTAGGGGGCGATGCCTTGAGGTCGTTAAGGTCCAGCCGATGGCCTCTTTGTACTTGCTCAAGACGGCCCTCGTCTCTTCTTCTTCTTTGATCGTCAGCTCGGAGCTTATGATTACTGGCAACGTCTCGTTGACTCCGAGGTAGATGTACTTCAAGTGCTTCGGTAGGCGTTTGAGTTGTAGCTTAGGGGCTTTCTTCAAGGAAGGTTGCATCATTTCCTTGTCATGCACTAGATGTGATCGATAGCTTGCTTGATCGTCCCCACTCTGGTCGGCTTCTACCTCAAGCACTTCGGTTGCCTTGACCTCCTCCTTGTCGAGATACTCTAGATCTTCAGTGTGTCCTTGGATGACTCTATCGTAAACGTCCTTGATCACCACGTTGGCAGAGTATCTCTCAACATCCTTCTCGGTGAGACTGACAAAGTCCACCATCTCAGCATCAATCGGAAATTGCTCGGCTTTGTAGATGTCAAAGGTGACCGTCTCCCTAGCGAATTTGCATGTGAGCTTCCCCGCATCGTAATCGATTACAGTTCGGGCCGCCTTGAGAAACGGCCCGCCTAGCGACTGAGCCGCTTGATCCGGTAACGCCCATATTTATAACGTAAAAATCGGCTGGGAAAATAAGGTCATGCACATTGACGAGCACATCCTCAACGATCCCTTCGAGATAGACACTTTGACTTGTCTGCCAATTGAATCTCAACACAAGATGGCTGGAGTGGTCCGAGTTTCAACTCTTGATAGATAGATAGGGGCATCACATTGATTGATGCCCCGAGATCGAGCATAGCTTGGTCTATCCTCGCTGTCCCGATCACACAAGGTATATAGAACATCCCGAGATTGGTACATTTGATTGGGAGATCTCGTTTGAGTCTTCCGAGACGTTCTCCCCATTTGGAACTCGCATCGTCCAGGTGTACTTGACTCTCTTGGTACCTGACTCCTTGAGGAACTTGCCACACCTCGGCATCGAGGTCAAAGCGATGATCAAAGGTATGTTGATCTCTACTTTCTTAAAGATCTTGATCATCTCATTCATCTCTTGGCTTCTTTGTTCCTTGACAACCTTCCCGGAAAGTGAGGTCTCGATCTTGATCTCTGCCTTGTCGCTACCTGGGCAAGGAAGCCTTCACCCGTGTTCGGGTTCCTTGACCAAGTCCTCGACTTCCGGTTATGTCTTCTATCCGTGGCTCCTCGACCGGGCTCCTCCCGCTCGGCAAGTTCTTGCCGCTCCTCAAGTTGATTGCGTTGACGTGAGCATTGGGTTGGATTTGCACTTGAGCAGGAAGCGTCCCTTGCATTTGATTGAGCTTTGATATCTCTTACGTCAAGGTTTTCAGCTGAGTCAGTACAGATTGTAGGACTCCTCTTGTCTCTGTTTTGAACTTGTCGAGGTCTTGCACTATCCTTCCTTGTGTAGCTCCTTGATTGTGCACTATCTCGGCTAAAGATGGCCGACCTTGAGGTGGATTCTGCCCAGGAGGTGCTTGATAGTGTGTGCCTCCGTACCTCAAGTTCTCGTGATTTCTCCACGGTGGGTTGTATGGGTCAAAGCGGGCTTCTGACCTTGAGCGTTTCCTCCACCACCATTGTTGATATGCCCAAAGGCATTCACCTCTTATTCTTCGGCTACTTGTAGACACTCGTCCGTGTTGTGGGTGGTGGCAAAGCAAAGCTGACATGCTTTGACATTCTTCTTGGCCATAGAGGGCCTCATCAGGTCCATCATTTGTTTCATCATGGCCTTCATGTCCTTCATGTCGGAACCGTCTGAAATGGTAGCTTCTTGGTTGGACATCGTTTTGACCATTGCGTTGGCATCATCTCGAGACTCCTCAGCCAAGTCTGCGAGTAGTTTGAATGCCTCGCTGGGTTGTTTGTTGAGGATGGAACCTCCGCACGCAGCACTCACGAGCTGCCTCTGACTCGCCCTCAAGCCATTCATATAGTATTGAATCAGATCTTGATCAGAGATTTGATGATTGAGACACTTTGCCAAAATGGACTTGAAACGACACCAATAGTTGTACACCGTCTCGCCATTCCCCATCTGGAGGGAACTCATCATTTTCCTCACGCTTTGTATCCTTGAGATGGGATAGTATCTCTCAAGGAACTTGTTGAAGCCCTGCCCAAGTAGTGACACTACCCGTAGGCAAAGTGTACAGCCACTCTCGAGCACCGTCATGGAGAGTGAATGGAAAGTATATGAGTCGGATGTACTCCTTCTTGACTTCATCTGCACACCTTATTGTGCTACACACCATTTCAAAGTCCTTGAGATGGCGCTGGGGGTCTTCTCCTGGCATATCGGCTGAAGCTTGGCAAGATCTGCATAAAATAGTGCCTCAGCTCCCAATTGTCCTCGATCTCGTGCAAGGTGATGCCCAAGGACGGAGATCTGTTGTTCGAAACATCATTTCCAAGCTGCCCGCTCTCCCGGAGGTGGTGGGTTTTGTGGATTCCTCTCCTCCATGTTGTCTTGCTTGGTCCGTGCCTCCTCAAGACGGGCGTTTCTCCTCACTTCTTCTTCTCCGAATGGTTCTCTCAATCTGGTCAAACAGAGCTCTCCGTCCTTGCCTGCAAGGTTAGGTCGGAGCATGCAAAAAACCAAACAAAAAATAAAAAAGTGAATAACAACACTAGAATAGCACTGCTCCCCGGCAATGGCGCCAATCTGACGACGCTCGGATACCCGTCGTTAGAGGTCCCAAGACACGTCAAGATACATTTATAATCTCCTCCAACTTGAACACATAGTACCGTATATGGCAAGTTAAGGGGTCGAACCCAAGAGAGCTGGTTGTGTTGTTACTCGAGTTGTCACAGTTTGAGTAGGAGGTTGCCCAGAGGACAAGGTGTCAGTCAGGCTGACGGTCTCAGTAGAAATGTACTGAGAGATAGATCTTGAGCAGAATGTAAAACTGAAACTAAACACAAGGTAAAGAGATTAAATAACAAGTAGTTTGGCCAAGGGCTCCGCACGTTGGGATACTGGTCAAGATGTTGGTCATAGGTTCAAGGATTTTCACCATGAGTGTATGTCGTGGTTAAAGGTACTAAGGGGTAGATGCCCTTTTAGGTTGTCACGTACACCAAGCCCCCCAGCCCCAGCTTGCTCGTAGATTTTAGGACTAAGTACAGAGGTCCCCTGCCTTGCCCCCTTGCCAAGACGGTCTCCAAGATAGGTTCTTCCGTCCCAACAGCTTTACTCACTAGACAGCCTAACTAGCCACAGCCGGTCCAAGGGAGTGGCTCGCAGCTCTTTGCCCAAGGCCGACGGCTACAATCACCCACTCCAGCCGAACTTCCCGGGATAAAGAGACACTCGATGTCTTACTCCGGCTATTGCTTGTAGCTACTCCTCCCCCCAAGGCTACCGGCCGAGTTAACACTCAAGGAAAGGAATAACATTGGCATAAAGGCCTAGAGCTTCGGGAACACCCACTCAAGGTTCTAAGGACATTTAGACCTCACGACTCTCATGACCTCGACTCAACGTGCTTCACCCCGAGCCCAACCAAACCGACTACTCACATATAATCGACATAAACATAAAAGTAATAAACAAGAATATCATCGAAACCATACTTGAATAGAAAATCAAACTGAAATTAAAGGCAGTCTCTGCCAAGCAGTTGCTCGAGCAGAGGTCAAAAATACATAAAATAAGTGTTTGCCCGTAGGACTTGTTTCTTCCTCACCAATCACTCATGAAAGCAAAGAGAAATAAAAGAGAGAAGTGTAGAGAGAATTCCAGACTGATGCTCTCCACTCTCGTATGTTGTGTCGTCAATTCTGAATTCCCTCCCTTTAGTTGGAATTATGTTGGGAGCCTAAGTAAACTACTCTTTGTCTTGGTCAACGCACGTATCTCGAGGTGGCAGGTGGTGAGGGCAACAAGCTGGCTCGGGCTCTGGATCCCGACAAGGGCTCATCTGGCTTCAGTTTGGCAGGTTTGTCTCATCCGCAAAGAGCACTGCAGGTTGACCTTTCCCTTTACGGTAAAAATCAAACAGGCGGCATAGAGGATCTTGCCCAGAATCTTTCCTTTGCGTGCAAGTGCGCCAGAGATCTTGTCTCGCATCTTCCGGTGATCCCGACTTGACCTCCGTCCACGCGCCTCCTCGCCCTTTTACCTCTCTTCTTTGTCTCGATTACCTTCTTGGCTTCACGTCAGCTCGTTGATCAGGCTCAACTCCCATGCGGTACCATGTCTTGGCAAGATGTCAGAATGTCTTGCCAAGGTAATCTTCGGGATTTTTACCTCTCTCACGGGAGGTGGCCTGATCTTGCCCAAGGTCCGGCTCAACCTGCAATACCCCAAAGCGTGTCCTCCCAGACACAAACACACGCAAAGAACACACACAAAATGCACTATTTCTAGGGCAAGGACTACCCCAAAAAGAGCACGAAAAATGGGCTCGTCATGTATCTAAAAATATTTCAAAGTTAGTTCATGTACTTATTAAAAGATTCAACGTAAATGTCAACCCTTATCAATAAATAGCTCCCCTAAACTTGGAATTAGCAAAATTCCTTCCCCTATACTAACTTATGTTCGTATAAGGCATAACAAGGGAGAAAAACGTACACAATAGTGCAAAACGCGTGAAAACACAATTCTGAGGCTGCCTCGCGGCCATCCTCGCGATCGCGAGGGTGGTCGCTAGGAAATAACCCGCGCCCGCGCAGAAGCTTGCGCCAGGCTCGCGGCGGTGAGTCGCGACTGACAGCTAGGGTTCGAGAATTTTGAACCCCCAAATCAACAATGTAGGTCAATTTCTTCCACAATACATGTTCATTAACACCATTATACCTAACATTGTAAGAATCATGCTCAAAACCATGTAAATCTAGCAATATAGGCTCTAGTTATTCAAATCTTCAATATTTCACAACAAGAAGTAATAATTGATAAAACCCTTCTAATTCATGCTATAAAGCGTAAATCTAAGAACAATTGAAGAAATGAAGCATACCTTGTGTGAAATTGACGTGGAAAACACAAGAAGAGAATAACAAGGGTTGTGAGTGCTTGAGAGGGAGTTATTTTTAATTTTATTTTTTCTGAAAATGTGTGTGTGCGTGTGTGAAAAATGGGGAAAAGAGTTTAAAACGTGTTAAAACACGCGGGTCGACGTCCGATTCGTGGGTCGGATCGCGCCTCGCGGTCGGGCTCGTGGTCGCAAGCTATGCCAAGTGACGTTCTGGATGATTTCTCACGGCCGCCCTCTTGATCGCGAGGGAGGTCGCTAATCGTGGCCAGTTCTTTTCCAAGCGTTCTGCCCACTTTCACGCGACCTCCCGCGCGGTCGCGAGGGTGGTCGTATGTCCTGTTTTTTTTATGTTTTAATAAAAGCAATCATACCTTGGGACCTAAAAACGACCAACAAGACACGACACGACACGACAAAAACAAAGAAAAACAAGACAAACAAAGCAAAAAACATAAAGCGGGTAAATATCTTGGGTTACCTCCCAACCAGTGCTAGATTTTTCGTCGCTAGCTCGACATTACCTCTCATCATGGTTCATTAAGCTTGGTCACCTTGACTTCGCGGTTGAAGTGTGACTTGAAGTAGGATTTAAGGTATTGCCCGTTCACCTTGAAAATGTTGCCACTCGAGTCTAGCAATTCATAGCTTCCATTGGCATGTGCTCGGTAGACAGTATATGGCCTCGACCATCTTGATTTCAGCTTTCCAGGGAAAATACGGAGTCGGGCATTATAGAGAAAGACTTCATTACCCGGTGAGAATCCTTTGGGTCGAATAGTAAGGTCGTGGAATTTTCGGGCTCTTTACTTATAGATCCGGGAGTTCACGAAAGCTTCGTTCCTCCATTGATCGAGCTCTAACAGTTGTTCACCTCTCATCAACCCGGCTTCCTTGAAGTCCATGTTGATTCTCCTTATGGCCCAATAAGCTTTATGTTCCAACTCAACCGACAAATGGCAAGATTTCCCAAATACTAGTTGATATGGAGATAGACCTATAGGCGCTTTGTAGGCAGTCCGGTAAGCCCAAAGAGCATCATCAAATTGTTTGGCCCAATCCTTCCTATGAACAACCGATTTCTCTAGAATTCTCTTGATCTCTCGGTTTGCGAGTTCAGCTTGCCCATTCGCCTGCGGATGATATGGAGAGGTGACTCTATGCTTCACTCCATACTTAGCTAGGACATTGCCTAGCCACTTGTTGTTGAAATACGACCCTCCATCGATGATCAACGCCCTAGGCACCCCAAATCGAGTCAGAATATTTTTATGTAGAAATTTGATGACAACCTTGGAGTCGCTAGTGGCTGTAGGAATCGCCTCCACCCATCGTGATACGTACTCCACAACTAGCAAGACGTAGGTGAAACCATAAGACATGGGAAACGGACCCATAAAGTCGATTCCCCATACATCAAATAATTCTGCGGTATCTCATCTTTCTTGGTGACGTTTCCCATCCGTTGACAGCTGTCACATCACTTCACAAACTCTTGGCAATCATTGAAGATCGAAGGCCAATAAAAACCACTTTGGCAAACCTTTGCTACCATCTTGGCCGCTGCAAAATGTCCTCCATTTAAAGAACTGTGGCACTCGTGGATTATGTTCTCCCATTCTCCTTGGGGAACACAGCGACGTATCAAGACATCGGCACATCGACGGTAAAGATGGGGATCATCCCAATAATAGAACTTGACGTCATGGAGAAATTTCTTTTTTCTGATGATGACTGCATGAAGGAGGCATTACTCCAATTACCAAGTAGTTCACAAAATCTGCGTACCATGGTGTATGATCAATGATGCTCATAATATACTCGTCTGGGAAGTTCTCCTTGATCCCTATTCTCTTGTCTTCTCCTTCGACTGGCTTCTCTAATCTCAATAAGTGGTCTGCAACCACATTCTCTCAACCTTTTCGATCATTTATTTCCATGTCGAACTCCTGAAGAAGGAGAATCCACCTCACCAATCTCGGCTTCGAGTCTTTCTTATTGAACAAATAGTGAATGGTGGCATGGTCGGTGTGGACAATAGTATAGGTTCCCACCAAATAAGGTCTAAACTTATCAAAAGCATAGACCACTGCAAGTAATTCTTTCTCCTTGGTGGTGTAGTTAATCTGAGCTGAGTCGAGTGTCTTACTCGCATAATATATGACTCTGAACAGCTTGTCTCGTTTCTGTCCCAACACGGCTCCCACTGCCCAATCACTAGCATCGCACATGAGCTCGAATGGTTGACTCCAATCAGGTGAGACCAAAACTGGAGTCGAGATCGAGCTTGCTTCAATTTCTCGAATGCCCCCAAGCAAACACTAGTGAACACGAACTTTGTATCCTTCTCGAGCAATCCACACAGCGGCTTCGTGATCGTAGAAAAATCCTTGATGAATCTTCTATAAAAGTCGGCATGTCCGAGAAAACTCCTCAATGATTTGACATTTATGGGAGGAGGCAGTTTCTCGATTGCCACAATCTTCACTCGATCCACTTCCAAACCCTTTGCAGAGACTTTTTGGCCAAGCACCATACCTTCCTTTACCATGAAATGACACTTATCCCAATTGAGCACTAGATTCGTCTCCTCACATCTGTGTAGCACTTGGGACGGATTGTGGAGACAATGGTCAAAAGAAGAACCAAATACGAAAAAGTCATCCATGAACACTTCCATAATATTTTCAATCAAGCCATGAAAGATGGACATCATGCATCTTTGGAACGTGACTGGAGCATTGCACAATCTAAACAACATTCTCCTATACGCAAAAACTTCATACGGACACGTGAACGCCATCTTGTGCTGGTCTTCTGGGGCGATGGCAATCTGGTTGTACCCCGAGTATCCATCCAAGAAGCAATAGAACTCATATCCCGCCAGTCTGTCCAACATCTGATCAATGAAGAGCAAGGGAAAATGGTCATTCCTCGTGGCTACATTCAGAGCACGGTAATCAATACATACTCGCCATCCTATCACAAATCTTGTTGCCACAAGCTCGTTCTTCTCGTCTCTAATCACAGTGACACCCCCTTTCTTGGACACCACTTGAGTTGGGCTGACCCACTCACTGTCTAATATAGCATATATCATGCTCGCGTCTAATAGCTTCAGAACTTCCTTCCTCACGACCTCTTGCATTGTCGGATTCAGGCGGCGTTGAGGTTGCACCTTTGGCTTGTACTCATTCTCTAACATGATTCGGTGCATACAAATCGAAGGGCTGACCCCCTTGATATCAGAGATAGTCCACCCAATCGCAGACTTATACTGTTTCAACACAATCATCAACTTCTTCGACTCTTCCTCTATTAGATCTGAAGAGACTATAACCGGACATGTCTCGTCGTCGCTTAGAAAGGCATACTGAAGGTGGTCAGGTAACTCTTTCAATTCCACCTTGGGTGTGTTCTCTTCCTTCGCCACCACAGCATCCTCTCCTCCAACCGGCTTCCTCACGTCGAGATAAGGCACTGACTCCTCGGGGAGGGCCTTGACTTCTTCGATGGATTCAAGATACTCTAAAATTCATCACACGCCTCATCGAGGTCTGAGGGTGAGAAAATCGATTTCTGCATACAAAACTCCACCGGATCAGATGATTGTAAATGAGTGGACGACAGCTGCTCTATAGCTCGACATTCATCCATCGTCATCTCTTCAGGTTGCTTCATCGCATCATAAATAGAGATTTTTCTCTCCTCATCGTTGACCCTGAAGGTGAGATCTCCATCTTGCACGTCGATCAGTGCTCTCCTGTAGCTAGGAACGGTCTCCCAAGAATAAGAGGCGTGTTCCCATCCTCTGGCATGTCGAGAACTACGAAGTCTGCTGGAAAGATGAAGTCTCTAACTTTCACGAGCACGTCTTCCACTATTCCTTTCAGATATGTCACCGATGTGTCCGCCATCTGAAGAGCAATGGTGGTCGGCTTGATCTCTCCAATCTCCAGTCTATTGAATAAAAAACGGCATCAAGTTGATGCTTGCCCCTAAGTCGCACAATACTTTGGAGAAGGTCTGCCCTCCAATGACACGCTATTGTGAAGCTTCCTGGATCCTTCTGTTTGAGCGGCAACTTCTTTTGCAGTACATCACTGCACTCTTGAGATAAATTGATAGTCTCAAACTTTCCCAATTTCTTCTTATTAGCTACAGCATCATTCAGAAATATCACGTACCCCGGTATGTCTCTGAGTGCATCAAGTAATGGAATGTTAATGTGCACCTTCTGAAACATGTCCATAAACCGGGTCAGCTTCTCATCGTACTTGGGCTTGGCTAATCGACTCGGAAAAGAAATCGGAGGAGTATATGTCGGATATTTCTTCATTGGGAGCGCCTCGCGGCAATCCTCGCTGTCGCGAGCCTGGTCGTTAGGAAAACGAGCTGTGTCGCCGTCTTCTTCACGGTCGGGCTCACGGTCACGAGCTCGATCGCTAACTCCTCGGTAGAGCTCTCTGGACCTTTTCTCGCGGCCGGCCTAGTGATCGTTGGGTCGGTCGCGAGCCTCTCTGGAGAATGTTTTGCCTGGTTTTTCACGGTCGGGCTCGCGGTCGCGATCTCGGTCGTGAATTCCTCCTCGTTCAGCCCATTTTTAGCGTTTCGCTCCGGGTGGTTTTGATACGGTTTTCCATTCCTTAATTTAATCGCATTACAATGATTTTTCGGGTTTACTTCCGCATTACTCGAAAATTAGCCCGACTTGTGTTGCCCATTCTGCTGTGTGGCTATTTGACTAAATTGATTTTCCATCATCTTCATATGCTTTCCCATAGCCGTTACAGTGGACTCCAGATGAGTTATCTTATGCCCAATGTTGCTTATAAACGAATTCTGCTGTGTCGCTAATTGTTGGTTGCTCACAACCAACTGTTGCATCATGTCTTCCAAGCTATGCTTCTTCGCCTCTTGAATCATCCCATTTTGCACTGAGAAGCCTGGCGGAGGTTGCTAAAAATTGTTGGGGTTGGCATACGAGAAATTTGGATGATTTCTGTTATTCGAATTGTATGCCGGATTTTCCCTAGGACGGTTTCTCTGATTGATGTAATTCACGTCCTTAGCTTCATTCATATCCGATTCTGTAGCATTCATGTGGGCCACCCCCTTTGCTTTCTTCTCCTTCTCGAACTGACTTCTCAGAAGGGTGAACTGCTCAATAAGATCATCATACTTAGAATCGCCTTCGATGGTAGCTGCCTTTACCACAGGTGTCCTCTCCATAGGCCATTGATAGCTATTAGCAGCCATCTCTTCTAAAATCCTGCTAGCATCCTCCACGCGTCGATTCAACAGGCATCCTCTTGCCGATGCATCTACAATGCTCCTCGTGTGAGGTGTCAGTCCACTATAGAACTGCGTGATCTGCTGCTCCTTGGAAAATCCATGCTGAGGGCACTTTCTCAATAAGCCCCTAAATCTCTCCCACGACTCGAACAATGATTCATCTCCTAGTTGGGAGAAGTGGAAGATCTCGGCTATGATCTTCTGCGCTTTAGCCGGCGGAAAATATTTTGAGAGAAACTTTTCGCAAAGATTCCCCCAACTGTTTATGCCAGTACGGTCCAGGCTCTTGAACCAATCCTTCGCCTGGTTACGCAGAGAAAATCCGAACATGCGCATCCGGATTGTATCTTGTGGCACCCCATTCTGCTTGATGGTGTCACATATGTAGAGGTATGTCTCGAGATGGGCATTCGGATCTTCTATCACTCCTCCTCCGAACTGCTCTCCTTGAACCATGCTGATCAGGGCCGGCTTCAACTCAAAATTGTTCGCATTCACCTCCGGGCCCCATCCGCCTCCTTGAAATTGTTCAGTAGGAGGTCGATACATGTAGTTCAACGGTCTCGTCTTTGGAGCAGGGACAAGGAGTTCCATGTTCGCCATTTGGTGTTGCATCTTTGTAAACTCTGCATGAAGACGTGCAGCTTGCTCGGGCAGTATACCCCCATTGTTCGGATTCGCTGCCATTTCTTGCCCTCTTCTTTCTCGTCTCCTTCTCCTCTGAGTGCTTTCGATCTCGGGATCTAAAATTTTTTCAGGAGGTCCCTGAGATCTTGTAATCATATACTACCTGGAGAGAAAGAAAGAAATTAGTTCTGGCAAGAGATAAAGAATAAAATAAAATATACAACTTGAATTAATAAATCGTCAAGTTATTCCTATATAATCTAAACAATCCCCGGCAACGGCGCCAAAATTTGATCGCTACTTTTTCTAACACAAAAACGTGCAAGTAGATAAGGTAGTCAAGTATCGTATCCACAGGGATTGTAACGCGAAAATACAGAATCTAACTCTTTAATCCTTCATCATTATCCAAGTAACAGATTTTGTTTTTGAAAAGGTTTTGGGACTTCGAATATTTAATTCAAAGTCAAGATCCACTAAAGCAAATAAAGATAAATAAACAAAAACTCAAAGAGATAATAAGACTGAAAGACTAACCCTAGGGATGTATTAATCCTACCCACGGTGTATGTTCATCCTGCTTCCTATTAACCAATATTTAATCCAGACAAGATGAAAGATCACATATGTAACCAATAATTTCAATTACGACAATTGTGATAGTAGATTACTAATTTTCCCTATTACTGTTACGTCTCTAGGTGAAAATTAGCAACTCCAAAAAGATCACAAAGAATAGCTTCCTACGAATGTTCTTATCTCAGCTATGACTCAAGGCTTATTCAGACAGTATTCAAGATCGATCGACAATTAAAACTGTTAAGAAATTAACTGGCAACTAGATATGCATCAAGATTGATCAGAAATTAACACATATTATTAAGCACCAAGAATCACAAATCAATGCCTGGAAAGTAAATAACAACAGCAGGAATCACAACACTTATGATAGAATCATACAAACCCTAGGATTAGAATAAGAAATTTAGCTAGACATAATAATCGAAATAAAATACGAATTAATCATAGAAATAGAAATTATATAGTAAAACCCGTAATGTGGCGTCTGAAGAACAATCGTTGGGTTCGTATCCCAACCTCAGCGGAAAACGGGAAAAATATGGAATTTGTTCTGACGAAATCGTTCCAAAGCGATAACAATGCGTAGAATAAATGTAGAACAATGGAAATCTAAAGTCTAGATGAATCTAAATGAAAGCTAGAGTGAAAATATATGAAAAACTAGAGAAAACTGATGAAAAACGTGTTGGAGACAGTTGGAGGTGCGAGAGCAATGCATTGGCATATATATAGGCGCAGGCAAAACCCTAATTTTTCATCCAGCTGCCTCACCTCGCGGACGAGCTCGAGGTCGCTAGCTCGATCGTGAGGATCTGGGCAGAACGTTTCTTCGGTAGGCTCGCGACTGGGTTCGCGCTCGTTTGTTGTGCTTCACGGCAGAGATCGCAGTCGCTAGAAATCGGGCAGAAGCTTTTCGGAGATACTCGTGGGCAGGGCTCGCCGTCGCGGCATTTTGCCTAGCGGCCGGTCTCACGGTCGCGAGGTCGGTCGCTAGTTCCTGGGCAGAATGATTCCGCATGAGTTTGCGGCCGGGCTGGCGGCTGCTAGGGTGCCTGCTAGGCCCTGATTATTTCTGTCTTTGGTTCGTGCTTCGCTTCGTGCTTCGATTATCATTTTATAAGCCTACAAAACACGAAAGAGGAACCCAAGAGCAGTATCTTCCATAAATAGCTAAAAGCGTTAAGATCCAATATATAAATGCACTTAATAGATCTAAATTCATCTTAAAATATCACTAATAAACGAGTAAAAAGCGCGTTTATCAGTTAATTGAGTGAATCTGGTTAGGTTAAATACATCCATAGGATCAGTCTTTCATATCTTGAGTTTATCTTATTTTATTTGTGCTTAGTTTTATAATCATATCTCTTGATATCTGTTGCCTGGATAATAAGTAAAGATTATGTGTTAATTATTCACTATGTTTTCGAATATCAGTCTCTGTGGATACGATATAATACTTGCTGTTTTTACTATCATTATTTTGGTAGAAATTATAGCGATCAGTTGATGAACTAATTCCCCATCTAGGGTTAGGGGAAATCAAATTGTGTATTGATGGATTGCATATCGTCTTGAGCATATTTATCCAATTGAATTTGTTTTACTTGCGATTAAATGAATTGATCACTTGTTTAATTGTTCTTGGATTTTGATTGAGGTCGAGAGACTATTTCAATATCGATTTTGTGATTTAATCGGAGTGAATCTTACCGGAAACGAGTGATTCATTGTTGGAATTGAATAATTATTAATTGAATACCTATCCGGACGAGAGCTTAGGTTGGGTTTTGAATAATAGAATCGTTTAATTCTTATTATGTAGATGATATGTGATTAATTGATATACGAGGAGAGAACCCCTAATCCTTAAATCCGATCGTATTACTTGTGTTTGCCTACGTGTTTGTATTTTCTTCTTTACTTGTCTTATTTTATGCTTTTCAAAGTTATGTGACAAAACCATAATTATGTTTAGACGTAAGAATCCGATCATATGACTTGGGTTGACCTTACCGTACTACAAAGACTTCGTACTATTGTGAGAACCTAGAGATACAATTTAGGTTGAACAGGTTACATGATATAACCCAAGATTCTCCGCATGTTGGGTGGTGGCAGTGCTTGTATGTCATGCTAGTTATCTGTATCGAGTCATCGTATCCATTTAGGATGATGACGTCCTCTTAATGAGCTCAAAATATTTATTATACTAAACCATGCAGGTTGAGTTAGCTCAAGTACATTAGGTTGAGTGGTACTACTTAAGGAATTAAAGAGATTAATTATTTTAAGGAGTTAGAGTGCTATAAATAATTATTAGACGTGCGATATCTTAAATATGAGGATTCGTAAGTCTAAGTACAAGCCTGACTCAACTTCCATAATAAATGGGTAAGTCAGCATTTTTCTCTAGTGGAATGAATAAATGTTTATAAATTAATTTATGTTCTGGGCTAAACATAAGATAATTAATTCATTTTAGGCCCATCTTTATTCCTTGCATTTTATCACTGGGCTGGTCTATCAAGGCATGGAACTGCCAGAAATTTTGTTCTCCTCCTATATGAGTCCCACTAGACTCTATTCTGATTTAACTATTATTTTAATATATATACTATATCTAGATAGATATTATCTGATATTATTAGATATCAAGAGATGATTATTCTAGATATGATTAATCTTCATGGATTGAAGATAATTATTATATTTATTAGATATTCAAGGATCCTGTCTAAATATGATTCTAGGAATATAATATAAATACAAGGTTTGAGAAAAGCAGATCATTCGATTATTATTGAGATTTTTGAAAATCACATAGAAGCATATAAGAGGCAAAATTTTACAGTATTCTCCATAGATTGCTCTCACTCAGTATTGGAGAATAGGTATCCGGGATGCAGTCCAGGAGATCGAAGCTGGAGTCCGCAATTGATCAGATATCCCAGAAATTCACGGGTAAACACAAGTAAAAACCTACGTGTTGCAATTAATTATATTGATACATGCTATGAATATAATCAATGTATGATAAATTAAACATCCAAGATAGAACATCGAGAGCAGGGTAAAATAAGATTTCCCTACACCCTAGGGGTTCATAATGGTGTATGGGGAGGGACGGAGTAATACACTAGTTAAGGTACATTAAAACTTTTTTGATTAACATAAGATTTGACCTTCTACTGACCAATAGATTTTGATAACTAAAGTCAGTTCAATACTAGTATAAATACTACTGATAAGTTCAAGTACGAGGAATCTTATACTTAGTGATATCAGTTAGCAAACCTACTGTAGGGAAATCTGATTTTAACCCTCTCCCGAGGATCTATCTTGGATGTTTAATTCACCATACATTGATTATATTCCTAGCATGCGTCTATATAATTAATTGCAACACGTAGGGTTTTCTCGTGTTTACCTTTCAATCTATCTGGGATGAACGGATGAACGGATCGAGACTCGTGCTTTGATCTTCTAGATCAGATCCCGCTGCCCAAACTCCAACGCCGAGTGAGGACGATCTATGGAGAATGCTTCAAAATCACCCTAATCCTCCCTAGTATTTTCAAAACTCTCCCAAGCTCTATGGGATTCTCGAAAATATGGCTAGGTCTAAAGTGAGGATTAGCCTTGATCTTATCTCTTACCTTATATTTATAATGCATTACCATAATCCCATTAGGAAATGATCCATGCATATCCCATAAATATAATAATATCCTTATGGATAAAGAGGATCAAATCCTTACCATAGAGAGTAGGGGCTACCGATTTTCACACTAAGTTACGGGCCTGGACGGGCCACCAGGATCAAATGCAAGAAATAAAATGGGCCTCAAATAAATTAATTATCTTATGTTCACCTTTAACATAAATTAATTTATAAACATTCATTCATGCCACTAGAGAATAAATGCTAACTTACCCTTTATTAGAAGCGTAGTCGGCTTGCACTTAGACATTACTTAATCCCAGATTTAAGATATCGCACGTCCATTAATTATTTAGAGCATTCGATCGCTTAAAATAATTAATATCTTTAATTCCTTAAGTAGTACCACTCAACCTTATTATTGTACTGAGCTAATCTCAACCCGCAGGTTTAGTACAATAAACCCTTCGAGCTCCTTAAGGGACGCCATCATCCTAAACGGATACGGTGACTGACATGATAACTAGCATGACATACAAGCACCGCCACCACCCAAGATGCGGAGAATATTGTTAGAACATATAACCTCACCCATAACAAGTCAAAGTGATGGTCAAGAACTCATACTCACCTAATACCTTATCGAGGTTTAGATAATCGAAGTCACCGAGATCTTGGTTCTTCACGACGCTCGATAGAAGAACTCATCTCATCGTGATCCTTCAATACGCCGAGACGCATCAAAGATAGACAAACAACCAAGTCAAGTCACTTCAGATCTATATCAAGAACCTATACCGACAACTCGTCCTCAAGTTGTCTCACCGTGATTCTTTTATATCTCATTAAGCTTCGACCAATCATACGTACTTCGTGATCTTCTACACAATCGTATGATCTAACTTATATATGAAATAAGGGACACGATATATGCAATCAAGTATTCAATCAGATAGAGATTGTAATAGTGGTAATAGAAACATTGTATACAAGCTAAACCATACCGCTTTCAAGATACAACCAACAATCTCCCACTTATACTAAAGCAAACTTTAGTATACAATGTGTCTCTACTAGCTATTACAAACAAAACCATCACTTTGTTTCTCCCACTTATACAAAAGTTTCCTTTCTAAGTGGGTGCCATCAAGCGCAATCCAAGTCCTCCGACGTGTCCTTCGTGAGACTTTTTGCGGCAGTGCTCTTCGTGCATGGATCCGCTAGGTTATCCGTCAGATCAATCTTTTCAATCAACACGCCCCTCGCCTAACGATTTCTCGATGACATGGTACTTTCTCTCTATGTGTTTGGTCGCCTTGTGGGTCCGTGGTTCCTTCGAGTTTACATCGCACTGAAAGTTATCACAAGAAACTATGATACTCTTGGGCAAACCAGTTCCACACCTAGATCCATCGTAGTTCTTGAACCATACAGCCTCCTTAGCGACCTCCGGCGGCTACATATTCGGCTTCCATGGTAGAGTCCGCAATGCATCGCCGCTTGCACTCCGCCAGATACGGCCCACCTCCCAAGGTAAACACATAGCCCGAGGTAGACTTTTTCTCATCACGGTCGACTTGAAACCGAAGTCAGATAACCCAAAGGCATTAGACTATCTCGCATGGTAAACCAAAACCTATAATCTCGAGTCCTTTCGTGTACTTGAGTATATGCTTTATCGTAGTCCAATGAGCTTGTCCAGGTTAGATCGATATCTAGCTACTATGGCTACCGTGACAGCGTATATCGGGCCTCAGACATAGCATTGCGCACATGAGACTTCCTACGGCGAAGCGAAGGAACTTGTCTCATTTCCTCTATCTCCTTTGCAAAGGATAGGTGATCGCCCTTAGATAAAGGAACGCCATGTCCGAAAGGTAGCAATCCTTTTTGGCGATCCGCATACTAAAACGAGTAATCACAAGATCAATGTAAGACGCCCGAGATAAGCTCAACATTCTCCTCTTGCGGTCTCGTAAACCTCGATCCCAAGAATGTACGCTGCATCTCCTAAGTCTTTCATTTGAAACCGATCGATAACCAACTCTTTACGCCCCGATAACAACTTCACATTGTTGCCAACTAGAAGAATGTCATCTACATAAAGTGCAAAAATACCACATCACCGCTGACATCTAAACGATACACACAACTTTCGCTAGGCAACCGGGTAAATCCATAGGACTTTACCACCTCACAAAGCGTAAGTTCCGTGATCGTGAGGTTTGCTAAGCCCATAAATGGACTTCTTAAGCTTCCATTCTAGATGCTCTTCACCCTTCACCACATAACCTTCGGGTTGTCGATATAGATGTCTCTACCTTCCTCAAGGTAACCGCTTAGAAAAGTGGTTTTCACATCCATTTGCCAAACCTCTAGGTTCAAGTGGGTGCTATGGCGTAAAAATTCGATGGACTTGAGCATTGCTACAGCAAAAGGTCTCATCGAAATCGATGCCCTCAACTGAGTGTACCCTTCGCCACAAGCCCGGCTTTAAAAGCCAAACCTCTCCATCCGAATCTATCTTCCTCTTGATACCCACTTACTACCTATGGCTTCCTTGCCATCCGGTAGAGGTGTCTTTATATACATCCATAGCTGTTATGGACTCAATTTCTAAGTCCATAGCGTGTGCCATGATCTTCATCAATGTCTCAGATCGCCTCATCAGTATGTCCATGGGTCGATTATTGCCGCTCGCTTCCGGGACTAAATCAAGATTCACCCATTTAACATAAATCGCTCAGTCGACGAACAACCCTCCCACTACGACGAGGCGCCATCGCACAATGGCAACGGTGCAGATACTTGTGGTTCTCTATCTTGCACAACTTGTCGGGTAGGTACCACTTCAGACGGTCGGTATCTCCAAAGGAAGTCGACCCACTTCAATTTCTGAAGTATCCGTGTCGATCCTCCCACTAGACACCCACATCTCGCACTTTCGCCTAATCGGTGGTGGAATACGATCATCTTCCACCTCAAGAATGATTTCAACTTTGGATTTGTGGTTTGTCATATAATCCTCTTCTAAGAATCGGGCATTAATGCTAATAATGACCTTCCGATCCTTAGGACTATAGAATAAACCACCTTCGCTCCTCTAGGATAGCCAATAAATGCACTTACGCCGATCTAGCCTCCAACTTATCGCCTTCTTGTTCAAAGACATGCCGGATCGCCCCATATCCTTATGTGGCTTAAACTAGCTTGCGCCCAAACCACAACTCGAAAGGGGTCTTTTCGACTAACTTGATGGTACTAGATTTAGCAAGTATGCACGCTTCTAAGGCATACCCCGTAATCTAAATAGGCAATGTTGCATAACTCATCATTGATCTAACCATTTCCAAAAGAGTCCTGCTTTTTCGCCCCGACACACCATTTTACCGTGTGTGTGTTTCTGTCTTAGCGCCGGGAGGTAATCCCACACTTCATTAGATAGTCCATAAACTCACATCGAGGTATTCACCACCGCGATCGACCGCCAGTGACTTGACACTCTTACCAAGCTTCGCTCCACTTCGCCTTAAACTCTTTGAATTTCTCAAAGCATTCGCACTTGTGGTGAAGCAAGTATATGTATCCGCACTGAGTAATCGCCAATGAAAGTGACAAAATACTGCATCTCCATGAGCTTGTGGACATCGGTCCACACAGTCGAATGGACTAGCTCCAACACTTCTTTGGCTCTATAACCCTTCGCCTTCGCCAAGGGTCCGGTCTCGAATGCTTTGAGAAATTCAAAGAGTTTTGCCAAGGGAGACGTTGTGTAAGAGTATCAAGTCACCACGGTCCCGATCGCTGTGGCTAATACCAAGAACGAGTTTAGACTATCTAGTGAAGTGGGATTACATCCCAAATAAGATTTCACCGCACAACAAGTCACTGAAAAGACCCTTCGCTAGTTTAAGCCACATATGATGCAGTCCAAAACATACGTGCCGAATGAGGCGTCGAAGTTTGAGGCTAGATCTCGACGCAAGTGCTGATTGGCTATCCTAGAGGAAACTAAAGGTGGTTTATTCTATAGTCCCTAGGATCCAAGGTCATTATTAGCACTAATGCCCGATTCTAGAAGAGGATTATATAAAAATCATAAGTCCAAAGTTGAAACATTCTTCAAGATTAGAAGACGATCGATTCCACCACCGATTAGGCGATGTCGAGTCTAGTGAGGGATCGACACCGCAAGAAATTGAAGTGGTCGAGTTCCACCTGAGATACCGACCATAAGTGGTACCCTACACCAAGTTGTGCGTTAGAGAACCACAAGATTCGCACTCACCGCTGCTATCGCGTCTGTAGAACTCGTCAGAAGGGATGTTGTTAACCCGAGCGATTTATGTTCGGGTGAATCTTCGATTTAGTCCTGAGACGCATCAGCAATAATGACCATGGACATACATGAGTATATATAAGATAATGCAAGATGATCGCCATGGACTTAGAAACGAGTCCATAACGGCTATGGATATATGAAAGACACTTCACCGATGGTGGAAGCCATAGGTAGTAAGTGGATATACAAGAGGGAGAGATTCGATGGAGAGGTTTCGCTTTGTGCCGTGCCAGGCGTAAAGGGTACACTCGCATTGAGTATCGATTTCATTTAGACCTTTTCAACAGAGCAATGCTCAAGTCCATCGTAATTCTTCTGCCATAGCAGCTCACTCAACCCAGAGGTTGGCAATGGATAAAACCGCTTAAACGGTTACTGATGTCGACATCTTTCCTTCTATTCAGATTCGCAGACCGAACGAGTAACCGTGAGATTACCCAACGCCCATTCTTAGCCGCCTTGATCCTATTTAGATTAATGTGACCTAATCTAAGATGCCAGAGAAATGTGGTGTCATCTTGCTAAGAAAACTTTCTTTTAAGGTTCGACGTAGATGCAACATAGTTATATGTATTATGTTTTGTAAATAGTATAAAGCTTAATTATATAAAGTGCCAACACGTATAACTTCGCCATTTCTTATGATAGAAACACCACTATCAAAAATAATGTAATATCCATAAATAAACAATTTCAAACAGAAACAAGGTTCCACCAAAATCCGCACATATAAAACGCCTTTTAAAACTAAACTGATCTCTCAAAACATAAAGTAACATCTCCGACCGCAACGGCCTCGACTTTCACCGCTGTCTATGGAGATCGTTATCTCGCCATCACTCCTCCTTGTCCGCAGAACCCCGCAGGTGTAACAAACATGATCATCGCACCTGTGTCTACTACCCAAGAACGGGTAGAACAAGTCGCTAAACATGTTTCCATTACTAAAGCAAATGGCGCACTGAGCCTTGAGCATAGGGCACTTGGCCTTCCAATACCCGCCTTGCCGCACTTGAAGCACTTGCCCTCTCCTTCGCTTCTTTAAGTCTCCCGTGGCATGCATGTTCTGTTCCCATTACTCCCACTATTTCTCGCTTCTACCACCTTTGGTGCCCCTTTTCTTTTTCATTTTCAACGGAAAATTTAGGCCCCTAGATGTGCTAGCAAGAGCATGTGCTCCTTTACCCATGACTCCTTCCGCGCCATGAGATCATTAAGCAACCGACTAAGTGTATACTCGGTCTTGCTCATGATCGCTCACACTAAAATTCTCAAAAGACTTGGCAAGGTGTTAAGGATGATATCGACCTTGGCTTCACCGTCGATACCTCCTCCCAACCGATCAAGACTATCCATGAGATGAGTCATGGGAGACATGTTCATGGACCGAGCTTCCTTCTTCCATCTTACACGCCAAGATTTCTCTCATTGTGTGGAAGTCGATCGTCCGATCCGACCGCCCAAACTTACCTCGAGACTTGACCATATTTCGCTATGCTCACCATCGATCGATGTCGCAATGCAAGCCTTTGGACATTGTAGTCATCATATAGCATTTGGCCATATTGTTCGACTTATGCCAAAGTCCGCTGACTCGCTGCTCATTAGTCGACGCGCCAAGAAGTGGCATCGGTTTAGGAGTAGTGAGAACAAACATGTGTTCTTCAATGATAAGAACATATTCCATGTTTCGCTTCCACTCGATAAAATTTGGACCGATAAGGATTTTGAAAGTAGCATATTGATAATCTGTAAGAGACATATCCGAAAAGACAATGTAAACACATAAGCATACGATCGCACATAATTCAGAACAACAATATTGTAACCTTTGATAAAAAATATTGATTGAAACCTCCAATCGCCCAAGGAATCCCACATGCAAGCCACGCTGTGGATCGCCACACGAACCCCCACTGCACTAAAATATACCTTTAGTCGCTTAATTTCAATCCATGTCAACCTATCCTTACGACAAATGAAATTAATGATCGACCTTACTGCACCACATCACTATCGCAAGAAGGGACTTCACGGAAGTTGTACCGAGGTGATGTCTAAGCAATGACCACAATTTTAATAAAGCAGTAAATGAATTTTAGAATGGCATACCACTAGACCATACCGCCCAATCCAAATTCCTTTGTTATCTCATTTTAAAACTATCTCTAGAGAACTTATGAAAATCGCACATACAAGCCACACGTGTGGATCGCTACACATGAAACTCCCACTTCTCAATAGATTTAAAATGTTTTATTTAGAAATATCATCTAACAAACTTATGATAAACAAGGCAAGCAAGCCACGCTGTGTGGATCGCCACTCACAGCAAGGCCTCACTTTGTTTAGAGATCAAAAGTGGAGGTCTCGACATTTTAATTTGAAAAAAATATGTCGGGTTACTTGCTTAGTCTTTTGTTTCAAAAGGTTTGTCCATGCAGATCACGTAATCCTAGCATGCTTTTCTATAGAACTCAACATGTAAAACATGCTCGCAGTAATTCTAAAATATGCTTGAAAACGCGATAAACCTAGCATGCTTACTATGCGCATCCAATCACGAAAACATATAATATGTTTGTTCACGTAATTTAAATATACATAGCATGCTTCGCATTATTTAAACATCCACGACATGCAATGAACGATAAAAATAAAACAAAACGCTCATCGTGGGCTCATCGTGGAACTCCGTGACTTTCGCTTAATCTATTACATAGAATTGCAAAGCATGATCTTCAACTCAAAACGGGCCTCGCGGCACCCGCACGGACCGATTCATCAAAACCGATTCGGCCAAAATGGGTTCGGCTCGAAAACGGCCTGGCCGGGTCTCGCCGAATGGGCGGGCTGCCGCTAGGGCACGCCCTTCTCGCACCGCTGTTCCTCGCGGCCGCCTCACCGTAGCATCGACCCTTTTTGATTCAATACAATAAGAGTCGCAAAGCGACCGCGACCCGCCGAGCACGCGGCGCCAAAGACATCTCGCCCACCGAGTGCCACACGCCTACCACGAGACGTGGTCGCCCACCGCAGATCCGCCGCCGTCGCGCGCGCTGCCCGCCGAGGTCGCCGAGCCGCCGAGCCGACCGCCAAGGCGTGTCGAGCCGCCGCCCGCCGCCTCCGAGGCCGCCGAGGTCACCGCGTACGGCCCGCCGAGGTCGCCGAAGCGCCGCCGAGCTCGACCGCCGAGGCGGTCGAGCCACATCGCTCGCTGTCGCCGAGGCCGCCGAGACGACCGCCGAGATCGCCCGCCGCCGAGAATCCGCCGAGCGCCATCGGGCATCCGTGGCGAATCGCGCACCCCACGCCGCCCGAGACCTCGCTGAGGTTTCCGCGCATTCGCCGAAGCGCCGCCGAGCTCCCACGATGAGCAACCGCGCACTCGTCCGCCGCCCGATGGCTCGCCGAGGTCTCGCCGAGCGGTGCCGAGATGTCCGCGCGCGCGCGCACCGCACCGCTCGCTACCGAGCCACGCGCCCAAAGAACCTCGCCTTGTCCACCGATGCCGCTGAGAATGCGCGCATGGCGCCGAGCGACATGCTCGCGCTGCGGCGTCCGTTTCTCCTGTGTCTTCGCCGCCTCATTCTTCGGCTTTGCTTCGTTTTCTTATACGTATAAGATTTACGTAAAACAAATCTAATCTAACCATGGATTTTCTCGTGGTGAAAAACAAAACCGACAAAATAAAACGAGCCAATGATGAACGCATGATTCAACAATAATTAATTGCGACGTTATAATCAAACGTGATTAATCCAATGAGCCAAGATATCGATCCTGTGCTCGATACCAATTGTAGGAAATCGATTTTAACCTCTCCCGAGGATCTATCTCGATGTTTAATTCACCATACATTGATTATATTCCTTGCATGCGCCTATATAATTAATTGCAACACGTAGGGTTTTCTCGTGTTTACCTTTGAATCATGGGATGAACGGATCGAGACTCGTGCTTTGATCTTCCGGATTGTATCCCTGCTGCCCAAACTCCAACGCCGAGCGAGGACGATCTATGGAGAATGCTTCGAAAATCACCCTAATCCTCTCTAGTATTTTCAAACCCTCCCAAGCTCTATGGGATTCTCGAAAATATGGCTAGGTCTAAAGTGAGGATTAGCCTTGATCTTATCTCTTACCTTATATTTATAATGCATTACCATAATCCCATTAGGAAAGGATCCATACATATCCCATAAATATAATAATATCCTTATGGATAAAGAGGATCAAATCCTTACCATAGAGAGTAGGGGTGCCGATTTTCACACTAAGTTACGGCTTGACGGGCCACCTGTGGATCAAATGCAAGGAATAAAGATGGGCCTCAAATAAATTAATTATCTTATGTTCAACCCGTAACATAAATTAATTTATAAACATTCATTCATGCCACTAAAGAATAAATGTTAACTTACCCTTTATTACCGGGCGTAGTCAAGCCAGACTTAGACATTACGAATCCCTCGATTTAAGATATCGCACGTCCATTAATTATTTAGAGCATTTTGATCGCTTAAAATAATTAATATCTTTAATTCCTTAAGTAGTACCACTCAACCTTATTATTGTACTTGAGCTAACTCAACCTCGCAGGTTTAGTACAATAAACCTTTGAGCTCCTTAAGGGACATCATCATCCTAAATTGATACGCGACTGACACGATAACTAGCATGACATACAAGCACCGCCACCACCCAAGATACTTGAGAATATCGTTAGAACATATAACCTCACCCATAACAAGTCAAAGTGATGGTCAAGAACTCATACCACCTAATACCTTATCGAGGTTTAGATCATCGTAAGTCATCGAGATCTTGGTTCTTCACGACGGCCGATAGAAGAACTCATCTCACCGTGATCCTTCAATACGCCGTAGATGTACCAAGATAGACAAGCAACCAAGTCAAGTCACTTCAGATTCATACAGAGTTTATACCGACAACTCGCCCTCAAGTTGTCTCGTATGTGATTCTTTTATATCTCATTAGCTTCGACCAATCATATGACTTCGTGATCTTCTACACACCGTATGATCTAACTTATATATGAAATAAGGGACACAGATATATGCAATCAAGTATTCAATTCAGATATGAGATTGTAATAGTGGTAACATGTAACATTGTATACATGCTCAACCATACCGCTTTCAAGATATAAACCAACACCCATCGATCCGAGGCGGCCGATCGCTGGTCCGATAACGGAAGTGTGTGCGTAACGTGGTGGTTATTTTATTAAAATACTTATCGATCGAGCTAAAACACACTCAAATTACTCGCAATCGCATTGAGGTAATCGTAGCGTGGTAAGTTAACACGAGTCGTCTCTCAAGGAAAACTTAACAGGGCGATTGTTCATGTCATACACAGAAAGCGATTAAAACCTAAACATTCTAACATCAACGAGGGTTGAACATGCAAGAATTGAAATACGAGAAATAAACAGCGATCCTAAGCCAGGGGTTGTCAATCCCGAGCTAAACTAAGAAAGCAATAAATCTAAACTAGGGGTTGTCAATCCCTAGTTGAACTATGAAAACGATAAATCAAAGCGGTAAATAAAAGCATATGCAATCATATTATTCATAGAGTTTGTCAATCCCTAATCTAAATCTAATTGCAAATAAAAACATAATCATCAATCCATTTCCAAGAACAGGAATCAAACGAAAGCAGGAAATCATTACGTAAAGTAAATCAACGGAAAATGAAAGTCCAATCCACTGTCACTATGAATTGAATCCAACAAAACCATCAAACGATAAAACTATAAAATTAATCCGAAAGAATGTAAATCCCAAAACATAAATTCGTTAACTAAATCGCTCGATGAAAATAAGAAACAGGAATTAAATCTAAAGATTATCTGCTTGTGTCGATCTGTTGAAGAACTCTGGAAGAATCAAGAAGACCAAAGACCGCTGGGCCGAAAAGAACCAAAATCAAGAATCGCGAACGCGACCCCGCTTTCACCTAAATGCACATATATATATTAATCGAAAGTGAGCGCGGTGCAAGTGAGCGCCGTTGAGAATACGCTCGACTTGAATTTGAACGCGGCTCAAAATGAACTCCGATCGAAACCAATCGCTTTTCGCTGTAACGCCGTTCACTTGGAACGCCGCCGGCAGCGAGAGCTGGAACGACGCTGGCCGGGCGTAGAGTTGGCGAGCGGGGCGCTGGGCGCTGGAATGGAGAGCGAGCGAGGGAGATCGGGAACCGGTGCTTGGTCACAATACGGGCGGGGGTGTATGTGGGCGAGGCGAGCGAGGCGCGGAGCGAGGCGCCGCGGGCGCCGCATGGCGAGCCGAGCGCCGGAAGAGAGATGGCGCTGGTAATGCCCGCCGGATGGAATCGAGCGCCGGTGAAGCGTTGGGCGCTGGTCTTCGGCGCGGCGTTGGGGCGAAGTGGCGGCGCGACGACGCTGACGTGGCGCCAGCGAGGCGGGCGACGCGCGGGCTAACGCTACCGAGATTGCGCGCCGGCCGGGCGAGGCGCTGGGGCAACGGAGGCGCGGGCGGCGAGGCGTGATGAGGCGGGCGAAGCGAGCGCGGCCTAGTTGAACGCGCGAGTAAAATTCATAACGACGCCGTTAGCGACTGGCTGGGAGGCGCTGGTGCGGGGCGCGGGCGCGCGCGGCGGCGCGCAGGTGGGTGCACGGGCGCGCGGACATGCGACGGGCGCCGGCGCGACTTTTGGTCGTTTCAATTCGCTCTCCTTCGCTCGAACTCCGATTTACGAACCGCTTGCACGCATTTAACTCCTGTCGAAATGCTCTTCAATAATGTATGATCCTTGGCAGATCCAACTCATCCTATTTTATGCCATTTTCCTACAAAACATCGAGACGAACGAAGTGAGTCCGAATCGATAAATATAAATCAAACCAACGGCATAATTGGGACAAACTACTGAAATTGACATGTAAAACAATACCAAGAATCATCACAAAATTATACCAAACAACTCCCCCACACTTATCCATTTTCTTGTCCTCAAGCAAAGTCTATACTAATAAGAGTCGAAAGATAACTCATGCAACTTTACCCTTATTCTAATCAATCAAACCTTATTGCATTTCTCCCACACTTGGTGTTTACGAATTCAAAGATAATGTGAAATAAATCAAGAACGGCAATCGACTTCCAATAAATAAAAGGTAATCTCGCCGCACCCAACTCTCCGTTAGGGTGAACTAACTAATGTGGTCACCTTTAGCAACAAGTTTCTTTTATAAAGCACAAAGAATGTTTTAACAGATTTTGAATAATATTCGAAGGTGCACTCGATGAACTCGAGTCTCCTAACGTGGTTTCCCATGTCCATTTCTCAAATTACGAGAAAGAGGATGTAATCTCATCCTCCATTTCAACAATCTCAACAAAATACCTGAGCTTTCATTCTCCTCATTTTCTTCTTCTTTTCACACATTTTTTTATATATAAAATGAAACAAGTATATAGCAACCACAATGTTAACACTACCCCTAATATTAGCCTGACAAATCACATCAATTTTTCCCTATTCATTTTCTATCAATCATAGTCTCACAATTCACATTATACTCAAATCATATATCACCAAAAGTTTCGAAATTCAAAATCATTGACCAATACCACAGTAGTTCAACAGACAAATCAAGATCCTAACTTATTCAAGATAGACACAAACTCAAGTCCAAACAATCAAAATAAGCATACGGGCACAACATTAAGCATACAAAACAATATAACACGCACACAAAACCGAGCAAACATCCCCACATTTTAAATCGAGCATCGTCCCCCTGCTCAAAACATTAAAAGCTCAAAATAACCATAGAGGATGATACTTCGATAATCCATTTAATGCGATGTAGAGTTGGAGCATCCTGCCATCTCACCGATCAAAATATGCAAAACCTTCCTTCCCAAATTCAAACAAGACTAACACAAGGATAACAAACAGATCAACGAACAACAAAACAAGCAAAAGAGAAAGAAAGAAAACAAATAAAACACCGTGGTAACTCCCCACGGTATTTCGCTTAACGTCGTGAGCACGACGAAACTGTGCAACAACGTGTAGTAACCCGCAGATCTTTAAGTCTTAATTAGAACCTAATTATATAATTAGGGCTTAAAAGCCATTTGATTCATAGAAATCTATAAAGAGACGATAATGAATTATTAATCGATAGAAATTGATTAGTTCTTAATGAAGAATATGAAATTAGAAAATGTAGAGATTATTTAGAAATGAGTTTTATTATGATAAATGTGAATTATGTGATTATTAATGTGTTTACATGAAAATGTTATTAAATAGAAATTTTGATATGGAATGCATTAATTATTTTTTATGTAGAAATTTTATAAAGTAAATGAATTATGGTTCAAGCTATTAATTTGTTTGAATAAATTTATATTATTAATAGTTAGTGATAAAAGAATTATTTTGTGAGATTTTCAAAATTAAGAAGATGATTATCATTTGTCAATTTTATCATATAAAAGAATTTAAATTATGCTCTATAGGAATTTAATTTCAATTATGGATATAAATTGTTTTAGAATTTATTAATTATTAGAAATATATTTTAATAATTAAAATATACTAAAGTGTAATCTTAGTAAAATTTGAGGTGAAATTATAAATTTATGGAAATTTGTGCTTAATGTAAATGAAATTAAGATTAAATGTACATGAAATGCAAATTAACATTCTAGAATTTTATTAACAACATAAGATCATCCTCAACCTTGTTTTCTCCCAAACTTTCGCCACTTCACACACAAGCACACACTAAAATTTTATTTTCACATTTAATCCATTTTCGTGGGAATTTAGTGGCAAATCAATCCAAAGAAGGTAATTACTGATTTAACCTAAGTTTTGTGATTTAAATTGATATATATGGTTTTTTATGATCCCATGATTTTAGAAAATATCAAGTGTTGATTATGATTGATTTGTTTAATTTTGTTATGTTTATCAATTAATTATGTTTATGAAGCTTAATTAACATATGCTGTGGTTTTAATTCTTTAAATTCATGAAGTTGAAAATTAAAGTATTGGGTATGAACCCTAATTTTGTATATGAAGCATATGCTATGATTTAGTTTAATTGAGCCTAGATATATGTTTAGAAATAGAAATAAACAACTTATGATTAAAGAAATAGAACTTAAATCATGTATACTAAAAATCCTATAAATTTCAAAACTAAGGATAATGTGAACTTGAGGATTTTGATTTTATTTGATCAAATTGATATGATATTTAGACTTTGGGATATATATAATGCATGTTATGAATTTATAAGAATTTAATTCATGCATAAACTTTACTTCTAATTTTCAAAACGAAGTGGCTTTCGAACTTTGAATTTCGATTTTATTTGATGTGTTTAATATGATATTTGAGATGTATAATAAAAATAATGCTTAAGTTGAATTTATAGGATTTTATGGACATGAATTGTAAAAGTCGAATATTAAAGTTTAATATAAAGTATGATTTTATGTGATGACCTTGATCAAGATTGAATGGATCATGGATTAAGGATCATTGATACTAAATAAGTATAATTATGAGATATTTGATACTAAATGGATTTTAGATGATAAAACTATTGAAATTGTCTATATATGTAGTTGAAGGGCATTAGGCGATTAAAGTGTAAATGAATAAATTTAAGCTTGTTTAAGTTTCTAAATGCATAATTAAGTATATGGTGATGATATTGGGAGTTTAGGATGAAATTGGACGAGTTCGATTAATTGGCTATCCATATTACAAACGCTACTCGCCGAAAAATTGCTAGAAATTGTTTATTAATAGACGCTTGAAATTTAATTGGTGAACTATTGATAAGTGGTTAATCGATAAGAAAGTTTACTAAATTCAATAATAATTTATTGTTACAAGGGTCAAGTGGGGCAAGGAAGGACGAAGAACTATCATTGGAAAAGTTGAGAAAAGGACTATTATCCAGTGGGCAACTTTAACTATCTTTTAACGAATATCAATAAATTGTTTATTTCTCAAAATTAAAGTACATGTTTTATAAACGAGTCGACTTGCCTATTTTAGCATATGCATTATGCCCATCTACTAGATCATAGACGACGCCTAAGCCAGGCCGGATGAGCTCCCAAGACGAGTCGCAGGTACACAAGGAAGACGGGAGCCTTCGGGACCGATCATGGTATCGAGAGGAGGCCTACCTCTCTGCACCTAGCAAGAAGCGAGATATGGTATCCGTGAGCGGGAGCCACGGACCGACACGGAAAGATTGCCGCATAGCATGAGATAGAATGATGAAGCATGCATATGAAATGTTTTATATGTGAAAAGCTAACACGTGTTATTTTACTAAACCCCGTGTTAGAAATATAAGTGGCAAGTCAATTATGTTTTATGGCAATACCACCGAGTACTTTTTGGTGCTCATGCCCGCATATGTTTTCCTTATATGCGTTGTTGGGAGATGGCGCGTATCAGACACCGAGCTAGGGTTTTTTTTACCATGTATATAGATATTTTTGTCATGCCCCGAGTCAGGTCTTCATACACAATTCTCACCACCATATCTCTGCAGCATACTCGAATTTTTGTTGATACCGATGTGATATCATCGCACCGAAATGTCCTGAATTTGATATACTTCATGTACATTGATGTAATGGTTGTTGTTGATGATCTTGCCGGAGGTCGAATTGCTCGCTGATTATTGTTGTTTGTCGATTGGGCTATCCTATTTCCAAACAAAACTCTCGCTAAATTTTTATAAAATTTTGATAACCCGTAATTCAAGTATCCCTATTGAGAGATTATGATCCAAATCACCCCATAGTCACAACTTGTCTATTTAATTAGCTATTTAATTAAGTAACTAATAGTGATTACTGATTAATTAGTTAATTAAGTAGCGGGTCACGACAAACTGACTATCCATAGTCCTTCACCGCAGGAATAACATCTCGCCAAAGCATCAAGATAAACCATATATGCATAAAGGACAAGAAAGAAAGCAACAATCTAATCATTTAAGCACAAGTCGAACATCCTATTCTCCAAAGAAAATAGATGACATCAATTCCCAAAGCACAATACTTTGGTGAATTAGATGTCGACATACTATAGAAGTTACCTCGACTTTGTTATCACCGTGTCCTCCTCGTGGACACGATCACATGTCGAGGCAGCTCTTTCACTTTCGAGTGGGTTTTCATGCGTGTCATCGATTTCATGCACCCACTCTTCCTCGCCACCATCCCGGTAACAACTCCTCGTGGCTCGATCTAGCACCTCATCCTCACGCACTCCATTCTTCATCAATTTCCACCTCCTCTCGTTGCGCTGCTCGACATGTGTCTCTCCCACCCAATTTCAATAATTGGGTCACTTTCTAGAACAAGGACCACCGACTCGACCGGATTGGTTCGAAGTTCCTCATTGCAAGTTGTCGCTGATACTCAACATACTTAGCAAGAATCAGTCCCATTTGTGCCTCTAAATGCTCAAGAGTTGCGGCTCTATCATCCAATGGCGAACTCGATGGTCATGGTCGCTGAGCCTCATAGGGCGAGCTTGAGGCCCCTATTGCATCTTGTTGCAAAGAACTCGTCCCGCCTTCTCACCATCATTTCTAATTTCGCCAGAAGCACCTGATTTTGGTGTCGTCAAGATCCACATCCCGAGCTGGCATTTGAGGTGGAGGTGGGTCGGGTATGATTACGGTGGAAGCGGAGGCGGTTGTGGATATGAGTACCGAGGTGATTGTTGTGGGTACTCATATTGAGGCTGAGGACAAGAGGTATTGTAGGATTGATCCTCATAGTGCTGTGGAGGCGCTTGTTCCCAATAGGGATTGGAGGCTCGATCCTCATAGTACGCGGAGTGGTTGATCCCAATATGGATTATAGGCTTGTTGCTCGTGATAGGATCATACGCTGATGTCAGAGCTCAACGGACATCCCTCGAAATTGAATTGGGCCCTTCTTCAAAGAAGAATTTGCCCAATATGGGAGTTTTCCTCCCCCACCGCTGACCACATCTGCATCACTGTAACCCCGCATTAATGCACACCAACAACAAAAACAAGATCACACGCACTGTAGGAGAAAATAACGGCGTAACAAAAGAAAACAGAGAAACAAACAACACAAACAATACGCCTAAAGTTTTCCCGACAACGGCGCCAAAATTGATCGAGCTAAAACACACTCAAATTACTCGCAATCGCACGAGGTAATCGAGAAGGTGTTAACACGAGTCGCCTCTCAAGGAAAACTTAATGTATGTATTGTTCATGTCATACACGTAAAGCGATTAAAACCTAAACATTCTAACATCAACGAGGGTTGAACATGCAAGAATCAAATACGAGAAATAAACAATGATCCTAAGCCGTGGGTGTCAATCCCGAGCTAAACTAAGAAAGCAATAAATCTAAACTAGGGTTGTCAATCCCAAGTCAACTATGAAAACGATAAATCAAAGCGTAATAAAAGCATATGCAATCATATTATTCATAGAGTTTGTCAATCCCTTAATCTAAATCTAATTGCAAATAAAACATAATCATCAATCCATTTCAAGAACAGAATTAAACGAAAGCAGAAATCATTACGAAAGTAAATCAACGGAAACCGAAAGTCCAATCCATCATTACTATGAATTGAATCCAACAAAACCATCAAACGATAAAACTATAAAATTAATCCGAAAGAATGTAAATCCCAAAACATAAATTGGTTAACTAAATCGCTCGATGAAAATAAGAAATGTGAATTAAATCTAAAGATTTTCTCGCCAGGTCGATCTGAAGAACTCGAAGAATCAAGAAGAAAATAGCCAAGGTCGCCGAAAGAACCAAAATCAAGAATCGCGAACGCGACCCCGCTTCTCGACCTAAAATGCACATATATATATTAATCAAAGTGAGCGCTGTCAAGTGAGCCGGCCGAGAATACGCTCGACTGAATTTGAACGCCGCTCAAATGAACTCCATTGAAAACCACCTCCTTCAGCCGTAACGCCGGTTCACTTGGAACGCCGACCGGCAGTGAGAGCTGGATCGCGCTGGGGGCGTAGAGTTGACGAAGGGCACCGGGCGCCGAATGGAGAGCGAGCGAGGAGACGGAACCGCGCTGGTCACGCCACGGCCGCGTGTATGGGCGAGGCGAGCGAGGCGCGGAGCGAGGTGTTTTATGGGCGCCGTATGGCAAGCCGAGCGCCGGCGTAGAGATGGGCGCGGTAATGCCCACGGACGGAATCGAAGCGCCAGCGGTTACGGGCGCCGATTCGGCGGGCGCTGACGGCGGCGAAGCGGGCGTAATGCACGCTAGATTGCGCGCTGGGACGTGGGCGCCGGGCGAGGCGGGCGACGCTGGCAGTTAACGCTACCTGGCCGGGCGAGGCGCTGGGCAACGGAGGCGCGGACGGCTACCGAGGCGGACGAGGCGGGCGAAGCGAGCGCAAGACTTAGTTGAACGCACGAGTAAAATTCATAACGGCGCCGTTAGCACGCTGGCTGGGAGGCGCTGGTGCGGCGTGCGCGGGCGTGAGCGCGGGCGCTGGCGCGGCCATGCGACGGGCGCCGTGGCGCGACTTTGGTCGCCAATTCGCTCTCCTTCGCTCAACTCCGATTTACGAACCGCTTGCACCTACGAACTCCTGTCAAAATGTTTTCAATAATATATGATACTTGAAGATCCAATTCATCCTATTTTATGCCATTTTCCTACAAAACATCGAGACGAACGAAGTGAGTCCGAATCGATAAATATAAATCAAACCAACGGCATAAATGGGACAAACTACTGAAATTGACATGTAAAACAATACCAAGAATCATCACAAAATCATACCAAACACTTACTCAAATATTGGCTTAGTTAGTTTTAAGTTTATCTCTTCAGTATCAAACTGATATTGATAGAGTTTTCAAAATAATATGTTTTGCTACGTGTGTTGATAATGTTCAGTTCAATAATAAGTAAATAAAGACGATACTGAAAGTAAAGAACTGAATGTAAATAACATTTACTTTTTTAGGTGGTTCGGAGAGATCAGTTCCTACGTCCACGGATTGATAACATAGTCAATGCACTACTTGAGATTTGGTCTTGTTTACGGGTACAAGAGTAAACCTAGATATAAACTTTAATCTTTTATGTATCCCGCATAACTTGGCGTTCCTTCCTACGCTTGCTGGTGCTAGGAAACCTCTGACCGCTTATGGGTGTAGTCGATCTAACCTCTTGTTTACAGATGTAAGATAACCAAGCTTTCAGCAACTCACATTCCATTATTTACTTTCCCAACTTCTACTTAAACTTAGGGGTTTTTATTAAAGGGTTTTTCAACTAGGGTTTGTGCTGTCAAATGTGACAACTCAATATTTCCAGGCTTGAAATATTACAAGAATATATCCTAGAATAAAAGGAAGCGTATACTGAAATCCTGAGCTAATGAATATATTTGATCTCTGAAGATTTATTAATAACGCTTTGGTACTTACTTCTTTGAAATCGTTGAGTGATTGTTCTTGAGAAATAAGCCCTGAGTGCTTTTAAACATTTGTATGCACAGCGTTTTCAGTTACTTTCAAAGGTTGGATTCTACGCGTATTTATAGAGCAGATGATGAATAATGCCATGAGAGGAAATACCAATCACATATGTTCTATTTGTCATTTGAAATCAGATGTTCAACTCGATGTCACTTTCAACGCCTCAGATCATCATACAATGTAGCTCTATAACTCGAATGCTGGTTCCTGCATGTCGATCTTCGCAGACACGCCACGACACGTGGTAAGTAAATCACCAAGGTTTAAATAACTCCGTATTTTTAGTCGGTCGACTCTGTCCTTTCAAAGATGTCGACATCACGACGATCGCTTGAGTTTGCTTCCGAGTTTATCAAGAGGTCGAACTCGCCTTTATCGCTTGTTACCTTGAATCACTGACGCTCACCTTGATGTAGATCTCAGCGGCTTCGATTTGTCAACTGCTAGTATGACACTAAGTCATATTCTCGACTTCTATGGTTTCAACAACGTTGAGTCTTCAGTCTCTAGTCTCTAGTCTTTCTACTTTAATCTTCAGTCTTTGACTTCACTATTCAGTAACACAATTCATCAGCATCGATGTACTTCAGTATGTGATCTTCAACAGTGCTTCTTTTCAGGTGTGCTGGTAAAGAAACTTCTTTCAGTACGACTGACTTCAATACTGCTTGAACTCCTTCAGTATTGTTGTCATGGTGAACTGGATCCGTCTATATATGTCAAGTTGCTGACATTACAAATTACATCAGTTTGAGTTCAAAATCAGCAAACCTATACATATCTATTACATTTGAAATCCTAAACAGTTCATCTTGTCTTCCTTGACTTCTTTCATCAGATTGTTGACCATACTTAGCAAAAATGTGTTCCAGCAATGCATTGAATTCTTCAGGCTGCCTCACTGGCCAGTTCAAGAGTTGAGGTGGCTTGGTGGGATTAGCTTCAATCGCATCTCGATAAACAAAATTTCCTCATCTGGGCAGAGGGAATGACTTCTTGATAAACGCGTATTTTACACGTTTATTGTTGATATTTAAAGATTAGTTTAGATCATTTAATGTGCGCCACGATCGATTCTTAATGTTTTATCTATTTCTAGAAGATAACGCTTCGGGTGTTCTTTTGGTGTCAGGTAGGTCCATATGTCGAAAATCAAGTAAGGAACCAAGCACGAGCCAAATGCACAGCTTCAGGTTTGCCTAGCGACCAGCCCAGCGGTCGCCAGGCTGGCCGCCAGCAACCCACACGAGAACCAAGAGAAACCGCGATCGCGACTGCGTGCCCGCGAAAGCAAGCCCCCAGCCGAGAACTCATCAGACGATTTTCATGACCATGGCTAGCGATCACAGCTGTGCCACGAGCCAACCATGAGCGAAGAGGCGATCATGAAGCGAGAAGAGCTGCCATGAGACATACCTAGCGGTCGACCTAGCGATCATGAGGTGAGGTCGCGAGACCAAGCGCGTATGAAAATTAGGCTGGGGTGTGCCTATATATACGGCAACACCCTCGCGCCCAACTTGGCACACACGCTCCTGCACCTCTTTATTCAGTTTTTCCTCAATTTTATCTTTGTTTTAGCTTTGGTTTAGTTCTAGATTAAATTTTGCATTGTTCTAGTTTAGTTTATCGCTTATTAACGCTCGAACGCTTTGTCCGATTGTTTTCCGCTCGCTGGGATTGGATTCAAGACCAACCATTGTTCATCCAACGCTCATCACGGGTTTTATTTATTTATTTTCCGCTTTCATGATTAAATCGTATTTTATTCCGCTTATTATGTCCGACTAGATTTTCGCTCTAATCCTAGGGTTTGCATGATCCGATCCTATATGTTGTGATTCCCGTTATCGCTATTTACCTTCCGTGCATTGATTCATGATTCTGGTGCTTATTCATATGTGTTAATTTCGATCAATCTTGATGCATATCTAGTTCTCGTTAATTACGTAATTGTATTAATTGTCAATCGATCTCGAATGCATGATACTAATAAGTCTTCGAGTCGAGTCGAGATAGGATATTCGAGGAAGTATATTCTTAATGATCCTTTGGAGTTACTTGTTTTCACCTAGAATGATAGGGAAAACTCGTAATTCATCGCCGCAATTGTCGTGAATCAAGTTGTTGGTTATATATGTGATCTTCCATCTTGTCTCGATTAAAATCGCTAATAGGAAACAAGATAAACATACGTTGTGGATAGGATTAATGTATCCTGTGGTTAGTCTTTCTTATCTGCTTTATCATCCGTGATTTTATCGCTTTATTTTATATTTCGCATGGTTACCTTTGCTTTGGATTAAATTTCAAGCCCTAAAATCTTACCAAACCATATATGTCGCTGATAATGATGAATCATTGTCGAGTTTGCTTCGAGCCAAGATTACAATCCCTCGTGGATACGATACCGCTACCTTCTATATACACCTTTACGTGAAAATGGGAATGATCAATTTTGCGCCGCTGTCGGGATTGTTAAGATTGCATAGGAATAATTTGACGATTTGGATTTATTAATTCAAGTTATATATTATATTATTTATTTATTGTTACCGTAGCTAAATTCTCTTTCTCGTGTGGTTTATGCGATAAGATCTAAGGACCTCCCAAATATTACTATATCCCTGATCGAAAGCTCTCAAAGGAGTAAGAGGACGAGAGAAGAGACGAGTCGCAATGGCGCCTAATCCACGTAATCCGGGCATTCCTCCCGAGCAAGTCGCACGATGTTAGCTGATTTCAGAGATGCAACGCCAGATGGCGAATATGGGACCTCGTCCCACCCCGTAGACGCCGATCCTGAATTTTATGTACCGACCACCCACCGAATAGCCCAAGGAGGCGGACGGGGCCCGCACGGATGCAAACAATTTTGAGTCAAGCCGCCCCGATCAAGATGGTCCAAGGAGAGCGGCTTGTGAGGAGTCATCAAGACCCGAACAAGATCTCGAGACCTTTCGATATTTGTGACACCATCAAATGTAATGGGTGCACAAGACACGATCCGACAAGATGTTCTGGTTTCATCTACCAAAGTAAAGATTGGTTCAAGAGTTTGACCGAATCTGAATTGACACTTGGGAGAAACTTTGTGAGAAGTTTCTCTCGAATACTTTCCACGGGCGAAAGCATAGAAGATCATCGCCAAATCTCCTATTTTTGCCAAACCACGACTTAATCACTATTCGAGGTAATGGAGAGATTCAGAGGTCTATTGAGGCGATGTCCACAAAGATGGATTCTCCAAGGAGCAACAAATCACGCAGCTTCTACAAAGGACTAACATTTTAGACGAGGAAGTTGTGGACGCGCCGGCAGGGGCTGTTTATTGAACCGACGAGTAGACGAGACGAGTCAGATTTTAGAGGAGATGGTCGCCAAGAGCTATCAATGGCCAACGAGAGAACGCCTGTAATAAATTTCACTATTCCAAAGGACGGATTAGCGAGACTATCACCTGAACGGAATTAAGTTAACAAGGACATGGAATATCGAATTGTGAGACATATATCGTGAATACTTCTAGAACTTTAAGCATTTGAGATTAAGCAACATAATATACATATGGGAGACTAGACCATCGACCTTTAACAAAATGGTTCAATTGATATGAATGAATCTAGTTCTCTCGATCAACATATAACTTAGTATTCTTGCAATGAAAACATGTGAATTACACATATGACGACGTGCACTCAAGGTACTAACTTTCACGACAAAAGATTCCTATCGCTCAACACCGCCCATCGCATCATCTACCAACCCGCACATTTAAAACAAACATGCGTGGTCGAGTACAAGAATGCACTCTGGACTTATGCCAAAACATTTATCATAACATCAATTACATCGCCCATCAAGAATACACGAGGTTTTATTTGAAATGCTCGTGCTTACTAAACATTTTCTTTCATTTTCATAAACTTGTCCGCCGCATATATTTCTCGTCTCAGATGATCCATATCACATCTCATATAACATCATTCGCTACCGTAGAAGCGAGGCCTCCTTCCACGGACGCCGCGATCGCCGAGCAAACCTTTTCAAAGACACAACACCAGAATCGGCCGAAAGCAAACCTTTCAAAGAAGTGCGCTACTATTAGTGTACACGTTAATCCTAGCTGTGATTGTCCTTCCAAGATAGGATCCGAATTGATTTCATTCATAGTTGGTAAATAACCAACAAACTTCATTATCATTCATAGTCACAACCAACACCGATAGATCCATACATAAAACATAAACATTTTGGGCGCTAATTAAATAACATTTCATCATCATTTTCAAAGGAAAGCATCAGAATAAAGACTTTTCATTTCGAGAAAGCATTATAAATAAAGCATTTGTCATTTCGAGAAAAGCCCACCGATATATACTTTAGTCACACAACAGATTTCTCCTTCTTCTTCTTCATACCTTCGTATTTTACCTTTACGTAAAAGAAAGGTTTAGTACTTCATTCGTTTCTGACAACGCCGATTATCATCAACGCATTAGACAACTTTTAATATCTTAGGATTTTGCATCATCATTATTGAATAAGAGATATAAAATATCTCAATTTGGTTCCACTTGGTCATAGTGAGCTACTATTTTCTCCCATTATTATATTTCCTTATCGCCTTAAACTTTTATTTATTCTTAAGTTTGGGGATGTTTATTCATTAACATCATTCATCAACATCGAATCACATTAAAATCTAAGTCTTCATTTCATTTCTTGTATCTCATGTCTATTTCAACTATTCAGAGAAACCATATTTAACTAGCATAAATCATAACTCGTATGATAATCATAACTCTACGACACACACGCGTTCGAATATTAATAATAAACTATTCTTGATTTCACACTTAACTAAGCAAACGCCGATCAATTTCTTCCAAACTTTAATCGCTTACTTATTATACATTGTCTAACTCATATGTCACATTACATTTCAGATAACATTTACGGTATCCTCGAACGGCCAACTTTAGATACATGACATTTTAGGAAAATACCTAACATACCCGTAAAATTATGATAAATTTATATGTCATGCTAGATATATCCTAGAATACGATATGTGATAACGTTGACAAACAAAGATCGGATAATCCGAACGTGGAGCTTTAGATTTTCAACCAAATAGGTTTTCCATCATAACGCGCACGGAAAATTCCTAATTTAATTATATATGCTAGTAGACTAGCATAGATCAGAATATGAAGTCACTTCATTCAACAAAATCGAAAATCGACTATAGTTCGGCTTTAAAATGAGCAAAACCTAACATTAATAACTTTAACCATATTCATAATCCTAGCATATATGTAGTATACGAACAACATTAGTTCTCGACTTCTAGCATTCGCATCATCTCCTATTTTTAATACATTTCAAAATAAATATACAAATACAAAACATGCACCAAATTTAAATTTTAAACCATAGGAATGTAGGTAATGACAAGACTAACCTTAGTATCGGTTCGGATTTATCGAGAGATTGAAAACCAGATGAGAAATTGAAAATAAGGATCAAGAAAACTTTTTTTTTTTTTCTTCTCACAAGACCGCATTTATGTAAATGAAGAATGAATTGGTAAGGTAAGATTATTCATATTATTCTTACGTAATTGTTTTTACCTCTCTTTTTTTCTTAAGGACACCACATGCACCATACACTTACACTATACAATAACACTCTTCACCTTTTTCACACACATACTATATATATATATATATATATATATATATATATATATACACATTACACGCTTATTTCAAAGACATAAATATTATATATATATGTACATGACACACACATACTATACACATATATAATATAATATTATAAATAGATTAACCTTCCGCTTTTCTATTTCTTTCTTTACCCTTTTTTCGGTCTTTTCCTTCTCGCTTTTTTTCTTTTTCAATTTTTACATATTATATATGTATGTATATATACATTGCAATAGTTTAAACCATTTGGGATCTATCCCAAAATCTTGTCAACTTACATAATTTTATACATATATGTAATTTCTATAATATTTTATTATTATTATCGATGCAAAATCCTAATTTCAAAATTAGCTTCATTCTAAACCAAGTTTAGACGGTCGGGTATTACATTCTACCCCTTAAAGAAATTTCGTCCGAATTTACATACCTCTACAAGAGTTCGGGATATTTCTCTCATTTGATTATCTAGTTACCATGTCGCTTCTTCTCGCCCATGATGTTTCCATAATACTTTACCAACTATATTGATTTATTTCTTAATTTTGTATACCGGTCTAGGATAGCTTCGCTTTTCTTCATAACTCATATCCGATCAAGGTGATATCATCCGATGGATCACATGGTTTGGGTCGCAGTACGCATTTCCTCGCCATGCACACATGGAACACATTGTGTACGCTCTCAAAACTTGGTGGCAACGCTAACTTCTAAGCCTACTCGCCCATCTTTGCTAATATTTCATAAGGCTCTATAAAACGTGTTCATAGATCGCCTCTTACTCCAAATCTAAAGATTCCTTTGATGGAGAAATTTTCAAAAAACTTTATCTCCAACATCAAATTGTAATTCGTTTTTCGCTTATCAAGATACCACTTCTATCCTGCCTGGGCCTCCTTTAACCTTTGCTTGATCCGATGGACTAATTTAATCATTTCGCCTCATCGATCGTGTCCTAAGACTTTTCTCTCGCCCACTTCATCCCAACCAAGTGGTGATCTACACCTTTTTCATATAATGTTTCATTTGGTGCCATACCGATTGTTGCCTCGATAGTTATTATTATAGTAAATTCAATGAGCAAGTAGTACATACCCCGCCTTTCATCTCGATCTAACACAACCGTCTCTTAACATATCTTCAAGAGTCTCGAATTGTTCTTTCGATCGACCATCTGCTTGTGGGTGAAAAGTTGTACCAAGTTCAATTTTGTTCCCATCTCCTTTTATGTTTCGATCCAAAATCTAGAAGTAAAATTTTGAATCTCTATCCGATGTGATTGATTTTGCACCGCAAATGTATAATTTCACCTAACGATAGTTGGGCTAACTTGTCGATCCATAGGTAATCGAAATTGGTATAAATGAGCACACTGTAAGTCTATCTATGATTACCCATATCGATGTGTTCCATCGCTTTGATCGTGGTAAGTCACCACAAAATCCATCAGTAATGTCATCCCATTTCTATTTAGGTATTTAAATGTTGCGCCTTCCCATAAGGTCGCCGATGTAAAGCCTTCACCGCTGACATGATAGACAACGCCGACCTAACGGTTACATCTCTTTTCATTCCTTCCCACCAAAATTTCTTTAAATCTTGGTACATTTTTGTGCTTCCAAGGTGTATGTAGGTGTTATGAGTCATTCAAAATTTATTTTGTTAGCTTCTTCATCTTACTTAACACACATTCTTCCTTCAAACATGATAGCATTATCTCGTTGCTTTCGATAGTCCTTAGCTTTTCAATCCTTATTTTCATTCTCATCTTTTCTAATTTCGCCCTTCATTTGTGCATCAATTATCCTTCCTCTCGTGTCGTGTCGCGATGAGTGTTGCAATCGCATGCTATTGTTTCGTATGGTTCAATTACTTCTATCTTCATCCGCTTAAATTCATCAATGAATCTTTCCTCTTCGTAAGGAGACATCCCAACTTGGATTAAGTTTTACGACTTAAGGCATCGCCCACTACATTAGCCTTTCCCGGTGGTACTAATACGGTAATCGTAGTCCTTTTCCGCTCGAGCCATCTTCTCTGCCTCATGTTCGTCTCTTTGCTCAAAGAAGTATTTCAAACTTTGTGATCCGTGAAGATTTCACACCTCACCCATAGAGATGGTGTCTCCGCATCTTCGTGGCATGCACAACCGCAGCCTAGTTCCAAATCATAGCGGGATAATTTATTTCATGGTCTAAGTTGCTTGGACGCATAAGCGATCACTCTTCCTTCTGCATCAACACACAACCTAGTCCATTCTTTGATGCATCCAGATAAACAAAGGTATTCTTTATCCGGCTCGAACCGCACATCGCACCGTAGTTAGTAATTTTCGAGCTCGAAACTTGTTTTACATTTAGTAGTCCATACAAATTTGATTCCTTCCAAGTAGTCGTGTCATGGCCTTGCTATTTTGGAGAAACCTTCAATGAATCTTCGATAGTAACCACCAATCCTAGAAAGCTTCCGATCTCGCTTGAAGTTGTTGGTGATTTCCATTTTTGTACAGCTTCCACCTTAGTGATCCACTTTAATTCCTTCCGACGACACAATATGTCCTAAAATGTCATTTCTTTCACCAAAATTCAGCTATAAATTTGGCATAGAGTTGTTCACTCCTTAACGCTTGCAAAATTATTCTTAGATGCTCTTCATGTTCTTCTTCGTCCTTTGAATAGACGAGATATCATCTATAAATACCAAGACAAATTTGTTCAAGACAAATGGAATACTGTTAATAAGATCCATGAACACTGGGTGCATTTGTTAATCGAAATGGCATAACCATGAATTCATAGTGACCATATCTTGTTCAAATGTCGCTTTGGGTATATCTTCTGTCAATTCTCAATTGATGGTACCGATTTTAAGCTCCATCTTCGAGAATACTGCTCCCCGAGTTGATCAAATAAATCATCTATCCTCAGCAGAGGTTATTTGTTCTTTAGTGTTAATTTGTTCACCGTAATCTATGCACATCCTCAAAGTACCATTTTTTTCTTCACGAACAATACAGTGCTCCCATGGGACACGCCAGTCCGATGAAACCTAGGTTCAGAAGTTCTTGTAGTCGATCTTCGCTTCTAACTCTTTGGGGCCATTCTATATGGTGCCTTCGACATCGGTGTCGACCTGTGCTCTAGATCAATTGTAAACTCAATCACCTATTAGGCGGTAAACTGTGCAACCTTTAGAAAGACATCTTTAAACTCCCGCAAGGGTATCTCTTCCACCATCTTCTCGACTTCATTTTCTCCATTTAAATAAACAAAGAAAGCTTGGCATCCTACCTGTTCATCATTTTCTGCTTGGATCATGGATATAACAGTATTCTATTTCCCATGTTAATCCCGTGAAAATCGGTAGCATCCCTTCCTAAAATCGAAGGAAATCTTTATTTCGTTACATAAATGGTAGCATAACTCTCACCAACCAGCCCATTCCTAATATCATATCAACGCCCCACATTGGTATGACATATAAGTTGTTTGCTAGAACCTTATGATCATATGTTCACCTTCAGGCTCAAGCATGTATGTGTAATCGTTGTAATTCCTCCTATCGGCGATGCAATTCTCATAGCTTTATCTCGTCCATTCGAAAGTTAACTTCTAAAACATCTACATATGCGCTATGATAAAAGAATGTGAAGCACCAGATCGAACAAAATTATAATAGGTATGTTTAGAGTTTCTCCATACCGCTGTGTTTCTCGGTTTTTTCGCTCGCTTTTGTGTGCAGCAAAGCTCTAGTCTCATGATGTCCCCGTCTGTCTGTAAACATCTATCTCATTTATCCTCGCCATTTCCTAATTTTATCATGCTTCTCGCCAGCCTCCGATTACTTTGTTCGCCATATCCTTCTGTTGTCATTATCATATTCCTTTATCAATTGCATTTTGCGCTAAGTCACGCCGGTTTATCCTCCCACATTGTTGCCTCGATGCCTAATCTTTCATAGAGATCGTGATGTATCACCACTATCATCCGCTCTAATTCACCCAATGATTCAGCCTTTTCCTCTTTATCGCCTTAGAATATATATATCTCATATATTCTTACTTTAAAATCTTTTCAAAAGAAATCCTCATGTTGGCATTTGTAGCGCCATCATTAGTAATATCCTATTTAGATATATGTCATTTCCCTTAATCTTCATCAGTGTTTTCGCACGTTAAAATCCTTGTCCAATGGGGACGATCTCGACTTTTACCCTAAACATCATGTATCTTAACTATCTTCGACATTCTATGTTTGCTTCATTTCAATGTCGAGGTACCCAAAATTCCACCTTATTTGTCATCATATAAGTATGGGAACAAACTTCCCAATTAGCTTCATCTTAAAGTCTTTCCATGTGAATCTCTTCCTTGTTCCTTGAATGTATTTTCCTTACAAACTTCTAGAAGTTGTTTTGCTTGTTAAATTTCTAAACACACAAGACATGCGCTTTATGTCTATGTAACTTAGAGTACCATGCATTTATCTCAAATAATGAATCTACTTCGCTTCAAGGAATTACTTTACTTATCGTAGTCGATCGCTTCAAGCTTATATCATATCCCGGCTATCTCATAACCGAATAGCTCGTAGTTTCTTCAGCCTATTCTCAATTTTGTCTCATTTTTCTCGATCATTATATCCAAGGTCATATTGTTTTCAAGATACTCTGTTCTCACTCCGTGGTTAAACCGCCATTGTTGTCACATATACCCCGGTAGGTAGTACACTTGTGCACCATAACTTTAGTTCCAAACACAAGTCCTCATTACCATGTCTCGACTTCTGGGATATATTCTATACTGTTTAAACACTAGGCTGTGAGCCTAGTTGTTCACACTTCTCAATATTTATGATCCATCAATCTCACTATCATTCGTTTCACTAATGTCTTAAATACCGAAATCAATTCCGCCAAGCATAATCCTAAGGGTTGAGGTATAAAAGAGAGACTTGTTAACCGAGATGCTATCATTCCTTATATATCCATTGAAAAAAATCTAGTGCACCTCCATATTTTAGACATGTCCAACCTACTAACGAGATCTTAAGGACACCAACTATCTTAAAGATAAGTTGTAATCTCTTGTTATAACATAATAAGAGGAGGTTATTTTCAAGAATATTCTATACTTTCTTTTACTTCTACCTAGCACTCAATGCTAAAGAGTATCTCGCTCATAACTTTATTGTCATAACACTTACAAGGTGGTGTAACTTCATTGTCATCAAGATCTCGAAAGCCCATTAATGGTCATCGATCTATGTGTATCATAGGAAAATATATCTCACTCATTGAGGACTTCTCACATCATAACCTCGATGTATATCATTTTATCGATCCGAAAACTTAGGTGACAAGATAAGTCAACCCACATCATACTTATCGCTTCGAGGATCAAGAAAACTCACCATGAACCAATATGTTCTTTCTTAGTGAATAATTGAATATAGGTCCAAGACAGAATGACAACCATCGAGATCTCTTTGGTCATACGGGTCGCTGCACTGGCCACAAATACTTCTCAACACATGAAGGCTTGGTTTCAAAAGGACGCTTATGAAATTTTCTCGTTGTAAACTTTTCACAAAAGTGAGAAACTCAAGTGATTTCTCAATTCAAACTAGATCATAGAGTTAAACTCAATGACGTAACATGGTTAATGTATAAAATTCAAACCTCATATAACTCAGAATGGGTCATCATAAATTGTGCGGTTGTCAACATACCATACAGCTCAAACTCTACTCATACTATTGAAAACCCCACCTCCAATTAGCATTCAAACTTTCTACCATACTGTGGTCTCTCATTCGTGTAAACCACAAGACTAAACTCAATCGATTCTTTGATCACATTTCTATTTCGCTTCTAATGAAAATTATAGTCAATTTGAGTTCCGCCTCGCGTGAACATCCAAATGGAGAGACTACACTCATGTCATCGTCAGATAGTGACATTCATCATTTCAAAATCATCATTCAATTTTGTCACCATATTTCCATCTTTGCTCATCGATTTTCTTCTTTGGTTTCGTTGTTCTCGCCTTTGAACTCGTAATTTAATTTTGATCTCGCTTGTTCTCATGATGGAATAATATTCTCATAGTTCATCTTTCTATGTTCTTTCAAAAGGGATTATACGCCTTAAACACCACGCTCTTTTGGGATAACATATCCATTGTCATAAACAACTTGAAATTGCAAAACTTTAAACATTAATAACATAACTCATTCATAACACACCTCATCAATTCCACTAATTCAAACATTTCACTTTCGACATATCAATGTCAACACTTTCTCATATCATCGCCAACATTTCCTCATATCTCTTTTCTTTTCACAACATAAAACATCATTTGCAACATTTTCCATAACTTTCACTTCCAACCATTTCCCATAACTTTCATTTCCTTTAAAACATCATTTCAATCATCATTCACAACTTTCATTCTCAACCATTTTCCACCTTCAAAATTTTCATTTCCAAAACAGAGAAAAGTCATTTACCTCATTCCGGCTGAGCTTGATGTGATGGAGTGTTGAGCATAGTCGATCGACCTCAACAAGTCTAGTGACTCAATCTACACTTAACTTTGAAGGAAGTTTTGATTCAAGGAACTAACTCGCTCGATACCACTTTGTAACAAAGCCCACTCATTCCAAAGGACGGATTAGCAGTAGACTATCACTCTAACGGAATTAAGAAGCGAACAAGGACATGGAATATCGAATTGTGAGACATATATCGAATACTTAGAACTTTAAGCATTTGAGATTAAGCAACATAATATACATACGGAGACTGACCATCGCACCTTTAACAAAATGGTTCAATTGATATGAATGAATCTAGTTCTCCGATCAACATATAACTTAGTATTCTCGCAACGAAAACATGTGAATTACACATATGACGATGTGCACTCAAGGTACTAACTTTCAAATGACAAAAGATTCCTACCGCCAACATCGCCCATCGCATCATCACCAACTCGCACATTTAAAACAACACATGTGGTCAGTACAAGAATGCACTCTGGACTTATGCCAAAAACATTTATCATAACATCAATTACACCGCCCATCAAGAATAATTACGAGGTTTTATTTGAAATGCCGCTTACTAAACATTTTCTTTCATTTTCATAAACTTGTCTCGCCGCATATTTTTTCCGTCTGTATGATCCATATCACATCTCATATAACATCATTCGCGCCGTAAGCGAGGCTCCTTCCACGGACGCCGCGACCGCCGAGCAAACCTTTCAAAGACACAACACCAGAATCGGTCGAAAGCAAACCTTTCGCAAGTGCGCTACTATTAGTGTACACGTTAATCCTAGCTGATTGTCCTTCCAAAGATAGATCCGACTGATTTCATTCATAGTTGGTAGCTAACCAACAAACTTCATTATCATTCATAGTCACAACCAACACCGATAGATCCATACATAAAACATAAACATTTTGGGCGCTTAATTAAATAACATTTCATCATCATTTCTCAAAGGAAAGCATCAGAATAAAGACTTTTCATTTCGAGAAAGCATTATAAATAAAGCATTTGTCATTTCGAGAAAAGCCCACCGATATATACTTTAGTCACACAACAGATTTCTCCTTCTCTTCTTCTCATACCTTCGCATTTTACCTTTACGTAAAAGAAAGGTTTAGTACTTCATTCGTTTTCTGATAACGCCGATTATCATCAACGCATTAGACAACTTTTTAATATCTTAGATTTTGCATCATCATTATCAATAAGAGATATAAAATATCTCAATTTGTTCCACTTGGTCACAGTGAGCTACTATTTTCTCCCATTATTATATTTCCTTATCGCCTTAAACTTTATTTATTCTTAAGTTTGGGACAAGTTTATTCATTAACATCATTCATCAACATCGAATCACATTAAAATCTAAGTCTTCATTTCATTTCTCAGTATCTCATGCCTATTTCAACTATTCGTAGAAACCATATTTAACTAGGCATAAATCATAACTCGCGGCGATAATCATAACTCTACGCACACACACGTGCTCAATATTAATAATAAACTATTCTGATTTCTCACACTTAACTAAGCAAACGCCGATCAATTTCTTCCAAACTTTAATCGCTTACTTATTATACATTGTCTAACTCATATGTCACATTACATTTCAGATAACATTTACTTTATCCTCGAACGCCAACTTTAGATACATGACATTTTTAGAAAATACCTAACATACCCGTAAAATTATGATAAATTTATATGTCATGCTAGATATATCCTAGAATACGATATGTGATAACGTTGACAAACAAAGATCGGATAATCCAACGGGAGCTTTAGATTTTCAACCAAATAGGTTTTTCATAACGCTGCATTTGAAAATTCCTAATTTAATTATATATGCTAGTAGACTAGCATAGATCAGAATATGAAGTCACTTCATTCAACAAAAATCGAAAATCGACTATAGTTCGGCTTTTAAAATGAGCAAAACCTAACATTAATAACTTTTAACCATATTCATAATCCTAGCATATATGTAGTATACGAACAACATTAGTTCTCGACTTCAGCATTCGCATCATCTCCTATTTTTAATACATTTCAAAACAAATATACAAATACAAAACATGCACCAAATTTAAATTTTAAACCATAGGAATGTGTAATGACAAGACTAACCTTAGTATCGGTTCGATTTATCGAGAGATTGAAAACCAGAGAGAAATTGAAAAATAAGGATCAAGAAAACTTTTTTTTTTTTCTTTCACAAGACCGTATTTCATGTAAATGAAGAATGAATTGGTAAGGTAAGATTATTCATATTATTCTTACGTAATTGTTTTTACCTTCTTTTTTTTCTTAAGGACACCACATGCACCATACACTTACACTAATAACACATTCTTCACCTTTTTCACACACATACTATATATATATATATATATATATATATATATATATATATATATATATACATTATACACGCTTATTTCAAAGATAAATATTATATATATATGTACACTAGACACACATACTATACACATATATAATATAATATTATAAATAGATTAACTCCTTCCGCTTTTTCTATTTCTTTCTTTACCCCTTTTTTTCGGGTCTTTTCCTTCTCGCTTTTTCTTTTTTTCTTTTCAATTTTACACATATTATATATGTATGTATATATACATTGCAATAGTTTAAACCATTTGGGATCTATCCCAAAATCTTGTCAACTTACATAATTTTATACATATATGTAATTTCTATAATATTTTATTATTATTATCGATGCAAAATCCTAATTTCAAAATTAGGTTCATTCTAAACCAAGTTTAGACGGTCGGGTATTACAACGCCGTGGTTAAAGCAAAGAATCGCCGAGACCGATTCGAGATACGACGAAATGATGAAGCAATTCACTCTGTTGAAGCGCCGATTGAGACTGAGGACGACAATCTATAAATCAAAGGAACCGCTATGGAGAATCCTGATACACTCCAAACAATAAAATCATCCCAACTCGTCAGATGCCAACCCGAATAATTTTCAAGAATTTCCAAAGCAGTTTCACTGTACGTAATGGTACGATCCAAGAACCGAAGCCATGTTTAGAAGACATGATAAAGTTAGCTGGTTGTAAGCAACCAACAATCGCAACGAACTGTAGTGCATTTATAAGATCGGTAAAAATAACTCATCCGAGTCGATCAGATGGCTATGGGAAACACGAAGATGTTGGAAAATCGATGGTTAAGTAGCCGACGCTTGAATGCACTACAAAAGACGGCCAATTTCGAGTAATACGGAGGTGAACCCGAAAATCAATGTTTCGCCATCCGCATTTGCGAGGACAAGCTTACCCGAGCCCCACCGGAAGAAGAGGCTGAAAGTAAACCGAACAGAATCATGATCGAGCTCGCGATCATGAGCCCGATCGTGAGGAGTCCCGAGTTTTCCCCACGTGGTCATGACGAGCACGCGCTCACGAGCCCCGACCGCGAGCCATCAAATTGTGCGCGCCTGCATTTGTTCGTGAATGACCCATCCCGCAAGCTCGAACGCCAAGAAGGATTGCGCAGAGAGCGTACACTCATGATTCTTCCCGCCGGTCGCGAGGTCGACCGCCAAGAGCCTCCAGAGTCCGGGGCCACACGCACACCCCTCCGGGTCCCATTTCCGAGTCGACTAGTCAAGTTGAAATATGACGAGAGTTTGCGCTGCTTCAAAGAGATTTTCAAAAGTTGAGATCAATTTACCTCTCTTCGCCGCTAAACATGCCGGATACATGAAATTTTAAAGACGCTATCAAGTTAAGAAGAAATTGGGGAAATTTGAAAATTACCCTATCCAAGAACGCAGGCCGCTCAGCGTAGGAAGCCCCCAGCGTATGATCCCTGTAGTTTTACTAGAACGTGAGATCACCGAGCATACTTTTCCAAATGTGTTGTGCGATTGGGCGAGCATCAACTGATGCCTTCGAACGTTTTCAACCGCCGCATCTAGGAGCATTAAGCCAACGAAGATATCATCGATGATGGTCGACAGTCACCACATATCCTAAAGGTATCGTCAAGACGTGTTGGTAAGAATTGGACTTTGTTTTTCCCGCCGATTTTATGATTTTAGATATCCCCTAATTCAAACAAGAACCGCTAATCCTCGGCGCATCTTTTCAAAGCAACCGGTCGCGCTGATTGACGTAGGTGAAGGTTATCTCACGCTTCGTGTTAACGATGAGGAGCTCAAGATTTTCACATGATGCCATCAAGCAACACGATGCTGAAAATCGAAGATTGCTACCGATCACGACCACCGCCGCACACGTCACGGCCAGAGGGTACTCGCCCAATCACGGGCATGAGGCAAGGAGAAGTGGACCTCGCATAAAAACCGAGTGATTCGCTCAAGCTTTGTGGAAGCCATTGTTGTGCCAATTGCGGTCTCGTTATCAATGCCAAGTATAAGGGCAAATTGAAGTTCGAAAGACCACGCTGCCAAATCGCTCGATTGATAAGAGGTAACGCCGAGCTAGCGACGATAAACCCATGCACTCGTTGAGCAGGAACCCAACATTTTACGTGCTTTATGTGTTTTGTTTTGTTTTTCTTGTTTTCGTTGTTTTCGTGTCTTGTTTGTTTGTTTTAAGTCCCAATGTATATCATCAATGCGAGGATTCAATCGATCGCGTGAGTAATAAAACATATAGGTACGGTTCATCCCAATCACTTTCTTCTCGAAACATTATCGCTTCCATTGCACACCGCCGACAATAAGTTTGTGGGAGTGGTCGAGTGTGATGTGATTGAGAGTCCTTGTTATGTTTTGGCGCTGTTTTGTTGTTATTATATGTCGGGCTTTTGCCGGTCTTTTGTCTTTCTTTTCGTGTTATGTCCGCCGATCAACGAAAGTGAAGTGTGTTAATCCATGAGTGGCCAATGACGATAGAAATTTTTGTGAAATTTAATGATAGTGCACATGATATGTTAGAAACGACGCATGGACGACTTGAGATTTCTTAGCTTGTTGTTTTTCACCATTTGCTTATCCCGCGAGACTCGAGCTTCACCGTATACATATCTCGATACGCTTTTAATGTGTGATATCATGCATGTGATTATCTTCAGAACTGCCGCTTTTCCGTGTTGAGACCGCAATATGTGTTTCGAGTTTGAAAGGATAAAGGCCATCTTTGTTAACCACATATTCACCCAAACACTAACCCGATGATATATACCATTTGTCGCCTTCTTCGAGCCTTTATTGACTTATTCTTCGATTAACCGATGATAGGAGTGAGGATGGATATGGGAATCAAAAAGGATTGTGATGTAGTTATGACGAGAAAATTATTGCAAGAGAAATACATCCGGGTGAAAATAATACCTTGTTGTGAATGATAAACCCTATAAGCTCTAGAAAAGAAAAGAAAAAACAATGATAAGTTCACTATGTGTTTTGAGCATAAATGGTCTTTAATCAAGGTATAAGCATTTTATGAGGATAAAACATCGATTTAGTATGTTGAAAAGAAGAGGAAAATGGACAAAGTCCATATGTTTCAAAAAGATAAATGGGGTGCTTGGAGTATACTGAGTCACTTAGCCATATATTATCCTACCTTAACCAATGTGCCTACATTATAACCTCCTAAAAGACCTCGATCATAATTTGAACACAATGACGCAGGGAGATATTAGAGAAACGGCAAGCCTATGGTAAGATGTTGCATTGCATTGATCGCCGAGTGTATACACGCCCTTAATTTCTTTTACGAGTTTGAGTGTATCCTCTATATTTTACACACACGCCTGCGTAGGGTCGAATTAAACGAGTTTTGCCACAATTGTTGTTTGTTTTGAGTTGAAAACGCCATGTGCACTAATATTTTGAGCGCTAATATGTTTCGAGGTTTAGAATGGTTATCATCTTGCTACGCCTGATCTTTTCGCTGTGTCTTCGCTTTGGTTTTGTTTGAGGACAAACAAAGATTTAAGTTTGGGGTTTGATAAATGCGATTTTACACGCTTATTGTTGATATTTAAAGATTAGTTTAGATCATTTAATGTGTGCCACGATCGATTCTTAATGTTTTATCTATTTCTAGAAGATACCGCTCTGGGTGTTCTTTGGTGTCAGTAGGTCCATGTCGAAAATCGAAGCAAGGAACCAAGCACCAGCAAAATGCACAAGTTGTTTCTCAGGCTTAGCGACCAGCCTAGCGGTCGCTAGCTGGCCGCCAGGCAACCCCCGCGAGAACCAAGAGAAATCGCGACCACGACCTCGTGCCCGCGAAGCAAGCCCCGCCACGAGAACTCATCAGACGATTGAGACCATGGCTAGCGCATCACAGCCGTGACGCGAGCCAACCATGCGAAGGCAAGAGGTGATCATGAGCGAGAAGAGCTGCCACGAGACATACCTAGCGGCCGACCCAGCGATCATGAGGCGTGGTCGCGAGACCGAGCGCGTATGAAAATTAGGTTCGGGTGTGCTATATACGGCAACACCCTCGCGCCTCAACTGGCACACACGCCCTGCACCTCTTTATTTAGTTTTTCCTCAATTTTATCTTTGTTTTAGCTTTCGTTTAGTTCTAGATTAAATTCTCGCATTGTTCTAGTTTAGTTTATCGCTTATTAACATTCGAACGCTTTGTCCGATTGTTTTCCGCTCCGCTTGGGATCGATTCAAGACCAACCATTGTTCATCCAACGCTCATCACGGGTTTTATTTATTTATTTTCCGCTTTCATGATTAAATCATATTTTATTCCGCTTATTATGTCTGCTAGATTTCGCCTAACTTGTGGTTTGCATGATCCGATCCTATATGTGTGATTCCGTTATCGCTATTTACCTTCCGCATCGATTCATGATTCTTGGTGCTTATTCATATGTGTTAATTTCGATCAATCTTGATGCATATCTAGTTGTTTGTTAATTACGTAATTCATTAATTGTCAATCGATTCGAATGCATGATACTTAATAAGTCTTCGAGTCGAGTCGAGATAGATATTCGTAGGAAGTATATTCTTAGTGATCCTTTTGGAGTTACTTGTTTTCACCAGAATGATAGGGAAAACTCGAATTCATCGCCGAATTGTCGTGAATCGTTGTTGGTTATATACGTGATCTTCCATCTTGTCTCGATTAAAATTGGCTAATAGGAAACAGGATAAACATACGTGTGGATAGGATTAATGTATCCCTAGGGTTAGTCTTTCTTATCTGCTTTATCATCCGTGATTTTATTGCTTTATTTTATATTTCGCATGGTTACCTTTGCTTGATTAAATTCAAGCCCTAAAATCTTACCAAACCATATGTTGCTCGATAATGATGAATCATTGTCGAAGTTAGCTTCGTTTTCGCATTACAATCCCCCGTGGATACTATACCGCCACCTTCTATATACACCTTTACGTGTGGAAAAGGAGCGATCACTTCTCCAACCACAAGAACTATGTTGACTATATTCTCGCGCGCCTGCCGACAATACTTTTGACGAAGGCAACGCTACGATACTCTCAAGATAATCAGTAAGGCATCAAGAGCTATATCTGATCTTCGTGAAAGCTCATCCAATAGAAATAACATTCCACAAAATTATCTTGATTTCTTCACATTCATCATTGAGGTACTCATGCACCTATGTATCCACATGGTGCCTAAGTTATAAGTGAGACCGCTTCTTCCTCCTCGCATCTCACTTCTTCGCATCACGAGGTAATTTTCCGATACACTCATTCCTTCTTTGCAACCTCAACAACTATTTTTCCATGTAGTCTCCGACACTTTCATTTCTTACACGCTTAACCGTGTTAGCACATTCTTGATCGCTATGAGTCTTTCACCTTCTTCGCCATCTTCTCGTGACCACTAGGAATCAAGTTCCTTTGGTCCGATAGAAATTTATCGCACGCCAACAAAGAATACTTTCAAGAGAGCTTTAGTCTGCTCGCTTTGTTGAACATGAGCATCAAGGAAGAGGAGATGTAAGGACGTGTCGCCCCTATGCCTGGGATGTTTGAGAGTTTTCTTCGAGTGGCTAGCATTGCCGGGTCTAGCTCGGCCTTCTCCACACTCACTTCAGCCACCATCTCTTTAATTTTTGCCCTCTTTCGCATCTTCAAGAAGGGTTTGAGGGAGATCGAGATCACGATAGTTTGATTCAAGACGGCATGATATCGATCCATATGCTCTAGCGCGATCAAAGATAGTGGCTATAAGTGCTTGCGCTTTAGCTCGCTCATACTCAAATGGGCTACTTTATCTTCCGTGATAGATAATCTATTGTCAATGCCCCGTGAAGTGAATTCCACCGATGTCGACAAAGGGCAAGCTTGTCTTGAAAAGAGAAAGGTGGCTAGATCCCGCTACTAAAGTCGCCTTTAAATGTTGCTCCATCGTAACAATCATCTCATGTTTCGCCTATGTACGGCTTCATCGCACGCTTGCTCATGTTCAAAGATTGTCGGACAACATCCATCAAATCTCTAAGATTTATTTGTATGGTTAAGATTTCGATGGATTTTTTCAATATAAGCGCCCCAGAGATCGCCTTTCTTCTCGCCGATATCCTTATACACGCCGACGAAGCTGGCATAAGCCCTGTCGATGCCTTCAACCCGGAGTTGTACGTCTTCCCATTGCCACACTAGTTTAGTATATTCTGCTGCTTTGGCAAGTTCTGTAGGGAAATCTTATTTTACCCTCTTCCCGATGATCTATCTTGGATGTTTAAGTTACCATACATTGATTATATACCTAGTATGCATCTATATAATTAATTGTTACACATAGGTTTTTACTCGTGTTTACTGCGAATTTATGGGATATGAGATCAATGGCAGACTCCAGCTTTGATCTTCTGGACTATATCCCGAATGCTTATTCTCTAATACTGAGTGAGAGCAATCCACAGAGAATACTGTAAAGTTTCGCCTCCTACTTTGCTCGATGTGATTTTTGAAAATCACATCAAAATTAAAGGATTAATTTCCATTTTTCTCATCTTTATTTATATGCATTCCTAGAATCCTATTTAGATAGATCCTTGATATCTAATAACACAATAATTATCTTCAATTCTTGAAGATAAATCATAACTAGAATATTTATCTCGATATCTAATAATATCGATAATATCTATCTAGATATTGGAGATGTATTAAATTAATACATTAATCAAAACAGAGTCCAAGGGACTCTACATCAGGATGGCAAATTTCCAAGAAGAAGGTCTTGATGGGCCAGCCTAGGATCAAAGGCAATGAATAAAGATGGGCCTAAATGAATTAATTTTCTTATGCTCACCTGCAACATAAATTAATTCATAAACGCTTATTCATTCCATTAGAGAATAAACCCGACTTCACCGATTTATTATCGAATTTGAGTCGGCTTGCACTTAGACTTACTTAATCCCGGTATTTAAGATATTGCACGCCCATTAATTATTTACAAGATTCTCGACCGCTTCAAATAATTAATTCTTTAATTCTTTAAGAGACGCACCACTCAACCTTATTATTGTACTTGAGCTAACTCAACCCGCAGGTCTAGTACAATAAACCTTGAGCTCCTTAAGGATGTCATCATCCTAAATGGATACATGACTCGATACATGTAACTAGCATAACATACAAGCACCGCCACCATCAAGATGCGAGAATCTGGGTTATCTCATGTAACTCTCACCCATAACAAGTCAAAGAGATGGTCAAGAACTCATACTCATCTAAAACCTTATCGAGGTTTAGATCAACGTAAAGTCACCGAGATCTGTGTTCTTCATGACTGCTAGATAGAAGAACTCATCTCACTATGATCCATCAATACGCCAAGACGCATTCAGCATAGACAAGCAACCAAGTCAAGTCACTTTATCTATATCGGCAGCCTCTATACCAATAACTCGTCCTCAAGTTATCTCAGCCAGATCCTTTTATATCTCAATAAGCTTAACCAATCATACAAACTTGTGATCTTCACACACCGTATGATCTAACTTTGTATGAGATAACGGGACAAACATATGCAATCAAGTAAACAACTCAGATATGTGATTGTAATAGTAATAACAGTGAAACATTGACATACAAGCTACATCATTCGGGTTTCAAGATACAAATCCAACAATCTCCACTTATACTAAAGCTAAAGCAAACTTTAGTATACAATGTGTCTCCCTACTAGCTATTACAAACAACACCATAATTTTGCTTCTCCCACTTCTACAAAAGTTTTTTAATTACGTAATTGTATTAATTGTCAATCGATCTCGAATGCATGATACGTAAGTCTTCGAGTCGAGCGAGATAGGATATTCGAGGAAGTATATTCTTAATGATCCTTTTGAGTTACTTGTTTTCACCTAGAATGATAGGGAAAACTCGTAATCATCGCCGCAATTGTCGTGAATCAAGTTGTTGGTTATATATGTGATCTTCCATCTGTCTCGATTAAAATCGCTAATGGAAACAAGATAAACATACGTGGATAGGATTAATGTATCCCTGGGTTAGTCTTTCTTATCTGCTTTATCATCCGTGATTTTATCGCTTATTTTATATTTCGCATGGTTACCTTTGCTTTGGATTAAATTAAGCCCCAAAATCTTACCAAACCATATATCGCTGATAATGATGAATCATTGTCGAGTTTGCTTCGTGTTTCGCATTACAATCCCCTGGATACGATACCTACCTTCTATATACACCTTTACGTGTGAAAGGGAATGATCAAATTTTGGCGCTGTCGGATTGTTAAGATTGCATAGGAATAATTTGACGATTTGGATTTATTAATTCAAGTTATATATTATATTATTTATTTATTGTTACCGAGCTAAATTCTCTTTTCGTGTGGTTTATGCGCTAAGATCTAAGGACCTCCCAAATATTACTATATCCCGATCGAAAGCTCTCAGGAGAAGAGGACGAGAAGAGACGAGTGCAATGGCGCCTAATCCACGTAATCGGGCATTCCTCCCGAGCAAGCCGCACGATGTTAGCTGATTTCGAGATGCAACGCCAGATGGCGAATATGGGACTCCTTGTCCCACCCCAGACGCGACTGAATTTTATGTACCGACCACCCACTCGATGGGCCCAAGGAGGCGGACGGGGCCGCACGTGGATGCAAACAATTTTGAGTCAAGCCGCCCAGATCGGATGGTCCAAGGAGAGCGTTTGGGAGGAGTCATCAAGACCCGACAGATCTGAGACCTTTCTCGATATTTGTGACACCATCAAACGAAGTGCCAAGACACGATCCGACAAGCATGTTCGGTTTCATCGTACAAAGGAAGATTGGTTCAAGAGTTTGACCGAACGAATTGACACTGGGAGAAACTTTGAGAAGTTTCTCTCGAAATACTTTCCGACGCGAAAGCATAGAAGATCATCGCCAAATCTCCTATTTTTGCAAAACCACGACTAATCACTATTCGGCATGGAGAGATTCGAGGTCTATGAGGCGATGTCCACAGATGGATTCTCCAGAGCAACAAATCAGCTTCTAAAGGACTAACATTTTAGACGAGGAGCGTTGTGGATGCGTCGGCAGGGGCTGTTTATTGAACCGACGAGTGAAGAGACGAGTCAGTTTTAGAGGAGATGGCTGCCGAGCTATCAATGGCCAACGAGAGAACGCCTGTAATGCCCACTATTCCAAAGGCGGATTAGCGAGACTATCACTGAACGGGAATTGCTAACAAGGACATGGAATATCATTGAGACATATATCGGAATACTTCTAGAACTTTAAGCATTTGAGATTAAGCAACATAATATACATATGGGAGACTAGACCATCGACCTTTAACAAAATGGTTCAATTGATATGAATGAATCTAGTTCTCCGATCAACATATAACTTAGTATTCTTGCATGAAAACATGAATTACACATATGACGACGTGCACTCAAGGTACTAACTTTCGACAAAAGATTCCTATCGCAACACCGCCCATCGCATCACCACCAACTCGCACATTTAAAACAAACATGCGTGGTCGAGTACAAGAATGCACTCGGGACTTATGCCAAAACATTTATCATAACATCAATTACATCGCCCATCAAGAATACACGAGGTTTTATTTGAAATGCTCGTGCTACTAAACATTTTCTTTCATTTTCATAAACTTGTCCGCCGTATATTTTCGTCGATGATCCATATCACATCTCATATAACATCATTCGCCAGGGAGGCCTCCTTCCACGGACGCCGCGATCGCCGAGCAAACCTTTCAAGACACAACACCAGAATCGGCCGAAAGCAAACCTTTCAGAAGTGCGCTACTATTAGTGTACACGTAATCCTAGCTGGATTGTCCTTCCAAGATAGGATCCAATTGATTTCATTCATAGTTGGTTAACCAACAAACTTCATTATCATTCATAGTCAGCGAACCAACACCGATAGATCCATACATAAAACATAAACATTTTGGGCTTAATTAAATAACATTTCATCATCATTTCTCAAAGGAAAGCATCAGAATAAAGACTTTTCATTTCGAGAAAGCATTATAAATAAAGCATTTGTCATTTCGAGAAAAGCCCACGATATATACTTTTAGTCACACAGATTTCTCCTTCTTCTTCTCTATCTTCGTATTTTACCTTTACGTAAAAGAAAGGTTTAGTACTTCATTGTTTCTGAAACGCCGATTATCATCAACGATTAGACAACTTTTAATATCTTAGGATTTTGCATCATCATTATCTGTAAGAGATATAAAATATCTCAATTTGGTTCCACTTGGTCATAGTGAGCTACTATTTTCTCCCATTATTATATTTCCTTATCGACTTAAACTTTATTTATTCTTAAGTTTGGGGACGTTTATTCATTAACATCATTCATCAACATCGAATCACATTAAAATCTAAGTCTTCATTTTTCTTGTATCTCATGTCTATTTCAACTATTCGAGAAAACCATATTTAACTAGGCATAAATCATAACTGCGTATAATCATAACTTCTACACACACGTGTCGAATATTAATAATAAACTATTCTTGATTTCACACTTAACTAAGCAAACGCCGATCAATTTCTTCCAAACTTTAATCGCTTACTTATTATACATTGTCTAACCTATATGTCACATTACATTTCAGTGATAACATTTACGTATCCTCGAACGGCCAACTTTAGATACATGACATTTTAGGAAAATACCTAACATACCCGTAAAATTATGATAAATTTATATGTCATGCTAGATATATCCTAGAATACGATATGTGATAACGTTGACAAACAAAGATCGGATAATCCGAACGTGAGCTTTAGATTTTCAACCAAATAGGTTTTACATAACGCTGGAAAATTCCAATTTAATTATATATGCTAGTAGACTAGCATAGATCAGAATAGAAGTCACTTCATTCAACAAAATCGAAAAATCGACTATAGTTCGGCTTTAAAATGAGCAAAACCTAACATTAATAACTTTTAACCATATTCATAATCCTAGTATATGTAGTATACGAACAACATTAGTTCTCGACTTCAGCATTCGCATCATCTCCTATTTTTAATACATTTCAAAATAAATATACAAATACAAAACATGCACCAAATTTAAATTTTAAACCATAGGAATGTAGGTAATGACAAGACTAACCTTAGTATCGGTTCGGATTTATCGAGAGATTGAAAACAGAGAGAAATTGAAAATAAGGATCAAGAAAACTTTCTTTTTTTTTCTTTCCAAGACCGCTTTATGTAAATGAAGAATGAATTGGTAAGGTAAGATTATTCATATTATTCTTACGTAATTGTTTTTACCTTTTTTTCTTAAGGACACCACATGCACCATACACTTACACACACAAACACTCTTACTTTTTCACACACATACTATATATATATATATATATATATATATATATATATATACACACGCTTATTTAAAGACATTAATATTATATATATATGTACATGACACACACATACTATACACATATATAATATAATATTATAAATAGATTAACTTTCCGTTTTCTATTTCTTTCTTTACCCTTTTTGGGTCTTTCTTCTCGTTTTTTCTTTTCAATTTTACATATTATATATGTATGTATATATACATTCAATAGTTTAAATCCATTTGGGATCTATCCCAAAATCTTGTCAACTTACATAATTTTATACATATATGTAATTTCTATAATATTTTTATTATTATCGATGCAAAATCCTAATTTCAAAATTAGCTTCATTCTAAACCAAGTTTAGACGGCGGGTATTACATTCTACCCCTTAAAGAAATTTCGTCGAATTTACATACCTCTACAAGAGTTCGGGATATTTCTCTCATTTGATTATCTAGTTACCATGTCGCTTCTTGCCCATGATGTTTCCATAATACTTTTACCAACTATATTGATTTATTTCATTTTTGTATCGTCTAGGATAGCTTCGCTTTTCTTCATAACTCATATCGATCAAGGTGATATCATCCGATGGATCACATGGTTTGGGTGCTGTACGCTTTCCCCACACATGGAACACATTGTGTACGCTTCCAAAACTTGGTGGCACGCTAACTTCTAGCTACTGCCCATCTTTGCTAATATTTCATAAGGCTCTATAAACGTGTTCATAGATCGCTTCACTCCAAATCTAAAGATTCCTTGATGGAGAAATTTTCAAAAAACTTTATCTCCAACATCAAATGTAATTCTTTTTGTTTATCGATACCGACTTCTATGCCTTGGGCCTCCTTTAACCTTTGCTTGATCGATGGACTAATTTAATCATTTGCTCATCGTATCAGTCTAAGACTTTTCTCTCGCCCTTCATCCTACAGTGGTGATCTACACCTTTTTCATATAATGTTTCATTTGGTGCCATACGATTGTTGCCGATAGTTATTATTATAGAAATTCAATGAGCGTAGTACATACTCCGCTTTCATCTCGATCTAACACAACGTCTTAACATATCTTCAAGAGCTCAATTGTTCTTTCGATGACCATCCGCTTGTGGGTGAAAAGTTGTCGAAGTTCAATTTTGTTCCCATCTCCTTTTATGTCGATCAAAATCTAGAAGTAAAATTTTGAATCTCTATCGATGTGATTGATTTTGGCATCCGCAAATGTATAATTTCACACGATAGGTCTAACTTGTCGATCCATGGTAATCGAAATTGGTATAAAATGAGCACACTGTAAGTCATCTATGATTACCCATATCGATGTGTTCCATCGTTGATCGTGGTGTACCACAAAATCCATGTAATGTCTCCCATTTCTATTTAGGTATTTAAATGTTGCGTCCCATAAGTGCGATGTAAAGCCTTCACCCTGACATGATAGACAACGCCGACTAACGGTTACATCTCTTTTCATTCCTTCCCACCAAAATTTTCTTTAAATCTTGGTACATTTTGTGCTTCCGTGGGCGTGTAGGTGATGAGCTTCAAAATTTATTTTGTTAGCCTTCATCTTACTAACACACATTCTTCCTTCAAACATGATAGCATTATCTCTTGCTTCGATAGTCCTTAGCTTTTCAATCCTTATTTTCATTCTCATCTTTTCTAATTTCGCCCTTCATTTGTGCATCAATTATCCTTCCTCTCGGTCGGTGTCGCATGAGTGTTGCAATCGACACTTATTGTTTGATGGTTCATTACTTCTATCTTCATCGCTTAAATTCATCAATGAATCTTTCCTCTTCAGAGACATCCCAACTTGATTAAGTTTCGACTTAAGGCATCCCACTACATTAGCCTTTCCGGTGGTACTACGGTATCGTAGTCCTTTTCGCTCGAGCCATCTTCTCTGCTCTCAGTTTCGTCTCTTTGCTCAAAGAAGTATTTCAAACTTTGTGATCCGTGAAGATTTCACACCTCACTCCTAGAGATGGTGTCTCCGTCTTCGTGGCATGCACAACCCAGCTAGTTCCAAATCATAGGTGGGATAATTTATTTCAGTGGTCTAAGTTGTGGAGCATAGCGATCACTCTTCCTTCTGCATCAACACACAACCTAGTCCATTCTTTGATGCATCGATAAACAAGGTATTCTTATCCGCTGAACTCGCTATACAGTAGTTAGTAATTTTGAGTTTCGGAAACTTGTTTTACATTTAGTAGTCCATACAAATTTGATTCCTTTCCAAGTAGCGTGTCATGGCCTTGCTATTTTGGAGAAACCTTCAATGAATCTTCGATAGTAACCACCAATCCTAGAAAGCTTCGATCTCGCTTGAAGTTGTTGGTGATTTCCATTTTGTACGCTTCCACCTTAGTGGATCCACTTTAATTCCTTCCGCGACACAATATGTCCTAAAATGTCATTTCTTTCACCAAAATTCAGCTAAATTTGGCATAGAGTTGATTCACTCCTTAACGCTTGCAAAATTATTCTTAGATGCTCTTCATGTTCTTCTTCGCCTTTGAATAGACGAGATATCATCTATAAATACCAAGACAAATTTGTTCAAGTACAAAGGAATACTGTTAATAAGATCCATGAACACGGTGGTGCATTTGTTAATCGAAATGGCATAACCATGAATTCATAGTGACCATATCTTGTTCGAAATGTCGTTTGGGTATATCTTCGTCAATTCTCAATTGATGGTACCGATTTTAAGTCCATCTTCGAGAATACTTGCTTCGAGTTGATCAAATAAATCATCTATCCCTCAGAGGTTATTTGTTCTTTAGTGTTAATTTGTTCACTCTCGTAATCTATGCACATCCTCAAAGTACCATTTTTTTCTTCACTAACAAACAGTGCTCCAGGGACACGCAGTCGAGAAACCTAGGTCTAGAAGTTCTTGTAGTCGGATCTTCGCTTCTAACTCGCCATTCTTATGGTGCCTCGACCGGTGTCGACCTGTGCTCTAGATCAATTGTAAACTCAATCACCTATTAGCGGTAAACGTGCACCTTTAGAAAGACATCTTTAAACTCCCATAGGTATCTTCCACCATCTCTTCGACTTATTCCATTTAAATAAACAAAGAAAGCTTGGCATCTACCTTGTTCATCATTTTTCTGCTTGGATCGGATATACAGATTTATTTCCCATGTTAATCCTGATCGGTAGCATCCTTCCAAAATTGAAGGAAATCTTTATTTCATTACATAATGGTAGCATAACTCTCACCAACGTCCATTCCTAATATCATATCAACGCCACATTGGTAGACTATAAGTTGTTTGCTAGAACCTTAGTGATCATATGTTCACTCTAGCTCAAGCATGTAGTGTAATCGTTGTAATTCCTCCTCGCGATGCAATTCTCATAGCTTTATCTCGTCCATTCAGTTAACTCTAAAACATCTACATATCGCTTGATAAAAGAATGTGAAGCACCAGATCGAACAAAATTATAATAGGTATGTTTAGGTTTCCATACCGGTTTCTCGGTTTTTCGTTCGTTTTTAGCATAGCAGCTAGTCTCATGATGTCCTCGTCTGTCTGTAAACATCTATCTCATTTATCCTGCCATTTCCTAATTTTATCATGCTTCTCGCCAGCCCGATTACTTTGTTGCCATATCCTTCTCGTTGTCATCATATTCCTTTATCAATTGCATTTTGCGGCTAAGTCTAGGGTTTATCCTCCGACATTGTTGCTCGATACCTAATCTTTCATAGAGATCGTGATGTATCCCACCATCATCCGCTTCTAATTCACTCGAATGATTCGCCTTTTCCTCTTTATCGCCTTAGAATATATATATCTCATATATTCTTACTTTAAAATCTTTTCAAAAGAAACTCATGTTGGCATTGAGCGCCATCATTAGTAATATCCTATTTAGATATATGTCATTTCCTTAATCTTCATCGTGTTTTCGCACGTTAAAATCCCTTGTCCAATGGGGACGATGTCGACTTTACCCTAAACATCATGTATCTTAACTATCTTCTTGACATTCTATGTTTGCTTCATTTCAATGTCGAGGTACCCAAAATTCCACCTTATTTGTCATCTATAAGTATGAGAACAAACTTCCCAATTAGCTTCATCTTAAAGTCTTTCCATGTGAATCTCTTCCTGTTCCCTTGAATGTATTTTCCTTACAAACTTCTGAAGTTGTTTTGCTTGTTAAATTTCTAAACACACAAGAATGCGTTTATGTACTATGTAACTTAGAGTACCATGCATTTATCTCAATAATGAATCTACTTCGCTTCGAAGGAATTACTTTACTTATCGTAGTCGACGCTTCAAGCTTATATCATATCCGGGCTATCTCATAACCGAATAGCTCGTAGTTTCTTCAGCTATTCTCAATTCTGTCTCATTTTTCTCGATCATTATATCCAAGGTCATATTGTTTTAGATACTCTGTTCTCACTCCGTGGTTAAGCCATTGTTGTCAATATACCAGGGTAGTACACTTGTGCACCATAACTTTAGTTCCAAACACAAGTCCTCATTACCATGTCTGACTTGGGATATATTCATACTGTTTAAACACTAGGCTGTGAGCCTAGTTGTTCACACTTCTCAATATTTATGATCCATCAATCTCACTATCATTGGTTTCACTAATGTCTTAAATACTCAAATCAATTCGCCAAGCATAATCCTAAGGGTTGAGGTATAAAGTGAGAGACTTGTTAACGCGAGATGCTATCATTCCTTATATATCCATTGAAAAATCTAAATCTAGCACTCCATATTTTAGACATGTCCAACCTACTAACGAGATCTTAATGACACCAACTATCTTAAAGATAAGTTGTAATCTCTTGTTATAACATAATAAGAGGAGGTTATTTTCAAGAATATTCTATACTTTCTTTTACTTCTACCTAGCACTCAATGCTAAAGAGTATCTCGTCATAACTTTATTGTCATAACACTTACAAGGTGGTGTAACTTCATGTCATCAGATCTGAAAGCCCATTAGGTCATCGATCTATGTGTATCATAGGAAAATATATCTCACTCATTGAGGACTTCTACATCATAACTCGATGTATATCATTTTACGATCCGAAAACTTAGGTGACAAGATAAGTCAACCACATCATACTTATCGTTCGAGGATCAAGAAAACTCACCATGAACCAATATGTTCTTAGTGAATAATTGGATATAGGTCCAAGACCGAATGACAACTCGAGATCTCTTTGTCATATGGGTGGCACTCCACAAATACTTCTCAACATGAAGGCTTGGTTTAAAAGGACGCTTATGAAATTTTTCGGTTGTAAACTTTTTCACAAAAGTGAGAAACTCAGTGATTTCTCAATGAAACTAGATCATAGAGTTAAACTCAATGACGAACATGGTTAATGTATAAAATTAAACCTCATATAACTCGTAATGGGTCATCATAAATTGGGTTGTCACATACCATACAGTCAAACTCTACTCATACTATTGAAAACCCCACTCCAATTAGCATTCAAACTTTCTACCATACTGTGGTCTCTCATTCTGTAAACCACAAGACTAAACTCAATCGATTCTTTGATCACATTTCTATTTCGCTTCTAATGAAAATTATAGTCAATTTGAGTTCCGCCTGGAACATCCAAATGGAGAGACTACACTCATGTCATCGTCAGATAGTGACATTCATCATTTCAAAATCATCATTCAATTTTGTCACCATATTTCCATCTTTGCTCATCGATTTTCTTCTCTTGGTTTCGTTGTTCTCGTCTTTGAACTCGTAATTTAATTTTGATCTCGTTTTGTTCTCATGATGGAATAATATTCTCATAGTTCATCTTTCTATGTTCTTTCGCAAAAGGGATTATACGCCTTAAATACACGCTCTTTTGGGATAACATATCCATTGTCATAAACAACTTGAAATTGCAAAACTTTAAACATTAATAACATAACTCATTCATAACACACTCATCAATTCCACTAATTCAAACATTTCATTTCGACATATCAATGTCAACACTTTCTCATATCACGCCAACATTTCCTCATATCTTTTCTTTTCACAACATAAAACATCATTTGCAACATTTTCCATAACTTTCACTTCCAACCATTTCCCATAACTTTCATTTCCTTTAAAACATCATTTCAATCATCATTCACAACTTTCATTCTCAACCATTTTCCACCTTCAAAATTTTCATTTCCAAAACAGAGAAAAGTCATTTACCTCATCCTCTGAGCTTGATGTGATGGAGTGTTGAGCATAGTCGATCGACCTCTAACAAGTCTAGTGACTCAATCTACACTTAACTTTGAAGGAAGTTTTGATTCAAGAACGAACGCCTCGATACCACTTTGTAACCACTCATTCCAAAGGACGGATTAGCGAGACTATCACTCGAACGGGAAGTTAACAAGGACATGGAATATCGAATTGAGACATATATCGAATACTTCTAACTTTAAGCATTTGAGATTAAGCAACATAATATACATATAGACTAGACCATCGACCTTTAACAAAATGGTTCAATTGATATGAATGAATCTAGTTCTCGATCAACATATAACTTAGTATTTCGAACGAAAACATGTGAATTACACATATGACGATGTGCACTCAAGGTACTAACTTTCAGCGACAAAAGATTCCTACGCCAACATCGCCCATCGATCACCACCACTCGCACATTTAAAACAACATGCGGTCGAGTACAAGAATGCACTCGTGGACTTATGCCAAAAACATTTATCATAACATAATTACACGCCCATCAAGAATACACGAGGTTTTATTTGAAATGCCGCTTACTAAACATTTTCTTTCATTTTCATAAACTTGTCGCCGACATATTTTCCGTCTGTATGATCCATATCACATCTCATATCATCATCTTCGCGCGAGGGAGGCTCCTTCCACGGACGCCGCGACCGCCGAGCAAACCTTTCAAGACACACATATGAATCGGCGAGCAAACCTTTCAGCAAGTGCGCTACTATTAGTGTACACGTTAATCCTAGCGATTGTCCTTCCAAGATAGATCCGAATTGATTTCATTCATAGTTGGTAGCAACCAACAAACTTCATTATCATTCATAGTCATGGCAACCAACACCGATAGATCCATACATAAAACATAAACATTTGGGCGCTTAATTAAATAACATTTCATCATCATTTCTCAAAGGAAAGCATCAGAATAAAGACTTTTCATTTCGGAGAAAGCATTATAAATAAAGCATTTGTCATTTCGAGAAAAGCCCACCGATATATACTTTTACACACACAGATTTCTCCTTCTCTTCTTCTCATACCTTCGTTTACCTTTACGTAAAGAAAGGTTTAGTACTTCATTGTTTTCTGATAACGCCGATTATCATCAACGCATTAGACAACTTTTAATATCTTAGATTTTGCATCATCATTATAATAAGAGATATAAAATATCTCAATTTGTTCCACTTGGTCAAGTGGAGCTACTATTTTCTCCCATTATTATATTTCCTTATCGCTTAAACTTTTATTTATTCTTAAGTTTGGGACAAGCTTATTCATTAACATCATTCATCAACATCGAATCACATTAAAATCTAAGTCTTCATTTCATTTCTGTATCTCATGTCTATTTCAACTATTCGAGAAACCATATTTAACTAGGCATAAATCATAACTCCGGCGATAATCATAACTTCACGCACACACGTGTTCGAATATTAATAATAAACTATTCTGATTTCCACTTAACTAAGCAAAGCCGATCAATTTCTTCCAAACTTTAATCGCTTACTTATTATACATTGTCTAACTCATATGTCACATTACATTTCAGATAACATTTACTATCCTCGAACGCCAACTTTAGATACATGACATTTTAGAAAATACCTAACATACCCGAAAATTATGATAAATTTATATGTCATGCTAGATATATCCTAGAATACGATATGTGATAACGTTTGACAAACAAAGATCGGATAATCCAGTGAGCTTTAGATTTTCAACCAAATAGGTTTTCGCATACTGCTTTGAAAATTCCTAATTTAATTATATATGCTAGTGATCAGCATAGACGTCAGAATATGAAGTCACTTCATTCAACAAAAATCGAAAATCGACTATAGTTCGGCTTTAAAATGAGCAAAACCAACATTAATAACTTTTAACCATATTCATAATCCTAGCATATATGTAGTATACGAACAACATTAGTTCTCGACTTCTAGCATTCTGGCATCATCTCCCTATTTTTAATACATTTCAAAAACAAATATACAAATACAAAACATGCACCAAATTTAAATTTTAAACCATAGGAATGTAGGACAAGACTAACCTTAGTATCGGTTCGATTTATCGAGAGATTGAAAACAGAGAGAATTAAAAATAAGGATCAAGAAAACTTTTTTTTTTTCTTTCCAGACCGTATTATGAAATGAAGAATGAATTGGTAAGGTAAGATTATTCATATTATTCTTACGTAATTGTTTTTACCTTTTTTTTTTCTTAAGGACACCACATGCACCATACACTTACACCTACACAATCTTTCACTTTTTCACACACATATATATATATATATATATATATATATATATATATATATATATATATACCACACGCTTATTTCAAGAATAAATATTATATATATATACACTAACACACATACTATACACATATAATATAATATTATAAATAGATTAACTTTCCGTTTTCTACTTTTCTTTACCCTTTTTTTCGGTCTTTTCCTTCTCGTTTTTCTTTTTTTCTTTTCAATTTTACATATTATATATGTATGTATATATACATTGCAATAGTTTAAATCCATTTGGGATCTATCCCAAAATCTTGTCAACTTACATAATTTTATACATATATGTAATTTCTATAATATTTTATTATTATCGATGCAAAATCCTAATTTCAAAATTAGGTTCATTCTAAACCAAGTTTAGACGGTGGGTATTACAACGCCGTGGTTAAAGCAAAGAATCGCCGAGACGATTCGAGATACGACGGTGATGAAGCAATTCACACAGCGCCGATTGAGACGAGGACGACAATCTATAAATCAAAGAACCGCAGAGAACTGCATACACTCCAAACAATAAAATCATCCCAACCTCGTCAGATGCCAACCCGAATAATTTTCAGAATCCGCAGTTCAGTACGTAATGGTACGATCCAAGAACCGAAGAAGCCATGTTTAGAAGACATGATGCAGCTTGGTTGTAAGCAACCAACAATCGCAACGAACGTAGTGCATTTATAAGCGACGGGTAAAAATAACTCATCCGAGTCGATCGATGGCTATGGGAAACACGAAGATGTTGGAAAATCGATTGGTTAAGTAGCCGCGCTTGAATGCACTACAAAAGACGGCCAATTTCGAGTAATACGGAGGTGAACCCGAAAATCAATGTTTCGCCATCCGATGCGATGGACAAGCTTACCCGAGCCCCACCGAGAGCTGAGAATCGAACAAACTGCGACCGAGCTCGCGATCATGAGCCCGATCGTGAGAGTCCGAGTTTTCCCCACTGGCTCATGACGAGCACGCGCTCCGAGCCCGACCATGAGCCATCAAATGTGCGCGCCGCATTTGTTGCGATCGACCCGCCCGCAAGCTCGAACGCCGAAGAAGGATTGCAGCACGAGACACCTGCGCTTCCGGGTCGCGGGTCGACCGCCAAGAGCCTCGAGTCCGGCACACACACTCCTCGGTCCCATTTCCGAGTCGACTAGTCAAGTTGAAATATGACGAGAGTTGCGCTTCAAAGAGATTTTCAAAAGTTGAGATCAATTTACCTCTTTTCGGCGCAAACATGCCGGATACATGAAATTTTTAAAGACGCTATGCAAGAAGAAGAAATTGGGGAAATTTGAAAATTACCCTATCCAAGAATGCAATGCCGTCGAGGAGCTCCCCAGCGTAGATCCCGTAGTTTTACTTAGAAGTGAGATCACCGAGCATACTTTTCCAAATGTGTTGGCGATTTAGCATCAACTGATGCCTGAACGTTTTCAACCGCCGCATCTAGGCAGATAAGCCAACGAAGATATCATCGAGATGGTCGAGTGTCACACATATCCTAAAGGTATCGCAAGAGTGTTGGTAAGAATTGGACTTTGTTTTCCCGCCGATTTTATGATTTTAGATATCCTAATTCAAACAAGAACCGCTAATCCGGCGCACTTTTCTAGCAACCGGTCGCGCTTGATTGATGCGGAAGGTTATCTCACGCTTCGTGTTAACGATGGGAGCTCAAGATTTTCATACATGATGCCATCAAGCAACACGACGTGAAAAGCGAAGATTGCTACCGATCACGACCGTCCGCCGCACGCCGCTCGAGGGTACTGCCCAATCACGGGCATGAGGCGAAGAAGTGGACTCGCATAAAACCGAGTGATTCGCTCAAGCTTTGTGGAAGCCATTGTTGTGCCAATTGGGTTCGTTATCAATGCCAAGTATAAGGCAAATTGAAGTTCGAAAGACCACGCTTGCCAAATCGCTCGATTGATAAGAGGTAACGCCGAGCTAGCGACGATAAACCCATGCACTTGGTGAGGTAACCCAACATTTACGTGCTTTATGTGTTTTGTTTTGTTTTTCTTGTTTTCGTTGTTTTCTTGTGTCTTGTTTGTTTGTTTTAAGTCCCAATGTATATCATCAATGCGAGGATTCAATCGACGCGAGTAGCCAACATATAAGGTTTCATCCCAATCACTCTTCTCGCAAACATTATCGCTTCCATTGCACACGCTGACAATAAGTTTGGGAGTGGTCGAGTGTGATGTGATTGAGAGTCCTTGTTATGTTTTGCGTGTTTTGTTAAGTTATTATATGTCGGGCTTTTGCTCGGTCTTTTGTCTTTCTTTTCGTGTTATGTCCGCCGATCAAGAAAGTGAAGTGTGTTAATCCATGAGTGGCCAATGACGATAGAAATTTTTGTGAAATTTAATGATAGTGCACATGATATGTTAGAAAAGACGCATGGACGACTTGAGATTTCTTAGTTGTTGTTTTTCACCATTTGCTTATCCCGTGAGACTTGAGCTTCACCGTATACATATCGAACGCTTTTAATTGTGTGATATCATGCATGTGATTATCTTCAGAACTGCCGCTTTTCGTGTTGAGACGCAATATGTGTTTCGAGTTTGGAAAGGATAAAGGCCATCTTTGTTAACCACATATTCACCCAAACACTAACCCGATGATATATACCATTTGTCGCCTTCTTGAGCCTTTATTAGACTTATTCTTCGATTAACCGATGATAGGAGGAGGATGGATATGGGAATCAAAGGGATTGTGATGTAGTTATGACGAGAAAATTATTGCAAGAGAAATACATCCGGGTGAAAATAATACCTTGTTGTGAATGATAAACCCTATAAGCTCTAGAAAAGAAAAGAAAAAACAATGATAAGTTCACTATGTGTTTTGAGCATAAATGGTCTTTAATCAAGGTATAAGCATTTTATGAGGGATAAAACATCGATTTAGTATGTTGAAAAGAAGAGGAAAATGGACAAAGTCCATATGTTTCAAAAAAGATAAATGGGGTGCTTGGAGTATACTGAGTCACTTAGCCATATATTATCCTACCTTAACCAATGTGCCTACATTATAACCTCCTAAAAGACCTCTTTGATCATAATTTGAACACAATGACGCATGGAGATATTAGAGAACGGCAAGCCTATGGTAAGATGTTGCATTGCATTGATCGCCGAGTGTATACACGCCTTAATTTCTTTACGAGTTGAGTGTATCCTCTATATTTCACACAGCCGTGTGGGTGAATTAAATGTTTTGCACTCAATTGTTGTTTGTTTTGAGTTGAAAACGTCCATGTGCACTAATATTTTTGAGCGTAATATGTTTCGAGGCTAGAATGGTTATCATCTTGCTACGCTGATCTTTTCTGTGTCTTCGCTTTGGTTTTGTTTGAGGACAAACAAAGATTTAAGTTGGGGGTTTGATAAATGCGTATTTTACACGCTTATTGTTGATATTTAAAGATTAGTTTAGATCATTTAATGTGCGCACGATCGATTCTTAATGTTTTATCTATTTCTAGAAGATACGCTCTGGGTGTTCTTTTGGTGTGTAGGTCCATGTCGAAAATCGAGCAAGGAACCAAGCACAGCAAAATGCACTGTTTGCTGGCTAGCGACCAGCCTAGCGGTCGCTAGCTGGCCGCCAGGCAACCCGCCGAGAACAAGAGAAATCGCGACCACCACTCGTGCCCGCGAGCAAGCCCCGCCGAGAACTCATCAGACGATTTCGAGACCATGGCTAGCGATCCAGCCTGACGCGAGCCAACCATGCGAGCAAGAGGTGATCATGAGCGAAGAGCTGAGACATACCAGCGGCGACTCCAGCGACCATGAGGCGTGGTCAGACCGAGCGCGTATGGAAAATTAGGGTTGGGGTGCTATATAGGCAACACCTCGCGCCTCAACCTGGCACACACGCTCCCACCTCTTTATTTAGTTTTTCCTCAATTTTATCTTTGTTTTAGCCGTTTAGTTCTAGATTAAATTTCGCATTGTTCTAGTTTAGTTTATCGCTTATTAACATTCGAACGCTTTTGTCCGATTGTTTTCCGCTTCCTGGGATGGATTCAAGACCAACCATTGTTCATCCAACGCTCATCACGGGTTTTATTTATTTATTTTCCGCTTTCATGATTAAATCATATTTTATTCGCTTATTATGTCTCGCTAGATTTCGCTCTAACTTGGGTTTGCATGATCCGATCCTATATGTTGTGATTCCTATCGCTATTTACCTTCGCATGATTCATGATTCTTGGTGCTTATTCATATGTGTTAATTTCGATCAATCTTGATGCATATCTAGTTGTCGGTTAATTACGTAATTGTATTAATTGTCAATCGATCTGAATGCATGATAATAAGTCTTGAGTCGAGTTAGATAGATATTCGTAGGAAGTATATTCTTAGTGATCCTTTTGGAGTTACTTGTTTTCACCTAGAATGATAGGAAAACTCAGTAATCATCGCCGCAATTGTCGTGAATCGTTGTTGGTTATATATGTGATCTTCCATCTTGTTCGATTAAAATTGGCTAATAGGAACAGGATAAACATACGTTGTGGATAGGATTAATGTATCCCTAGGGTTAGTCTTTCTTATCTGCTTTATCATCCGTGATTTTATGCTTTATTTTATATTTACGCATGGTTACCTTTGCTTGATTAAATTCAAGCCCTAAAATCTTACCAAACCATATGTTGCTCGATAATGATGAATCATTGTTGAGTTAGCTTCAGGTTTTCGATTACAATCCCCTGTGGATACTATACTGCACCTTCTATATACACCTTTACGTGTGAAAAGGAGCGATCACTTCTCCACCACAGAACTATGTTGACTATATTCTCTGCGCCTCTGACAATACTTTTGATGAAGGCAACGCTACGATACTTCAAGATAATCGCGAAGGCATCGAGAGCTATATCTTGATCTTCTGAAAGCTCATCCAATAGAAATAACATTCCACAAAATTATCTTGATTTCTTCACATTCATCGAGGTACTATGCACCTATGTATCCACATGGTGCCTAAGTTATAAGTGAGACCGCTCTTCCTCCTTGCATCTCACTTCTTCGCATCACGAGGTAATTTTCCGATACACTCATTCCTCTTTTGAATAATATGTTTTGCTACGTGTGTTGATAATGTTCAGTTCAATAATAAGTAAATAAAGGCGATCTTGAAAGTAAAGCTGAATGTAAATAACATTTACTTTTTAGGTGGTTCGGAGATCAGTTCCTCGTCCGCGGATTGATAACATAGTCGATACCTTCTTGAGATTTGGTCTTGTTTACAGTGCAGAGTAAACTCAGATATAAACTTTAATCTTTTATGTATCCCGCATAACTTGGCGTTCCTTCCTCGCTTCTTTGGTGCTAGGAAACCTCGGCGCTTATGGGTGTAGTCGATCTAACCTCTTGTTCGGATGTAAGATAACGAGCTTTCGACAACTCACGTTCCATTATTACTTTCCAACTTCTACTTAAACTTAGGGGTTTTATTAAAGGGTTTTCAACTAGGGTTTGTCTGTCAAATGTGACAACTCAATATTTCGAGCTTGAAATATTACAAGAATATATCTAGAATAAAGGCGTATCTTGAAATCTGAGCTAATGAATATATTTGATCTCGAAGATTTATTAATAACGCTTTGTGCTTACTTTGAAATCGTTGAGTGATTGTTCTTGAGAAATAAGCCCTGAGTGCTTTTAAACATTTGTATGCCGCAGTTTTCGATTACTTTCAAGGTTGGATTCTCTGGCGTATTTATAGAGCAGATGATGAATAATGCCATGAGAGGAAATACCAATCACATATGTTCTATTTGTCATTTGAAATCTGTATGTTTGAATCCTCGTATGTCACTTTCAACGTCTGTATCATCATACAATGTAGCTCTATAACTCTGAACAGTGGTTCTGGCATGTCAGGATCTTCTGCAGATACGCTACGACACGTGGTAAGTAAATCACTCAAGGTTTAAATAACTCCGTATTTTTTAGCTGGGTTGACTCCGTGTCCTTTCAGTATGTTGACATCATGACGTATCAGTTGAGTTTGCTCACGAGTTTATCGATGGGTGAACTACATCTTTTATCGGTTGGTTACCTTGAATCGGTTTGGCGCTTGACGATGTAGATCTCGGTGACGATTTGTCAGCTTCTAGTATGACTAAAGTCATATTCTCGACTTCTATGGTTTCAACAACGTTGAGTCTTGAGTCTCTAGTCTTTCTACTTAGTCTTCAGTCTTTGACTTCACTATTCAGTAACACAATTCATCAGCATCGATGTACTTCAGTATGTGATCTTCAACAGTGCTTCTTTTCAGGTGTGCTGGTAAAGAAACTTCTTTCGATCTGTTGACTTCAATCTTGCTGAACTCCTTGATATTGTTGTCGTGGTGAAGCTGGATCCGTCTATATATGTCAAATTCTTGACATTACAAATTACATCGGTTTGAGTTCAAATCAACAAACTATACATATCTATTACATTTGAAATCCTAAACAGTTCATCTTCTCTTCCTTGACTTCTTTCATCTGATTGTTGACCATACTTAGCAAAAATGTGTTCCAGCAATGCATTGAATTCTTGATGCCTCATTTGGCGATTCGAAGTTGAGGTGGCTTGGTGGGATTAGCTCAATCGCATCTCGATAAACAAAATTTCCTCATGCAGGCGAGAGGAATGACTTCTTGATAAGCGCATTTTACGTTTATTGTTGATATTTAAAGATTAGTTTAGATCATTTAATGCGTTTCGTATCGATTCTTAATGTTTTATCTATTTCTAGAAATCTGCTCTTGGGTGTTCTTTTGGTGTTGTGTAGGTCCATATGTCGAAAATCGAAGTAAGGAGCGAAGCACGAGCCAAAATCATGCAGTCTACTGTGCTAGCGACCAGCTGGCGGTCGCTGGGCTGGCTGCAAGCAACCCGCACGAACGAGAGAAACCGCGACCGCGACCTCGTGCCCGCGAGCAAGCCCGGTAGAGAACTCCTTGTCGATTTCGCGACCATGGCTGTGACCGCTAGCGAACCACTTGACCATGTAGCGAAGAGGCGGCCGCGGCGAGGCGAGACATACCTAGCGGTCGACCTAGCGACCGCGGTGGTCGCGAGACCAAGCGGCGAAGGAAAAATTAGGGTTTGGGGTGTGCTATATATATGGCAACACCTCGCGCTAACTTGCACACACGTTCCCGACCTCTTTTATTCGGTTTTCCTCAATTTTATCTTTGTTTTAGCTTTGGTTTAGTTCTAGATTAAATTCTTGCATTGTTCTAGTTTAGTTTATCGCTTTATTAACGTTCGGAACGTTTTGTCCGATTGTTTTCCGCTTTCCGCTTGGGATTGGATTCAAGACCAACCATTGTTCATCCAACGCTTCATCACGGGTTTTATTTATTTATTTTCCGTTTTCATGATTAAATCGTATTTTATTCCGTTTATTATGTCTGACTAGATTTTCGTTCTAATCCTAGGGTTTGCATGATCCGATCCTATATGTTGTGATTCCTGTTATCGCTATTTACCTTCCAGGCATTGATTCATGATTCTTGGTGCTTATTCATATGTGTTAATTTCGATCAATCTTGATGCATATCTAGTTCTCGGTTAATTACGTAATTGTATTAATTGTCGTCGATCTTGAATGCATGATATCGAATAAGTCTTGAGTCGTAGGTGAGATAGGATATTCGTAGGAAGTATATTCTTAATGATCCTTTTGGAGTTACTTGTTTTCACCTAGAATGATAGGAAAACTTCGTAATCTCTGCCCAATTAATAAATGGCGAAGTTGTTGGTTATATATGTGATCTTCCATCTTATGCGGATTAAAATTGGCTAATAGGAAACAAGATAAACATCGTTGTGGATAGGATTAATGTATCCACAGGTTAGTCTTTCTTATCTGTTTTTATCATCAGTGATTTTATTGCTTTATTTTATATTTACGCATGGTTACCTTTGCTTTGGATTAAATTTGAAGCCACAAAATCTTACCAAACCATATATCTTTGCTTGGATAATGATGAATCATTGTTGAGTTTGCTTACGTGTTTTCGCATTACAATCCAGTGGATACGATACTGCTTACCATCTATATACGCTTTACGTGTGAAAATGGGGGCGATCAAATTTTGGCGCGTTCTTGATTGTTAAGATTGCATAGGAATAATTTGACGATTTGGATTTATTAATTCAAGTTATATATTATATTATTTATTTATTGTTACGAGCTAAATTCTCTCTTTTCTCGGTGGTTTATGCGTGCAAGATCTAAGGGACCTCACGAAATATTACTATATCCCGGATCGAAAGCTCTCGAAGAGAAGAGGGCGAGAGAGAGGCGAGTGCAATGGCGGCTAATCCACGAGCAGGGCATTCCTCACGAGCAAGCCGCACGCATGTTAGCTGATTTCAGAGATGCAACGCGGATGGCGAATATGGGACTCCTTGTCCCTTCCCCGTAGACGCGACCGCTGAATTTTATGTACCGACCACCTCTTGAGCGGTTCCAAGGAGGCGGATGGGGCCCGCTGCGTGGATCTGAACAATTTTGGTGGCCGTACGATCGGTATGGTCGAGGAGAAGCGGTTTGGGGAGGAGTCATGAAGACCGAATGCGCATCTTGAGACCTTTCTCGATATTTGTGACACCATCAAAGCGAATGGGGTGCCACAAGACCACGATCCGGATCGCATGTTCGGTTTCTCTTGTGACGGTGAAAGATGGTTGAAGTTTGGACGAGCGGGAATTGACACTGGGAGAAACTTTGTGAGAAGTTTCTCTCGAAATACTCCGCCGGCGGAAAGCATAGAAGATCATCGCCGAAATCTCCTATTTTGCCAAAACCACGACGAATCACTATTCGAGGCATGGGAGAGATTGAGAGGTCTATTGAGCGATGTCCCAGCATGGATTCTCGAGGAGCAACAAATCACGCAGATTTCTGGTGGACTAACATTTTAGGCGAGGCGTTGTGGATCGTCGTCGGGGGCTGTTTATTGAGCAAGCGGTAGGCAGGCGAGGCAGATTTTAGAGGAGATGGCTGCCGTGACTATCAATGGCCAACGGAGAGAACGCTGTAACGACCCACTATTCAAAGGGCGGATTAGCGAGACTATCACTCGGGCGGGAATTAAAAGCGTAATGAGGACATGGAATATCGAATTGTGAGACATATATCGAGAATACTTCTAGAACTTTAAGCATTTGAGATTAAGCAACATAATATACATATGGGAGACTAGACCATCGGACCTTTAACAAAATGGTTCAATTGATATGAATGAATCTAGTTCTCGATCAACATATAACTTAGTATTCTTGCGGCGGGAAAACATGTGAATTACACATATGACGATGTGCACTCAAGGTACTAACTTTCGGCGACAAAAGATTCCTCTTTGCTCGACCTTGCTCCATCGCGTCACCACTTCGACTGCACGTTTAAAACAAACATGCGGTGAGTACAAGAATACACTCGGTGGACTTATGCGAAAACATTTATCATAACATTGAATTACTTCGCCCATCAATAATAACACGAGGTTTTATTTGAAATGCTCGTGCTTACTAAACATTTTCTTTCATTTTCATAAACTTATGCGGCGGACATATTTTGTCTGTATGATCCATATCACATCTCATATAACATCATCTTGCGCCGTAGAAGGAGGCCTCCTTCCACAGACTGTTGTAACCGACGAGCAAACCTTTCAAAGACACTACAGTCGCGAAGCGGGTGAGCAAACCTTCGGCAAGTGCGGTTACCATTAGTGTACACGTTAATCCTAGCGAGGATTGTCCTTCGATATAGGATCGAAATCGATTTCATTCATAGTTGGTAGCGAACCAACAAACTTCATTATCATTCATGGTTGGCGAACCAACACCGATAGGATCCATACATAAAACATAAACATTTTGGGCGATTAATTAAATAACATTTCATCATCATTTCTCAAAGGAAAGCATCGTAAATAAAGACTTTTCATTTGGAGAAAGCATTATAAATAAAGCATTTGTCATTTAGAAAAAGCCCACGATATATACTTTTAGTCATGCGATATTTCTCCTTCTTCTTCTTGTACCTTCGTACTTTACCTTTACGTAAAGAAAGGTTTAGTACTTCGTTGGTTCTCGGATAACGTCGATTATCATCAACGTCTAGACAACTTTTAATATCTTAGGATTTTGCATCATCATTATTGAATAAGAGATATAAAATATCTCGATTTGGTTCCACTTGGTCATAGTGGACTCTTATTTTCTCCCATTATTATATTTCCTTATCGACTTAAACTTCTTATTTATTCTTAAGTTTGGGGACAAACTTATTCATTAACATCATTCATCAACATCGAATCACATTAAAATCTAAGTCTTCATTTCATTTCTTGTATCTCGTGTCTATTTGACTATTCGAGAGAAAACCATATTTAACTAGGCATAAATCATAACTCGTGCGATAATCATAACTCTACGCTTACACACGTGCTCGAATATTAATAATAAACTATTCTTGATTTCTCACACTTAACTAAGCAAGCGTCGATCAATTTCTTCCAAACTTTAATCGTTTACTTATTATACATTGTCTAACTCATATGTCGCATTACATTTAGTATAACATTTACGGTATCCTCGAGCAGTGACTTTAGATACATGACATTTTAGGAAAATACCTAACATACCAGAAAATTATGATAAATTTATATGTCATGCTAGATATATCCTAGAATACGGATATGTGATAACGTTTGACAAACAAAGATCGGATAATCCGAGCGTGGAGCTTTAGATTTTCAACCAAATAGGTTTTCGTCATAATGCGTCGGAAAATTCCCAATTTAATTATATATGCTAGTAGACTAGCATAGGCGTAAATATGAAGTCACTTCATTCGACAAAATCGAAAAATCGACTATAGTTCGGCTTTAAAATGAGCAAAAACTAACATTAATAACTTTTAACCATATTCATAATCTAGCATATATAGAGTATCTGAACAACATTAGTTCTCGACTTCAGCATTTGGCATCATCTCCTATTTTAATACATTTCAAAATAAATATACAAATCAAAACATGCACCAAATTTAAATTTTAAACCATAGGAATGTAGGTAATGACAAGACTAACCTTAGTATCGGTTCGGATTTATCGAGAGATTGAAAACGAGAGGAGAAATTGAAAAATAAGGATCGAAGAAAACTTTCTTTTTTTTTCTTTCTGCGCACTGTACTTGCGAAATGAAGAATGAATTGGTAAGGTAAGATTATTCATATTATTCTTACGTAATTGTTTTTACCTTCTTTTTTTCTTAAGGACACCACATGCACCATACACTTACACGACACACACACTCTTCACCTTTTCACACATATATATATATATATATATATATATATATATATATATATATACTACGACACGCTATTTAAAGACATAAATATTATATATATATGTACATGACACACACATACTATACACATATATAATATAATATTATAAATAGATTAACTTTCCGTTTTCTATTTCTTTCTTTACCCTTTTTGGGTCTTTTTCTTCTCGCTTTTTTTCTTTTCAATTTTACATATTATATATGTATGTATATATACATTACAATAGTTTAAATCCATTTGGGATCTATCCCAAAATCTTGTCAACTTACATAATTCTTATACATATATGTAATTTCTATAATATTTTATTATTATTCTCGATGCAAAATCCTAATTTCAAAATTAGCTTCATTCTAAACCAAGTTTAGGCGATTGGGGTATTACATTCTACCTTAAAGAAATTTCGTCTCGAAATTTACATACCTCTACAAGAGTTCGGGATATTTCTCTCGTTTGATTATCTAGTTACCATGTAAACTTCTTGCCCATGATGTTTCCATAATACTTTTACCAACTATATTGATTTATTTCTTAATTTTGTATCTGTTGGTCAGGATAGCTTCAGGCTTTTCTTCATAACTCATATCAGGATCAAGGGTGATATCGATCGATGGATCACATGGTTTGGGTCGTGTGCGTGCTTCCTCGGTTGCGACACATGGAACACGTTGTGTACGTTCCCAAAACTTGGTGGCGCTAACTTCTAGCTACTTGGCCCATCTTTGCTAATATTTCATAAGGCTCTATAAAACGTGTTCATAGATTGCCTCTTACTCCAAATCTAAAGATTCCCTTTGATGGAGAAATTTTCAAAAAAAACTTTATCTCCAACATCAAATTGTAATTCAGTTTTTCGTTTATCGACATCGACTTCTATACATCTTGGGCCTCCTTTAACCTTTGCTTGATCGATGGACTAATTTAATCATTTAGTCTCATGTATCAGTCTAAGACTTTTCTCTCGCCACTTCATCCCGGTCAGTGGTGATCTACACCTTTTCATATAATGTTTCATTTGGTGCCATACTGGATTGTTGCACGATAGTTATTATTATAGCAAATTCAATGGTGATAGTACATACTCCCAGCTTTCATCTCGATCTAACACAATTGTCTTAACATATCTTCAAGAGTCTCGAATTGTTCTTTCGATGACCATCTGTTGTGGGTGAAAAGTTGTCTTTGAAGTTCAATTTTGTTCCCGTCTCCTTTTATAGTGATCGAAAATCTAGAAGTAAAATTTTGAATCTCTATCGATGTGATTGATTTTGGCACTCCGTGCAAATGTATAATTTCACGAGCGTATGGTTAGGCTAACTTGTCGGATCCATGGGTGTCGAAATTGGTATAAAATGAGCACACTTGTAAGTCTATCTATGATTACCCATATCGATGTGTTCCATCGTTTTGATCGTGGTAAGCCGTCACAAAATCCATTGTAATGTCGTCCCATTTCTATTTAGGTATTTCAAATGTTGCGACTTCCATAAAGATCGCCGATGTAAAGCCTTCACTGTTGACATGATAGACAACGCCTCGTGACAAGCTACATCTCTTTTCATTCCTTCACCAAAATTTCTCTTTTAAATCTTGGTACATTTTGTGCTTCTGGGTGGGCGGTGTAAGGGGTGTTATGAGCTTCGCTCAAAATTTATTTTGTTAGCCCTTCATCTTCTGGAACACACATTCTTCCTTCAAACATGATAGCATTATCATTTTGCTTCTTGATAGTCCTTTAGCTTTTCAATCCTTATTTTCATTCTCATCTTTTCTAATTTCTCGTCCTTCGTTTGTGCATCAATTATCCTTCCTCTCGTGTCGGTGTCGCGATGAGTGTTGCAATCAGACCTGTTATTGTTTCAGATGGTTCAATTACTTCTATCTTCATCCGTTTAAATTCATCAATGAATCTTTCCTCTTCTGTAAGGAGACATCCCAACTTGGATTAAGTTTTACGACTTAAGGCATCAGCCACTACATTAGCCTTTCACGGGTGGTAGTGTCTGATGTCGTAGTCCTTTTCGATTCGAGCCATCTTCCTGCATCTCGTATTACGGTCTCTTTGCTCAAAGAAGTATTTCAAACTTTGTGATCCGTGAAGATTTCACACCTCACTCCATAGAGATGGTGTCTCCGGATCTTCGTGGCATACAGCTATCGACTAGTTCCAAATCATAGGTGGGATAATTTATTTCATGTGGTCTAAGTTGTCGGGATGCATAGCGATCACTCTTCTTCTTGCATCAACACACAACCTAGTCCATTCTTTGATGCATCTGTATAAGCAGTGTATTCCTTATCAGGTTCGAGGCTGCTATCTTGGCTGTAGTTAGTAATTCTTTGAGTTTACGGAAACTTGTTTTACATTTAGTAGTCCATACAAATTTGATTCCTTTCCAAGTAGGCGTGTCGTTGGCCTTGCTATTTTGGAGAAACCTTCAATGATCTTGATAGTAACCAGCCAATCTAGAAAGCTTCGATCTCGTTTGAAGTTGTTGGTGATTTCCATTTTATGCAGTTTCCACCTTAGTGGGATCCACTTTAATTCCTTGGCGACACAATATGTCCTAAAATGTCTTCTTTCACCAAAATTCGCGGTTGCTAAATTTGGCATAGAGTTATTCACTCCTTAACGTTTGCAAAATTATTCTTAGATGCTCTTCATGTTCTTCTTCGTCCTTTGAATAGATGAGGATATCATCTATAAATACCAAACAAATTTGTACAAGTACAAATGGAATACTACATTAATAAGATCCATGAACACGGTGGGTGCATTTGTTAATCGAAATGGCATAACCATGAATTCATAGTGACCATATCTTGTTCGAAATGTCGTTTTGGGTATATCTTCTTGTCGAATTCTCAATTGATGGTACCCTGATTTTAAGTCGATCTTCGAGAATACTCTTGCTCCCCTGAGTTGATCAAATAAATCATCTATCCTCGGCAGAGGTTATTTGTTCTTTAGTGTTAATTTGTTCAGCTCTCTGTAATCTATGCACATCCTCAAAGTACCATTTTTTCTTCACGAACAATACGGGTGCTCCCATAGGGACACTGGAGTACGATGAAACCTAGGTCTAGAAGTTCTTGTAGTTGGATCTTGATTCTTCTAACTCTTTTGGGCCATTCTATATGGTGCCTTTGACCTTTAGTCTTGACCGGGCTCTAGATCAATTGTAAACTCAATCGGCTATTAGGCGATAAACCGAGCAATTCTTTAGAAAGACATCTTTAAACTCCATGCAGTGGTATCTCTTCCACCGTCTTCTCGACTTGACTTCTCCATTTAAATAAACAAAGAAAGCTTGGCATCTACCTTGTTCATCATTTTTCTTGCTTGGATCGCGGATATACAGTATTCTATTTCCCATATTAATCCGTGAAAGCGGTAACATCCTTCCGAAAATTGGAAGGAAATCTTTATTTCGTTACATAAAATGGTAGCATAACTCGACCAACAGTCCATTCCTAATATCATATCAACGTCCCACATTGGTATGACATATAAGTTGTTTGCTAGAACCTTAAGTGATCATATGTTCGACTCTAGGCTCAAGCATGTATGTGTAGCTGTTGTAATTCCTCCTATCGGCGATGCAATTCTCATAGCTTTATCATCCATTACGAGTTAACTTCTAAAACATCTACATATAAACTGCGATAAAAGAATGTGAAGCACCGTGTCGAACAAAATTATAATAGGTATGTTTAGGGTTCTCCATACTGCCGAGTTTCCACTGGTTTTGTTCGTTCTGTTTTTGGTGCAGAGCATAGGCTCTAGTCTGCGATGTCCCTGTCTGTCCAGGTAAACATCTATCTCATTTATCCTTGCCATTTCCCTAATTTTATCATGCTTCCTTGCCAGGCCTCCGATTACTTTGTTCGCCATATCCTTCTCGGTTGTCATTACTGTTATTCCTTTATCAATTGCATTTTGCGGCTAAGTCTACGCTGGTTTATCCTCTGACATTGTTGCCTCGACAGTCTAATCTTTTCATAGAGATCGTGATGTATCAGTCACTATCATCCGTTCTTAATTCAGTCTGAATGATTCAGTTTCCTTTTCCTCTTTATCGCTCTTAGGAATATATATATCTCATATATTCTTACTTTAAAATCTTTTCAAAAGAAATCCTCATGTTGGCATTTGTGGCGCCATCATTAGTAATATCTATTTAGATATATGTCATTTCCTTAATCTTCATTGTGTTTCGCACAAGTTAAAATCCACTTGTCGATGGGGCGTGTCGACTTTACCCTAAACATCATGTATCTTAACTATCTTCTTGACATTCTATGTTTGCTTCATTTCAATGTCGAGGTACCCAAAATTCCACCTTATTTGTCATCATATAAGTATGAGGAACAAACTTCCCAATTAACCGTCTTAAAGTCTTTCCATGTGAATCTCTTCCTTTGTTCCTTGAATGTATTTTCCTTACAAACTTCTCTAGAAGTTGTTTTGCTATTAAATTTCTAAACACACAAGACATGCGTTTATGTCTATGTAACTTAGAGTACCATGCATTTATCTCGAATAATGAATCTCTTCTTTGCTTGAAGGAATTACTTTACTTATCGTAGTCGACATTTCGAAGCTTATATCATATCTGGGCTATCTCATAACTGAATAGCTCGTAGTTTCTTCAGCTATTCTCAATTCTTGTCTCATTTTTCTTGATCATTATATCTGAAGGTCATATTGTTTTCAGTATACTTCGGTTCTCACTTCCAGGGTTAAAACTGTCATTGTTGTCATATATAGCCTGGTAGGGTAGTACACTTGTGCACCATAACTTTAGTTCCAAACACAAGTCCTCATTACCATGTCTTGACTTCGGGGATATATTCCCCATACTTGGTTTAAACACTAGGGCTAGAGCCTAGTTGTTCACACTTCTCAATATTTATGATCCATCAATCTCACTATCATTTGGTTTCACTAATGTCTTAAATACTCGAAATCAATTCCGCTCAAGCATAATCCTAAGGGTTGAGGTATAAAGTGAGAGACTTGTTAACTGAGATGCTATCATTCCTTATATATCCATTGAAAAAAAAAATCTAGTGCACCTCCATATTTTAGACATGTCCAACCTACTAACGAGATCTTAAGGACAGTCAACTATCTTAAAGATAAGTTGTAATCTCTCTTGTTATAACATAATAAGAGGAGGTTATTTTCAAGAATATTCTATACTTTCTTTTACTTCTCTAGCACTCAATGCTAAAGAGTATCTCGTTCATAACTTTATTGTCATAACACTTACAAGGTGGTGTAACTTCATTGTCATCGATGTCTGGAAAGCCCATTAAGGGTCATCGTATCTATGTGTATCATAGGGAAAATATATCTCGCCTCATTGAGGACTTTCTACATCATAACTCGATGTATATCATTTCTTGATCGAAAACTTAGGTGACAAGATAAGTCGACCTCATCATACTTATCGGTTCGAGGATTGAAGAAAACTCACCATGAACCAATATGTTCTTTGAAGTGAATAATTGGAATATAGGGTCCGAAGACGAATGACAACTCTCGAGATCTCTTTGGTCATATGGGTTTGGCGGACCGTCCAAATACTTCTCGGTCACATGAAGGCTTGGTTTCAAAAGGGCGCTTTATGAAATTTTCGGTTGTAAACTTCTTTCACAAAAGTGAGAAACTCAGTGATTTCTCAATTGAAACTAGATCATAGAGTTAAACTCGATGACGAACATGGTTAATGTATAAAATTGAAACCTCGTATAACTTTCGTAATGGGTCATCATAAATTGTAAGGGTTGTCGACATACCATCTGATTCAAACTCTACTCATACTATTGAAAACCCGATTCTCAATTAGCATTCAAACTTTCTACCATCTGTGGTCTCTCGTTCGTGTAAACCACAATTACTAAACTCAATTGATTCTTTGATCACATTTCTATTTCGTTTCTAATGAAAATTCATAGTCGATTTGGAGTTCCGTCTCGTCGTGAACATCGAATGGAGAGACTACACTCATGTCACTCGTCGTATAGTGACATTCGTCATTTCAAAATCATCATTCAATTCTTGTCACCATATTTCCATCTTTGCTCATTGATTTTCTTCTCTTTGGTTTCGTTGTTCTCGTCTTTGAACTCGTAATTCTAATTTTGATCTCGTTTTTGTTCTCATGATGGAATAATATTCTCATAGTTCATCTTTCTATGTTCTTTCGCAAAAGGGATTATACGTCTTAAACAGTCTACGTTCTTTTGGGATAACATATCCATTGTCATAAACAACTTGAAATTGCAAAACTTTAAACATTAATAACATAACTCATTCATAACAATAATTCTCATTGAATTCCACGAATTCAAACATTTCACTTTTGACATATCAATATCAACACTTTCTCATATCGCATCGACATTTCCTCGTATCTCTTTTCTTTTCACAACATAAAACATCATTTGCAACATTTTCCATAACTTTCACTTCCAACCATTTCCCATAACTTTCATTTCCTTTAAAACATCATTTCAATCATCATTCACAACTTTCATTCTCAACCATTTTCCACCTTCAAAATTTTCATTTCCAAAACAGAGAAAAAGTCATTTACCTCATTCCGGTTGAGCTTGATGTGATGGAGTGTTGAGCATAGTCGACTGACCTCTAACAAGTCTAGTGACTCAATCTACACTTAACTTTGAAGGAAGTTTTTGATTCAAGGAACGAACTGCTCTGATACCACTTTGTAACAGCCCACTATTCCAAAGGACGGATTAGCAGAGACTATCACTCGGAACGGGAATTAAGAAGCGTAACAAGGACATGGAATATCGAATTGTGAGACATATATCAGGAATACTTCTAGAACTTTAAGCATTTGAGATTAAGCAACATAATATACATATGGGAGACTAGACCATCAGACCTTTAACAAAATGGTTCAATTGATATGAATGAATCTAGTTCTCTGATCAACATATAACTTAGTATTCTTGCAACGGAAAACATGTGAATTACACATATGACGATGTGCACTCAAGGTACTAACTTTCAGCGACAAAAGATTCCTCTTGCTCAACGCCCATCGTCATCACCATTTCAACTGCACATTTAAAACAAACATGCGGTGAGTACAAGAATACACTCGGTGGACTTATGCGAAAACATTTATCATAACATTGAATTACTTTGCCCATCAAGTAACACACGAGGTTTTATTTGAAATGCTCGTGCTTACTAAACATTTTCTTTCATTTTCATAAACTTGTGCGGCGGACATATTTTTCTGTCTGTATGATCCATATCACGTCTCATATAACATCATCTTCGCGCAGTAGAAGGAGGCTCGCTTCCACGGAGACTGTGACCGGCCGAGCAAACCTTTCAAGACACCTGATCCAGAATCGGCGTGGTGAGCAAACCTTTCAGCAAGTGCGATTACCATTAGTGTACACGTTAATCCTAGCCAGATTGTCCTTCCGATATAGGATCGAATTGATTTCATTCATAGTTGGTAGCGAACCAACAAACTTCATTATCATTCATAGTTGGCGAACCAACGCGATAGGATCCATACATAAAACATAAACATTTTGGGCGATTAATTAAATAACATTTCATCATCATTTCTCAAAGGAAAGCATCGTAAATAAAGACTTTTCATTTCGGAGAAAGCATTATAAATAAAGCATTTGTCATTTCGAGAAAAAGCCACCGATATATACTTTTAGTCACAAACAGATTTCTACTTATACTTCTTCTTGTTACCTTCGTACTTTACCTTTACGTAAAAGAAAGGTTTAGTACTTCATTTGGTTCTCGGATAACGTCGATTATCATCAACGTCTTAGACAACTTTTTAATATCTTAGGATTTTGCATCATCATTATTGAATAAGAGATATAAAATATCTCAATTTGGTTCCACTTGGTCATAGTGGAGCTACTATTTTCTCCCATTATTATATTTCCTTATCAGCTTAAACTTCTTATTTATTCTTAAGTTTGGGGACAAGCTTATTCATTAACATCATTCATCAACATCGAATCACATTAAAATCTAAGTCTTCATTTCATTTCTTGTATCTCATGTCTATTTCAACTATTCAGAGAAAACCATATTTAACTAGGCATAAATCATAACTCGTGCGATAATCATAACTCTACGCTTTTTTGCGTGCTCGAATATTAATAATAAACTATTCTTGATTTCTCACACTTAACTAAGCAAGCGTCGATCAATTTCTTCCAAACTTTAATCGTTTACTTATTATACATTGTCTAACTTCATATATCACATTACATTTCAGTATAACATTTACGGTATCCTCGAGCTGCCGACTTTAGATACATGACATTTTAGGAAAATACCTAACATACCCGAAAATTATGATAAATTTATATGTCATGCTAGATATATCCTAGAATGAGATATGTGATAACGTTTGACAAACAAAGATCGGATAATCCGAGCGTGGAGCTTTAGATTTTCAACCAAATAGGTTTTCTCGTCATAATGCGTCTGGAAAATTCCCAATTTAATTATATATGCTAGTAGACTAGCATAGGCGTAAATATGAAGTCACTTCATTCAACAAAAATCGAAAAATCGACTATAGTTCGGCTTTAAAATGAGCAAAACCAACATTAATAACTTTTAACCATATTCATAATCTAGCATATATAGAGTATCTGAACAACATTAGTTCTCGACTTTAGCATTTGGCATCATCTCCCTATTTTTAATACATTTCAAAAACAAATATCAAATCTGAAACATGCACCAAATTTAAATTTTAAACCATAGGAATGTAGGTAATGACAAGACTAACCTTAGTATCGGTTCGGTTTATCGAGAGATTGAAAGCGAGAGGAGAAATTGAAAAATAAGGATCGAAGAAAACTTTCTTTTTTTTTTCTTCTGCTTGTACTTTGCGAAATGAAGAATGAATTGGTAAGGTAAGATTATTCATATTATTCTTACGTAATTGTTTTACCTTCTTTTTTTCTTAAGGACACCACATGCACCATACACTTACACGACACACACACTCTTCCTTTTCACACACATACTATATATATATATATATATATATATATATATATATATATATATACACGACACACGCTATTTCAGCACATAAATATTATATATATATGTACACGAGACACACATACTATACACATATATAATATAATATTATAAATAGATTAACTTTCCGTTTTCTATTTCTTTCTTTACCCTTTTTTTGGTCTTTTCCTTCTCGTTTTTCTTTTTTTCTTTTCAATTTTACACATATTATATATGTATGTATATATACATTGCAATAGTTTAAATCCATTTGGGATCTATCCAAAATCTTGTCAACTTACATAATTCTTATCGTATATGTAATTTCTATAATATTTTATTATTATTCTCGATGCAAAATCCTAATTTCAAATTAGGTTCATTCTAAACCAAGTTTAGGCGGTCGGGTATTACAACGCCCGGTGGTTAAAGCGACAGCATCGAGGCGATTCGAGATCTGACGGTGATGAAGCAATTCACTCTGTTGAGCGCCCGATTGAGGCGGAGGGCGTACAATCTATAAATCGAAAGGAACCGTCGAGGGAGAATCCGGCATACACTCCAAACAATAAAATCATCCCAACTCGTCAGTATGCCCGGCCGAATAATTTTCGGCAACCTCCGTGAGCTTCAGTGCGAATGGTATGATCCAAGAACCAAGAAGCCATGTTTAGAAGACATGATGCAGCGGTTGGTTGTAAGCAACCAACAATTGGCAACGAACGAGTGCATTTATAAGCGATGCAAGGGTAAAAAATAACTCATACGGGTCATTGTGATGGCTATGGGGAAACACGTAAAGATGTTGGAAAATCAGTTGGTTAAGTAGCCGTACAGTTGAATGCACTACAAAAGGCGGGCTAATTTCCGAGTGTCTGGTGAACCCGAAAAATCAATGTTTCGCCGTCCGGACGAGGTGGACAAGCTTACCCGAGCCCTACGAAGAAGAAGAGGCTGAAAGTGGCTGGAGCAGAGCTTCGCGACCGAGCTCGCGACCATGAGCCCGATCGTGAGGTCAGTTTTCCCCACGAGCTTCGCGATCGAGCACGCGCCGTGACGACCGCGAGCCATCAAATTGTCGCGCCCAGATTTGTTCGTGGCGACCCGGCGCCCGCAAGCTCGAGCGAAGAAGGATTGCAGCGAAGCGGACACCTCGCGACCGCCCGGTGATCGCGGTCGACCATGAAAGCCTCGAGTCCGGTTTTCACACGTACACTCCTCCGGTCCCATTTCCGAGTCGACTAGTCGAGTTGAAATATGACGAGGAGTTTGCTGCTTCAAAGAGATTTTTCAAAGTTGAGATCAATTTACCTCTCTTTGAGCTGACTGCGAAACATGCGGGATACATGAAATTTTTAAAGGCAGCTTGCAAGCAAGAAGAAATTGGGGAAATTTGAAAAAATTACCCTATCAGAAGAATGCGATGCCGTCTTGCGAGAGAAGCTCCTCTAAGCGAAGGATCCCGGTAGTTTTACGTTAGAATGTGAGATCACCGAGCATACTTTTCCAAATGTGTTGTGCGACTTGGGGCGAGCATCAATCGATGCCTTTGAGCGTTTTCAACCGGCCGCATCTAGGAAAGATGAAGCCAGCGAAGATATCGCGATGATGGTCGACGTGTCGGTCACATATCTAAAGGTATCGTCGAAGATGTGTTGGTAAGAATGGGACTTTGTTTTCTGCCGATTTTATGATTTTAGATATCCCAATTCAAACAAGAACCGCTAATCTGGCGAGACCTTTTCTAGCTTGGCGCGCTTTGATTGATGTGCGGGAAGGTTATCTCACGTTTCGTGTTAACGATGAGGAGCTCAAGATTTTCATACATGATGCCATCAAGCAACACGGCGGTGAAAAGCGGAAGATTGCTACTCGATCACATTGCTGCTGCCGCTTGCGTTCGCGCGGGCTTAGAGGGTACTTGCCCAATCGATGGGCATGAGGCGAGGAAGAAGTGGACTCGGCATAAAATCCGAGTGATTCGTTCAAGCTTTGTGGAAGCCATTGTTGTGCCAATTGGTGATGCATTATCAATGCCAGTATAAGGGCAAATTGAAGTTTGGAAAGACCACGGTTGCAAATCGCCGATTGATAAGAGGTAACGTCGAGCTAGCGACGATAAACCCGTCTGCATGGTTGGGAGGTAACCCGACATTTTACGTGCTTTATGTGTTTTGTTTTGTTTTTCTTGTTTTCGTTGTTTTCTTGTGTCTTGTTTGTTTGTTTTTAAGTCCCAATGTATATCATCAATGGTGAGGATTCTATCGACCGCCGGAGTAGCGCAACATATAAGGTACGGTCTATCCCAATCACTCTCTTCTGCAAACATTATTGCCTCCATTGCACACTGTTGACAATAAGTTTGGGGGGGAGTGGTCGAGTGTGATGTGATTGAGAGTCCTTGTTATGTTTTGCGTTGTTTTGTTAAGTTATTATATGTTGGGGCTTTTGTCGGGTCTTTTGTCTTTCTTTTCGTGTTATGTCTGTCGATCAATGAGTTAAGTGAAGTGTGTTAATCCATGAGTGGCCAATGACGATAGAAATTTTTTGTGAAATTTAATGATAGTGCACATGATATGTTAGAAAATGACGCATGGACGACTTGAGATTTCTTAGGCTTGTTGTTTTTCACCATTTGCTTATCTGTGAGACTTGAGCTTCCTTTGTATACATATCTTGATCTGATTTCTTTTAATTGTGTGATATCATGCATGTGATTATCTTCTAGAACTTGCCGTTTTTCTGTGTTGAGACTGCAATATGTTTTTCGAGTTTGGAAAGGATAAAAGGCCATCTTTTTAACCACATATTCACCCAAACACTAACCCGATGATATATACCATTTGTCGCCTTCTTTGAGCCTCTATTAGACTTATTATTTCGATTAACGGATGATAGGAGGTGAGGATGGATATGGGAATCAAAGGGGATTGTGATGTAGTTATGGCGAGAAAAATTATTGCAAGAGAAATACATACGTGGTGAAAAATAATGCCCTTGTTGTGAATGATAAACCTATAAGCTCTAGAAAAGAAAAGAAAAAAACAATGATAAGTTCACTATGTGTTTTGAGCATAAATGGTCTTTAATCAAGGTATAAGCATTTTATGAGGGATAAAACATCGATTTAGTATGTTGGAAAAGAAGAGGAAAATGGACAAAGTCCATATGTTTCGAAAAAAGATAAATGGGGGTGCTTGGAGTATACTTGAGTCACTTAGCCATATATTATCCTACCTTAACCAATGTGCCTACATTATAACCTCTGAAAAGACCTCTTTGATCATAATTTGAACACAATGACGCAGTGGAGATATTAGAGAAACGGCAAGCCTATGGTAAGATGTTGCATTGCATTGATCGTTGAGTGTATACACGTCCTTAATTTCTTTATGAGTTTGAGTGTATCCTCTATATTTTACACACATGCCGTTGTGAGGGTTGAATTAAATGAGTTTTTGCCGTCAATTGTTGTTTGTTTTGAGTTGAAAAACGTCGTCATGTGCACTAATATTTTTGGCGTTAATATGTTTACGAGGCTGAATGGTTATCATCTTTGCTACGCTCGTTGATCTTTCGTTGTGTCTTTCTGTTTTGGTTTTGTTTGAGGACAAACAAAGATTTAAGTTGGGGGTTTGATAAATCGTATTTTACACGTTTATTGTTGATATTTAAAGATTAGTTTAGATCATTTAAATGCGTTTACGTGTCGATTCTTAATGTTTTATCTATTTCTAGAAGATCTTGCTCTTGGGTGTTCTTTTGGTGTTGTGTAGGTCCCGAAAATCGAAGCAAGGAGCGAAGCACGAGCAAAACTAGCGACCGCCTAGCGGTCGCTAGGCTGGCCGCCAGGCAACCAGCGAGCAGAGAAATCGCGACCACGACCTCGTGCCGCGAAAGCAAGCCCAGCCAGAGAACTCATCAGACGATTTTCGAGACCATGGCTAGCGACCGCTAGCCGTGACACGAGCCAACCATGCTAGCGCAAGAGGTGATCTGCGGCGAGAAGAGGCGCGAGACATACCTAGCGGTCGACCTAGCGACCCAGGCGTGGTCGCGAGACCGAGCGAAGGAAAAATTAGGGTTTGGGGTGTGCCTATATATATGGCAACACCCCCCTCGCGCCCCCAACTTGGCACACACGTTCCCAGACCTCTTTTATTTAGTTTTTCCTCAATTTTATCTTTGTTTTAGCTTTGGTTTAGTTCTAGATTAAATTCTTGCATTGTTCTAGTTTAGTTTATCGCTTTATTAACATTCGGAACGTTTTGTCCGATTGTTTTCCGCTTTCCGCTTGGGATTGGATTCAAGACCAACCATTGTTCATCCAACGCTTCATCACGGGTTTTATTTATTTATTTTCCGTTTTCATGATTAAATCATATTTTATTCCGTTTATTATGTCTGGCTAGATTTCCGTTCTAATCCTAGGGTTTGCATGATCCGATCCTATATGTTGTGATTCCTGTTATCGCTATTTACCTTCCAGGCATTGATTCATGATTCTTGGTGCTTATTCATATGTGTTAATTTCTGATCAATCTTGATGCATATCTAGTTGTCGGTTAATTACGTAATTGTATTAATTGTCAATCGATCTTGAATGCATGATACGAATAAGTCTTGAGTCGTAGCTGAGATAGGATATTCGTAGGAAGTATATTCTTAGTGATCCTTTTGGAGTTACTTGTTTTCACCTAGAATGATAGGAAAACTAAGTAATCTCTTGCCGCAATTGTAAATGGCGAAGTTGTTGGTTATATATGTGATCTTCCATCTTATGCGGATTAAAATTGGCTAATAGGAAGCAGGATAAACATACGTTGTGGATAGGATTAATGTATCCCTAGGGTTAGTCTTTCTTATCTGTTTTATCATCCGTGATTTTATTGCTTTATTTTATATTTCTGCATGGTTACCTTTGCTTTGGATTAAATTCCGAAGCCCTAAAATCTTACCAAACCATATATGTTGCTTGGATAATGATGAATCATTGTTGAGTTAGCTTCTGTGTTTTCGCATTACAATCCCTGTGGATACTATACTCTGCTTACCTTCTATATACACCTTTTACGTGTGAAAAAGGGAGCGATCACTTCTCCACCGGCGCAACTATGTTGACTATATTCTGGTGCGCTCTGTTGACAATACTTTTGATGAAGGCAACGTCATGATACTCTTGAAGATAACTGCAGAAGGCATCAGTAGCTATATCTTGATCTTCAGGAAAGCTCATCCAATAGAAATAACATTCCACAAAATTATCTTTGATTTCTTCACATTCATCATTGAGGTACTCATGCACCTATGTATCCACATGGTGCCTAAGTTATAAGTGAGACTGCTTCTTCCTTCTTGCATCTCACTTCTTCAGATCAGCGAGGTAATTTTCCTGATACACTCATTCCTTTCTTTTGCAACCTCAACAACTATTTTTCCATAGAGTCTCTGACACTCTTCATTTCTTACACGTTTAACTGTGTTAGCACATTCTTGATCAGTTATGAGTCTTTCAGCTTCTCTGGCCATCTTCTGTGACCACTAGGAATCGAAGTTCCTTTGGTCTGATAGAAATTCTATCGGCACGCCAACAAAGAATACTTTCAAGAGAGCTTTAGTCTGTTCAGCTTGTTGAACATGAGCATCAGTGGAAGAGGAGACAGAAGAAGGACGTGCTGCCCTATGCCTTGGGATGTTTGAGAGTTTTCTTCTTGAGTGGCTAGTTGCCGTCTTGGTCTAGCTCGGGCCTTCTCTGTCACTTCAGCTTCAGCTACCATCTCTTTAATTTTTGCCCCTCTTTTTGGCATCTTCAAGAAGGGTTTGAGGGAGATCGAGAGATCGCTGATAGTTTGATTCAGCACGGCATGATACTGATCCATATGCTCTAGGCGATCAGCATAGGTGGCTATAAGGCTTGCAGTTTTAGCTCGTTCATACTTCAAATGGGCTACTTTATCTTCCAGGATAGATAATCTATTGTCAATGCCCCAGGAAGTGAATTCCAGCTGATGTTGGACAGTGGCAAGCTTGTCTTTGAAAAGAGCAAAGGTGGCTAGGATCCTGCTACTAAAGTCAGCTTTAAATGTTGTCTCCATCAGAACAATCATCTCATGTTTCAGCTTATGTATGGCTTCATCACACGCTGCTTGCTCATGTTCAAAGATTGTCGTGACAACATCCATCAAATCTCTAAGATTTATTTGTATGGTTAAGATTTCTGATGGATTTTTTCAATATAAGCGTCCCAGAGATCAGCTTTCTTCTGCTGCATATCCTTATACATGCTGACGAGCTTGGCATAAGCCTGGTTGACAGCTTCAACCCGGGAGTTGTACGTCCTCTCCCATTGCCACACTAGTTTAGTATATTCTGCTGCTTTGGCAAGTTCTGTAGGGAAATCTTATTTTACCCTCTTCCCGATGATCTATCTTGGATGTTTAAGTTACCATACATTGATTATATACCTAGTATGCATCTATATAATTAATTGTTACACATAGGTTTTTACTCGTGTTTACTGCGAATTTATGGGATATGAGATCAATGGCAGACTCCAGCTTTGATCTTCTGGACTATATCCCGAATGCTTATTCTCTAATACTGAGTGAGAGCAATCCATGAGAGAATCTTGTAAAGTTTCGCCTCCTACTTTGCTCGATGTGATTTTTGAAAATCACATCAAAATTAAAGGATTAATTTCTGATTTTTTCTCATCTTTTATTTATAATGCATTCCTAGAATCCTATTTAGATAGGATCCTTGCATATCTAATAAATACAATAATTATCTTCAATTCTTGAAGATAAATCATAACTAGAATATTTATCTCTTGATATCTAATAATATCAGATAATATCTATCTAGATATTGGAGATGTATTAAATTAATACATTAATTAAACAGAGTTCCAGTGGGACTCTACATTGTGATGGCAAATTTCCAGCAGTAAAGGTCTTGATGGGCCAGCCTAGGGATCAAAGGCAATGAATAAAGATGGGCCTAAAATGAATTAATTTTCTTATGCTCAGCCCAGAACATAAATTAATTCATAAACGTTTATTCATTCCATTAGAGAATAAATCCTGACTTACCGATTTATTATCAAATTTGAGTCGGGCTTGCACTTAGACTTACGAATCCCGGTATTTAAGATATTGCACGTCCATTAATTATTTACAGCATTCTGACTGCTTCAAATAATTAATTTCTTTAATTCTTTAAGTAGTACGTACCACTCAACCTTATTATTGTACTTGAGCTAACTCAACCTGCAGGGTCTAGTACAATAAACCTTTTGAGCTCCTTAAGGGGATGTCATCATCCTAAATGGATACGGTGACTCGATACATGTAACTAGCATAACATACAAGCACTGCCACCACCGAAGATGCGGAGAATCTTGGGTTATCTCATGTAACTCTCACCCATAACAAGTCAAAGAGATGGTCAGTAACTCATACTCATCTAAAACCTTATCGAGGTTTAGATCAACGTAAAGTCACCGAGATCTAGGTTCTTCATGACGGTTAGATAGAAGAACTCATCTCACTATGATCCATCAATACGTCAAGACGTACTAGCATAGACAAGCAACCAAGTCAAGTCACTTCTTATCTATACTGCAGCCTATACCGATAACTCGTCCTCAAGTTATCTCAGTTGTGATCCTTTTTATATCTCAATAAGCTTAACCAATCATACAAACTTCTGTGATCTTCTACACACTGTATGATCTAACTTTTGTATGAGATAATGGGACAAACATATGCAATCAAGTAAACAACTCAGATATGTGATTGTAATAGTAATAACAGGAAACATTGTATACAAGCTACATCATTCTGGTTTCAGTATACAAATCCAACAATCTCCCACTTATACTAAAGCTAAAGCAAACTTTTAGTATACAATGTGTCTCCCTACTAGCTATTACAAACAACACCATAATTTTGCTTCTCCCACTTCTACAAAAGTTTTCTTTCTAAGTGGGGGCCATCTTGCACAATCCAAGTCCTCGAACATGCTCGTCGTAGACTTTTTACGGTAGGCTCTTCGTGAATGGGTCAGCTAGGTTGTCCGCAGTACCAATATTCTTTATAAGCATGTCACCTCATCGTACGATTTCTCGTATGATATGTTACTTTCTCTCTATGTGTTTCATCGTCTTGTGGGTCCATGGTTTCTTCGAGTTTGCTACTACACTAGAGTTATCACAGAACACTATGATACTCTTAGGCAAATGAGGTAACACATCTAGATCCATGAGTTAATTCTTGAACCATATCGCCTCCCTATTAGCCTTAGATGCAACTACCTATTCGGCTTCCATGGTGGAGTCTTAATGCATCGTTGCTTTGCACTCCGCCAAGATACGGCTCCACCTCCCAAGATAAACATATAGCCTGAGGTAGACTTCTTCTCATCACGGTTAGCTTGAAAATCCGATTCTAAATAACCCAAAGGCATTAGACTATCTTCCTGGTAAACTAACCTATAATCTAGAGTCCTTTTCAGGTACTTGAGTATATGTTTTACCGCAGTCCAATGAGCTTGTCCAGGGTTAGACTGATATCTTGCTACTATGCCTATTGTATCACAGATATCGGGCCTCATACACAGTATATCATACATGATACTTCCTACGGCGGAAGCATATGGAACATGCCTCATTTCTTCTATCTCATTTGCAGTCATTGGCGACAGCTCCTTAGATAAAGGAACACCATGTTTGAAGGGTAGCAATCCCTTCTTGGCGATTTGCATGCTAAAACGAGTAATTACAGTATCAATGTAAGACGCCTGAGATAAACTCAACATTTTTCTCTTGCGATCTCGGTAAACCTTGATCCCAAGAATATATACTGCATCTATGAAGTCTTTCATCTGAAACTAATCGGATAACCAACTCTTTACACCTAATAACAGCTTCACATTGTTGCTATGTGTTTAGTATGATTTTGTGCTTATTCTTGGTATTTTTATGCATGTTGTCTCCCTTGATTTGTCCTATTTTTGCCATTATTTTGATCAGTATTTTTTGGTTCGGACTTATTTGGTTTGTTTCGATGTTTTATAGAAAAACGGTATTAAATAGGATGAAATGGATCAGCCAATAGTTGAAGTACGTTGAAGAGCATCTCGATAGGAGTTTGTAGGCGCTAACGGTTCGCAATTCAAAGTTCAGACGAGGGAGAACGGAGCGAATCGTCAAAGTCACGCACGTTGCACCCCGTCGCCCGCCGTGTCCGTCGCTACGCCGCATCGCCCGTAGCCCGTGCGCCTGCACCTAGCCCACCCGGTGCTCACCTCCAGCACCCGCTTCACCTTGCCCCACGCGTGCTTGCCCAAATCCACCCGATGCTCGACCAAGCACAGCGTCCATCCGGTGCTCACACCGTATCCGGTGTTTTCCCTCACCCGTCTAGTGTCCCAGCGCGTCCTGCGTCGCACGCCTAGTGTGTTGGATTTGTATACTAGAAGCAGTTTTGGTTGAGCTTGTATACAATGATTCTTGTTACCACTATTACAATCTCCTATCTGAATTGTTTACTTGATTGCATATGTATGTCCCTTTATCTCGTATATAAGTTAGATCATACAGTGTCTAGAAGATCACAGAAGTCGTATGATTGGTCAAGCTTAATGAGATATAAAAAGGATCACAGCTGAGACAACTTTAGGATGAGTTATCGGTATAGGCTGCGGTATAGATAAGAAGTGATTTGACTTGGTTGTTTGTCTATATTGGTACGTCTTTGACGTATTGATGGATCACAGTGAGATGAGGTCTTCTATCTGATCGTCGTGAAGAACCTAGATCTCGGTGACTTTACGTTGTTCTAAACCTCGATAAGGTATTAGGTGAGTATAAGTTACTGACCATCACTTTGACTTGTCATGGGTGAGGGTTCCATGAGATAACCCAATATTCTCCCCATCTTGGGTGGTGGCAGTGCTTGTATGTCATGCTAGTTACCTGTATCGAGTCACCGTATCCGTTTAGGATGATGACGTCCCATTAAGGAGCTAAAAAGGTTTATTGTACTAAACCCTGCAAGTTGAGATATCTCAAGTACAATAATAAGGTTGAGTGGTACTACTTAAGGAATTAAAGAGATTAATTATTTTAAGCAGTCAGAACGCTATAAATAATTAATGGACGTGCAATATCTTAAATACGGGGTTCGTGAAGTCTAAGTGCAAGCCCGACTCAACTTCGGAAATAAAGGGGTAAGTCAACATTTATTCTCTAGTGGCATGAATAAATATTTATGAATTAGTTTATGTTCTGGGCTGAACATAAGATAATTAATTTATTTGAGGCCCATCTTTATTCCTTGCATTTGATCCATGGGCTGGCCCATCAAGGCCTGGTAAGTGGTAAGTGCTAGAAATTATCCACCTCTATGAGAGTCCCACTGGGACTTTGTTCTGATTCTCTCTATCTGAAAGGATATTATTATATTTATTGGATATGTAGAGATCCTATCCTAATAGGATTATAGGGTTGCATTATAAATATAAGGTGAGAGAAAATCAGGTGATCCTAACATCATTGTGATTTTCGAAAATTAAAAGAAGCATTATTGTGATTCTCGAAAATTCCAAGTGTGAGGAAGAAAGTGAATTTCTGCAGTACTTTCCATAGATTGCTCTTACTCGGCATTGGAGTATTGGCAAACGGGATACAGTCAAAAAATCAAAACACGAGTCTTGATCCAATTCCTTGTCAGAAAAATTCGCAGGTGAACATGAGAAAACACCTATGTGTTGTAATTATTTACATAGATGCATGCTAGGTAAATAATCAATGTATGGTGAATTAAACATCCAAGATAGATTCTCGGGAGAGGGTTAAAATCAGATTTTCCTACAATTGGTATCAGAGCCTGGGATCAGTATCTTGACTTCGTTGGATTAATTCACGTTTGATTATTACGTGCGCAATTAATTAATTATGGATCTGTCATTCATCGTGGCTCGTTTTAATTTTTTTGTCGGATTTTGTTTTTCACCACGAGAAAATCCATGGTTAGATTAGGATTTTTTCTTGTAAATCTAATCTGTAAAAGAGGAACGAAGATGAAGAACACGAAGAACGAGACGACGAAGACCCATCGTACGATACGACGGGAGGCTGGCCGGAAGCCAGACGTGCGTGCGAGGGCGTGCGGGCGATGACACGTTGGGCGTGCTCAGCGCACGCAGCACGCAGCTCGGCAGCTGCGCGCGAGGCTTCGGCGGCATCGGGCGGCATGTCTCGGTGGGCATCGGTGGCCTGGGTGTGCGGGGCGCACGGTGCACATGGTTTCCGCACGGATGCGCGATGCAAAGAATGCCCGAGCAAACTCTCGGCGGCGCTTCGGCGCTCGGCACCATGCGCGGCGGCGCTGGCGCGCCTCGGCCAGGCGTGACATCAGCGCTCTCGCACGCGGGTGCCCTTCGTGCAACTCCCTCGGTAGCAACTCCTCAGCGAGACGGGCGACAACCTATGACCTCAGCGCACGAGTGCCGTCGCGGCAAGCGTGGGTAAACCTACGGCAGTCGGCGTGCAGATATCTCCCGCCTCCCAGCAGGGCGGGCGATCGAGTCGTGGGCCTCTCGGCGGTGTGCGCGGCGCTTTCGGCAGCTCCAGGCGGGAGGATGGGCGACAGCAAGGACGAGCTCGGTAGGGCGGCGGAGTGTGGCTGGGTGTGCGCATGGGCTGTGCCCACTGCACTGCCCAGCCCACAGGCCGACCCGCCCGGTTCGCCCAAACCAGTTTTGGCCCAGACCTATTTTTCGACCGGTTTCAATTTTTGGCCCGACCCGGCCCATTCCACTGTTCCGGCCCGTTTTTAGATTTTTCGGCCTAAATCCAATTTTGACAAGTCCGGTCTCGTGCCCGTGCACGCGAGACCCGTTTCGAGATTTTTTTTAAAAGATTTGTACTTTGCAAATTTATGTAATAAATTAGGTAGAAGTACAGGATCCACGAGAGGGCCGCGATGAACGAATTTATTTTATTTTTATCGTTCAAAGCATGTCGTAGATGTTTAAATTATGCATAAACATGCCATGTATGTTTAATTACGTAGATAAACATTTAATATGTTGATGCGTATAGCAAGCATGCTAGGTTTATCGCGTTTTTAAGCATGTTTTAGAATTCTGCGAGCATGTTTTACATGTTCAGTTCTATAGAAAGCATGCTAGGATTACGTGATCTGCATGGACAAACCTTTTGAAACAAAAGACTAAGTAAGAAACCCGACATATTAATTTTTAAAATTAAAGATGTCAAGACCTCAACTTTTTGATCTCTAAATCAAGTGGTACACACTGTGAGTAAACGTCCACACGCGTGGCTTGCTTGCACTGTTTACCATAAGTTTGTTTGATTAGATTTCTAAATACAACATTTTAATCTATTTAGATGTGGGAGTTTTATGTGTAAACGTCCACACGCGTGGCTGATCTCACTATTTTCTAACACGAAAACGTGCAAGTAGATAGGTAAGTCGAGTATCGTATCCATATGGATTGTAACGCGAAAATACAGAAGCTAACTCAATTATCCTTCATCATTATCCAAGTGACAGATTTGGTTTTGGAAAGGTTTGGGATTTCAAATATTAAATTCAAAGCCAAAAAAAACAAAAACAAATAAAGATAACAATAAAAACTCAAAGAGATAATTTGACTAAAAGACTAACCCTATGGATGTATTAATCCTACCCACAGCGTATGTTTATCCTGCTTCCTATTAACCAATATTTAATCCAGTCAAGATGGAAGATCACAAATGTAACCAACAATTTCAGTTACGACAATTGTGGTAGTAGATTACTAATCTTCCCTATTACTGTTACGTCTCTAGGTGAAAATTAGTAACTCCAAAAAGATCACAAAGAATGGCTTCCTACAAATGTTCCTATCTCAGCTACGACTCAAGGCTTATTCGTATTGTGCATTCAAGATCGATTGACAATTAAAACCGTTAAGTAATTAACTGGCAACTAGATATGCATCAAGATTGATCAGAAATTAACACATAATAATTAGCACCAAGAATCACAAATCAATGCCTAGAAGGTAAATAGCAAATAGCAGGAATCACAATACTTAGGATAGAATCATACAAACCCTAGGATTAGAATAAGAAATTTAGCTAGACATAGACATTGGAATAAAATAAGAATTAACCATAAAAATAAGAATTAAATAGATAAAACCCGTAATGTAGCGTTGGAAGAACAATGGTTGGGTTTGAATCCAATCCAAGTAGAGAACGGGGAAATCTGAATTCGTCCGGATGAACACGTTCCAAAGCGATTACAATGCGTAAATTAAACGAAGAACAATGATAATCTAATGTCTAGATGAATATAAATCAAAGCTAGGAAGAGAGTATGGGAAAAACTAGCAAAAACTGATAAAAATCGTGCAGAAAAAGGTTGGGCGCAATGCACGCCTAGGGGTTATATATAGGCACAGGGCTGAAACCCTAATTCGCGCCCAGCCGTCGCGCTTCGCGGTCGAGCTCACGGTCGCTAGCTCAGTCATAAATGCTGAGTCCTTAAGTCCTTCGATGCGCTCACGGCCTTGTTCGCGGTCATTTGGTTTTGCCTCGCGGCCGAGCTCACGGTCGCTAGCTCGGTCGCTAGTTTTTAGGCAGTAGCTTTTCGGAGTCTCTTGTGGGCAGTCTCGCGGTCGCTTGGCTTTTCCTCGCGGCCGGCCTAGCGGTCGCTAGGTCGGTCACGAGAAACTGTCCAAAATGTTTTCGGGAAAGCTCGCGGTCGGGCTAGAGGTCGCGAGGGTGGCCGCTATTCTTTCTCGTCTTTGGCTCGTGCTTCGATTATCATCTTGAAAGCCTACAAAACACCAAAGAGGAACCCAAGAGCAGTATCTACCAAAAATAGCTAAAAGCATTAATTCAACTATATAAACGCACTTAAACTGGTCTAAAATTATCTAAATAAAGCATGAATAAACGAGTAAAAAGCGCGTTTATCAAACCCCCAAACTTGAAACATTGTTTGTCCTCAAACAAAAAAATAAAGACACAACGAAAGATCAACGAGCGTCAGCAAAGGTTGTAGCTATAACAGGCCTCAGAAGTCTTTCAAATTTCGAAATCAACAGCACATATGACGACGTCAGTTAACTCGACAATGTACAACAACTGATAGCACGAAACTTATTCAATTCAACCCTCACAAAGGCATGTGTATAATATAGCGTACACTCAAACTCAAAAACAATTTAGAATGTGTATACACTCAAAGATCAATGCCATGCAAAAATCTTACCATAGGCTTGCCGTTTCTCTAATATCTCCACCACATCAAATGCGTTCAAATTAGGATCAAAAAGGTCTTTTCATAGGTTTTAATGTAGGCACATTGGTTAAGGTAGGGTGATATATGGCTAAATGACTCAAATATAACTCCAAGCACTCCCATTTATGCTTTCAACTCATATGGACTTTGTCCATTTCCCTTTTCTTCTCAACATGCTAAATCAACGTTCATGCACACTCAAGATACCTATCTTTGATTAATAAATCCCTTTATGCTCATATTATTCATAACATTTTTCTTTTGATTTTATTTGTACTAGAGCTTATAAGGTCCATTCTTTTCCATAGAGGTACCATTTTTTTCAACATAGGTACCATTCTTTTCAATAGAGGTACCTCTCTATCTTTCAACCCGATGTAATATATGAAAATAAATTTACCCCCCTTTGATTCCCATATCCATCATCACCTCTTATCATCCGGTTAACAGAATAATAAAGTCTAATAAAGGCTCAAAAGAAGGTGACAAATGGTATATATCATTTGGTTAGTGTATGGGTAAATTCGTGGGTCACAAAGATGACCTTTTATCCTTTCCAAATTCAAAACACATATTGCAGCCTCGACACAGAAAACACGGCAAGTTCTAGAAGATAATTACATGCAAGATATCACACAATTAAAAGAAACTGTAACATAGTGTTTATACAGTGAAGCTCAAGTCTCACGGTTTAAGCAAATGGTGAAAAACAACAAGCTAAGCAATCTCAAGTCATCCATGCGTCGTTTTCTAACATATCATGTGCACCATCAACATATTTTTTTCAGAAAATTTCTATCATCATTGGCCACATAGGTTAACACATTTCACTTAAGCTCGTTGATCAACAGACACAAAAACAAAAAGCAAAAGACACAAAAACCCCAAAACATAACAACTTTACAAGACAAAGCAAAAACATAAAAAGGGCTCTCAACCAATCAAACTCGTCTACTCCCCCCCAAACTTATTGTGAAAAATATGAAATGGAGGCAATAAGGTTTGTAGAAAAGAGTGGTTGAGAGAGACCTTACCTCATACGCCGCTACTCCGACGGCGGATAGAATCCTCGTCATTGATCCCACCGCTGCATCATCTCCATCATCTGACGCTGGTGTTCTTGATGCACCTGGTGTTGGGCGAGGAGGGCCTGCTGCTGGGCCATCATGGAGGTCATACTCCCGTCTATATGGTCTAGATGACCATTAATCCGATCAAGGCGCTCGTAGATCCCGGGGTCGCCTTGGATGGGTGGTGGGTGTAACGCACCACCGGTCTCCGGCGCATCCTCCTATTCTGCTTCATCTTCCTCTTGTTCTTCCGCTACCTCTCCTTGCGCATTTAAGCGCTTAGCCCATCTATAGTGCACGAGCGCACTCATGTTCCAGTTGGCGTCGGGCTGCCCAATGTCGCTTAATTTGGTGAGATCTGTGTGGGGCAGCCGAAAGATGGACTGGCCTTTCTTATCGTAAAGTAGCCAGAGGTAGTGCCGTGAGTCTCGTCTCAGGAACATCTGGACATAAAGATATGACTTGTCCAGGAAGATGCCCTGTGAGATTGGATCCTCACGAATCGCCAACCCGAAAAAATCAACAATAGGGGTGACGAATCCCCCTAGGCAGATCCTCGCATTCCCAGAAACTTCTAATTGCATCTGGAAATGCTGGGCGAGGAACATGCCGGCATGCTCAAAATGGGATCTAGGGTTGCATTATAAATATAAGGTGAGAGAAAATCAAAGTGTGAGTCTATTCATATTTTCAAAATTCTCGAAAATTGTGAAGGAGAAAGAAAGATGAATTTTGCAGTATTCTCCATAGATTGCTCTCACTCGGCATTGAAGTTTTGGCAATCGGGACACAGTCCAGAAGATCAAAGCACGAGTCTTGATCCAATTCTTTGCCTGACAAATTCATAGATAAACACGAGAAAACACCAACCTTTTGCAATTAATTATATAGGTGCATGCTAGGTATATAATCAATGTATGGTGAATTAAACATCCAAGATAGATCATCGGGAGAGGGTTAAAATCAGATTTCCCTACAGTGACAGCTGCCAACGGATGGGAAACGTCACCAAAAAGGGTGAGATGACGTAGAAGAGCATCATGGAAGTGGAATTATTTGATGTGTGGGGAATTGACTTTATGGGTCCGTTTCCCATGTCTTGTGGTTTCACCTACATCTTGCTTGCTGTGGAGTATGTATCACGATGGGTGGAGGCGATTCTCACAGCCACTAGCGACTCCAAGGTAGTTATTAAATTCCTACATAAAAACATTCTGACTCGCTTTGGTGTACTTAGGGCGTTGATCAGCGATGGAGGTTCGTATTTCAACAACAAGTGGCTAGGCAATTTCCTAGCTAAGTATGGCGTAAAGCATAGAGTCACCTCTCCTTATCACCCGCAGGTAAATGGGCAAGCCGAGCTAAATGGCGAGAAATTAAGAGAATACTTAAGAAATCGATTGTCCATAGAAAGGATTGGGCCAAACAATTTTGGATAATGCTCTTTGGGCCTACCGGATCGCCTAACTAAAGCGCTTTATAGGTCTCTCATATCAATTGGTATTTGGAAAATCTTGTCATTTGCGGTTGAGTTGGAACATAAAACTATGGGCCCTGAGGAGAATCAACATGAAGCGTCGAAGCCGGGTTTATGAGGCGAACAGCTGTTAGAGCTCGACGAGTGGAGGCGAAGCTTTCGAGAACTCTCGGATCTACAAGGAAAGAGAGAAGAAATTCCACGAGCCGACCCAGAACACGGTCGAGGTAGTTCATGCGGTTTCGATTGATGAAGAGGATTGGGAAGGGAATTTTTAGCATGCCCGGACCAGATGGTATTGAAGGAACTACCAGTGAAGTATGTGTTCGTGGAGGATGAGCAAGGAAGCCGGTGATCTTTTCAAGCCGAGCTTCTAATTTTGGAGAAAGCAGTCGACCTCGGTGCTTATAGAGGTGGTGGCGGCTTTTAAGAAGGCTGGCGATAAAGGGTTGTCTATGCCTATACGGGCAACACTTGGTATAGTCCTGCAGGGCTGGATGGAGCTCATGGCATCATGATTATGGCGGACCGCCACATTGACCACCCGTTGCTCTAATAAACACGTCGAGCTAATGGCGTTAAACAAAGCGCTCCGTGGGAGGCAACCCGCGTTTAGCTTTTTTCTTTTCTTTTTTTCGTTTGGTTTTCGTTGTTCTTTGATACATTTGTTGTTGAGTTTGTTTTGCTCGGATCGAAAAGTTATCGACGAGATGAAGCCGTGACACTCCAACTTTGTCGTGCGCTCACATTCCAACCACCTACTGCCATATTTTATCGAAGTCTTCTCTCTATCGGCTATTTTATGTTATTAATGTTTTGAGCCTTTGGGGCAGTGCTCGAATTAAAATGGGGAGTTGATAGTATTTGGTTTTGTGGGCGTGATATATAGTTTTCGTATGTAATGGCGTGCCTTGTGCTTATTTTGATTGTTTGGACGTAAGCTTTGTCTATGCGAGTAAGTTAGGATCTTGATTTGTCTGTTGAACTCGTGGTATTGATCAAATTGATTTTGAATTTCGAAACTAGCGGGCTGATTGATAGAAATTGAATAGGGAAATTGATGTGATTTGTCCGGCTAATGTTAGGTGGAGTGTTAACATTGTGGTTGCTATATACTTGTTTCATTTTATATATAAATAAAAAAAAATGTGAAAAAGAAGTAGAAAATGAGGAGAATGAAAGCTCTAGTATCTTGTTGAGATTGTTGAAATGGAGGATGGGATTATGTCCCTCTTTCTCGAAATTTGAGAAATGGACATGGGAAACCACGTTAGGAGACTCGAGTTCATCGTTAAAACATTCTTTGTGCTTTATAAAAACTTGTTGCTAAAGGTGACCACATTAGTTAGTTCACCTGAGCACGATTACCTTTTTATTTATTGGAAGTCAATTGTCGTTCTTGATTTATTTAGCATTATCTTTGAATTCGTAAACACCAAATGTGGAAATGCAATAAGGTTTGATTGATTAGAATAGGGTAAAGTTGCATGAGTTATCTTTCGACTCTTATTAGTATAGACTTTGCTTGAGGACAAGCAAATGGATAAGTGTGGGGAGTTGTTTATTATGATTTTGTGATGATTCTTGGTATTGTTTTCGTGTCATTTTCTATGGTTTGTCCTATTTATGCCTTTGGTTCGATTAATATTTATGGATTCGGACCCGTTCGTCTCAATGTTTTGTAGGAAAACGGCGAAAATAGGATGAATTAGATCCAAGGATCGATATAATTGAAGAGCATCTCGACAGAGTTCATAGGCGGCGGATCGTAATCGGAGTTGAGCGAAGGAGAATGGGTCAAAGTCGCGCCACGACGCCCCGTCGTCGAGCACCGCTACCGCCCGCCCGCACGGCTCGGCCACCCGGCGCGTGCTCGCTCCGGCGCTTCCGGTGGCGGCGCTACGCCTCCGCGCCGATGCCGCGCGCCGCCTCGCGCGCGCCGCCCGCCGTCGCTCAGCCCGCGACCCGTCGCTCGGCGCGATCGCCCGAGCAGCGTGCTCATCCCGCGCTTCCGATCCGATGCTCGGAACCAACGGCGCTCGAGCCCGCGACCGTCAGCCTATGCATGCATGCCGTGACCGGCGCTCACAATGAACTGTGCGGTGCTCACTTTTTAATTTATATATATATAAAGGCTCTCTTGAGTTTTGGTTTTGCTCGGCCACGATCTCGACACAAGCGATAATTTCTTAGATTTAATTCCTGTTTTCATTTCATTCTTGAATAATTTAGATTATCGGTTCATGCTTTGGATTCATCTCATTTTATTGGAATCAATTTCACGGTATTATTGTTTGATGAATTTGAATTGACTCCATAGTGTGATGGATTGTGTTCATATTGCTTTAATCTATTATGCTTCATTCGACCCAAAGAGATTCTCCTTTGGTAATGAAGTCTTGCTCATAGAAAGTTGGGCCAAACAATTTTGGATAATGCACTTTACAATGTTGGAACATCTATTGGAGGAGAATCAACATGGGCGTCGAGGCGGGGTTTATGACTCAGTCTTTCCTAGAAAACTAAAATCAAGATGGTCGGGGCCATATACTGTCTACCGAGCACATGCAAATGGGAGCTACAAATTGCTAGATTCAAGTGGCAACACTTTCAAGGTGAATGAGCAGTACCTCAAATCATACTTCAAGTCACACTTCAACCACGAAGTCAAGGTGACCAAGCTTAATAAACCATGATGAGAGGTAATGTCGAGCTAGCGATGAAAAATTTAGCACTGGTTGAGAGGTAACCCAACATATTTATATGTTTTATGTTTTTCGTTTTGCTTGTTTTTGTTTTGTTTTCTTTGTTTTGTCGTGTCGTGTCTTCTTGGTCGTTTTTGTGTCCCAAAGTATAATTGCTTTTATTAAAACATAAAGAAAAAGGGGCACGGCTCACGGCCAGGCTAGCGGTCGCTAGCCCGGCCGCTAGAAAGTGGGCAGAACACATTCGTCAATACTCGCGACCACCCTAGCGATCGTGAGGGTGGCCGCGAAATCGTCCAAAACGTCTCCAACATAGTTCGCGACCGCGAGCTCGGCCGCGAGGCCCGACCCAAAATCCGGACGTTGACCCACGCGTATTTGCTAAATTTTTAAACCATTCTCTCCCTCATTTTACACTTACACACATAAAAATCAGCAACACACACACTCCCCAAGCTCTCAAGCTCTTCTTCTTCATTTTCTTGTGCTTTCCAAGTCAATTCCACTCAAGGTATGCTTCAATTGTTCAATTCTTCTTAGATTTTCGCTTGTAAGCATGAATTCGAAGAGTTTTACCGATTATTTCTTCTTGTTGTGGAATATTGACGAATTGATAAACTAGAGCCTATATTGCTATATTTACATGGTTTTTGAGCATGCTTCTTACATTATTAGGTGTAATTATATTCATTGAAGTAAATTATTGGTTGAATCCACCTGCATTGTTGATTTGGGGTCAAAAATCACGAAACCCTAGATGTTCATGGCGACTAGAGACCAGGCTCGCGACCGCGAGCCTGGCCGCGAGCTTTTACGCGGTCGAAAAAACCAGTGCTTCATGACCACCCTCGCGATCGCGATGTTGGCCGCGAGGCAATCAAAAAGTCGTCTGATTCTATGTTTTAAGTCGTTGTGTGTCTTCTTTCCCTTGTTACGCTTTATACGAACATATGTTATTGTGGGGGGAAGTTTTCATAATTTCAAGTTTGGGGGAGCTATATGTTGATTGGGTTGTCGTTTGTTTTGAAAGTTGTTGATGTACTTGAGCTAACATTGCCATATCTTTTAGGTACAATATGCCGCCGCGTCATTCCGGTAGTAAGAGAAAGGAAAAGAGATCGCTACATCCTCGTAGGAGGAGACAATCGACGAGTTCCATTCCCGAATTATAGAATGCGGTTGCGAGCCCATCTTGAGGACCGATGGAGCGATTGGTGCGGTGAGCTGCCGACACTAAAGATTCATGTGCATTAATGCTTGTCAAGAGATGGGGATAGCCAACGATGTCACATGGCTAGCCGAGCGATCCGGACTTTATTCTATCATCACTGTAAATTATTTGACGTATCGGATCCTTACACTGGAGTTTTTGTCGACCGTCCATGTCCATAAGACGCAAGGGTCACCAGATTACATCACATTCCAGTTGGGCAACGAGCCCCGATGACTCTCAGTTGACGAGTTAAACGCTATCATCGATGGCGCCCCCGATGGCAAATACATCGAAGATTTAGAGAACTCGGCTCACCAGATGTGGCCGTTGCTCATCGACATAGCCAAGGAGCAGACCCCGTACTATGATGCCTCGAGGGCAAAGGCAAGTTCGATAAGAAATCCCGTGATCCGCAACCTCCACCGCCTCCTCACCTTCACAATACATGCCTGCACCAACGCCAGCACAGTCCTCTCCCAAGACAAGAGCCTCCTGATTGGTGCTGCGACCAGACAGAAGATGAGGTGGATGAAAATATGCAGCTACAAGCCTTGATGGGCCAGCCTAGGGATCAAATGCAAGGAATAAAGATGGGCCTCAAATAAACTAATTATCTTATGTTCAGCCCAGAACATAAATTAATCCATAAACATTTATTCATGCCACTAGAGAATAAATGCTGACATACCCCTTTATTTTCGACGTTGAGTCGGGCTTGCACTTAGACTTCATGAATCCCCGTATTTAAGATATCGCACATCCATTAATTATTTATAGCGTTCTGATTGCTTAAAATAATTAATCTCTTTAATTCCTTAAGTAGTACCACTCAACCTTATTATTGTACTTGAGATAACTCAACCTGCAGGGTTTAGCACAATAAACCTTTTGAGCTCCTTAAGGGGCGTCATCGTCCTAGCGGATCGGTGACTCGACACAGCAACTAGCATGACATACAAGCACTGCCACCACCCAAGATGCGGAGAGTATTGGGTTATCTCATATAACCTCACCCATAACAAGTCAGTGATGGTCATCAACTCATGCTCACCTAATACCTTATCAAGGTTTAGATAAACGTAAAGTCACCGAGATCTAGGTTCTTCACGACGGTCAGATAGAAGAACTCATCTCACTGTGATCCATCAATACATCATAGATGTACCAGTATAGACAAACATCTAAGTCAAGTCACTTCTTATCTATACATGACTATCCGACAACTCGTCACGAAGTTGTCTCGGTTGTGATTCTTTTATATCTCATTAAGCGACCAATCATACGGACTTACGTGATCTACTACACACTTGTATGATCTAACTTATATATGAGATCAAGGGACAAACATATGCAATCAAGTAAACAATTCAGATATGAGATTGTAATAGTGGTAACATGAAACATTGTATACAAGCTCAACCAAACTGCTTTCAGTATACAAATCCAACAATCTCCCACTTATACTAAAGTAAACTTTTAGTATACAATGTGTCTCTCTACTAGCTATTACAAACAACACCATTACTTTGATTTCTCCCACTTATACAAAAGTTTCCTTTCTAAGTGGGTGCCATCTTCTTGCAATCCAAGTCCTCGAACAAGCTCTTCGTAGACTTTTGCGGCGGGCTCTTCGTGAATGGGTCGACTAGGTTATCCGCAGATGCCGATCTTTTCAATCGGCCGTCTCCTCGTCTAATGATTTCTCGTATGACATGGTACTTTCTCTCTATGTGTTTTGTCGCCTTGTGGGTCCGTGGTTCCGCCGAGTTTGCCACTCGCACGAGTTATCACGGTATACTATGATACTCTTGGGCAAACCGGTACCACATCTAGATCCATGAGGTAGTTCTTGAACCATACCGCCTCCTTGTGACCTCCAAGCGGTACATATTGCATCCATGGTAGAGTCCGCAATGCACTGCACTCCTTGAGGATCTGGCTCCTCCTCCCAAGGTAAACACATAGCACGAGGTAGACTTTTTCTCATCACGGTCGACTTGGAAATCCGATTCAGAATAACCCAAAGGCATTAGACTATCTCGCTTGTAAACTAGCCTATAATCTCGAGTCATTTTCGGTACTTGAGTATATGCTTTACCACATGATCCAATGAGCTTGTCGAGTTAGGCGATATCTAGCTACTATACCTACCGCATATAGATATCGGCCTCGTACATAGCATTACATACATGAGACTTCCTACGGCGGAAGCATAAGGAACTTGTCTCATTTCCTTTATCTCCTTTACAGTCATAGGTGACTGCTCTTTAGATAAAGAAACACCATGCCTGAAAGGTAGCAATCCCTTTTTAGCGGTCTGCATGCTAAAACGAGTAATCACAGTATCAATGTAAGACGCCTGAGATAAGCTCAAAATTTTCCTCTTGCGATCTCGGTAAACCTTGATCCAAGAATGTACGCTGCATCTCCTAATTCTTTCATTTGAGACTGATCGGATAGCCAACTCTTTACGTTTGATAACAGCTTCACATTGTTGCCAAGTAGAAGGATGTCATCTACGTAAAGTGCAAGAAATACCACGTCACCATTGACATCCAATCGATACAAACAACTTTCGTAGGCAACTGGGTAAATCCATAGGACTTTACCACCTCGTCAAAGCGTAAGTTCCATGATCGGGAAGCTTGCTTAAGTCCATAAATGGAACTTCACCCTTCACCACATAACCTTCGGGTTGTTGAATATAGATGTCTCTACCTTCTTCAAGGTAACCGTTTAAAAAAGTGGTTTTCATATCCATTTGCCAAACCTCAAGGTTTAGGTGAGCTGCTATGGCCAGAAGAATTCTGATGGACTTAAGCATTGCTACAAGCCTAGCTTTAAAATCCGAAACCTCTCCATCTGAATCTCTCTTCCTCTTGTATACCCACTTACTAACTATGGCTTCCTTGCCATCTGGTAGATGTATCTTTTCATATAAATCCATAGCTGTTATGGACTCAATTTCTAAGTCCATAGCGATGTGTCATGATTTTGCATCTGTGTCTTGTATCGCCTCACTGTATGTCCATGGGTCGATTATAGCCTGCTCGTTTCCTGGGACTAAATCCGAAGATTCACCCATGAACATAAATCGCTCGGGTTGATGAACAACCCTCCACTACGACGAGGCGCTACTAGCACAATGGCAACAATGGGTGCAGTAACCTGTGGTTCTCTATCTTGCAAAACTTGCTGGATAGGTTCCACTTGTACAGTCGGTATCTCCAGTGGAACTCGACCCACTTCAATTTCTTGAAGTATTTTGTGTCGATCCCTCCCACTAGACACAAGATCTCGTACCTTTGGTTTAATCGGTGGCGGAATATGATCATCTTCTAATTCTTGAAGTATGATTTCAACTTTGGATTTATGGTTTTTCATATAATCCTCTTCTAAGAATCGGGCATTAGTGCTAATAAAGACCTTCTGATCCTTAGGACTATAGAAATAACCACCCTTCGTTCCACTAGGATAGCCAATAAACGCCTTGCTTGGATCTAGTCTCCAACTTGTCGACTTTCTTGTTCGACACATGCCGGATCGCCCATATCCTTATGTTGTTTAAACTGGGCTTGCGCCCAAACCATAACTCGAAAGGGTCTTATCGACTGACTTGAACGGTACTAGATTTAGCAAGTATGCCGCTGTTTCTAAGGCATACCCCCAGAACAAAATTAGCAATGTTGCATAACTCATCATTGATCTAACCATTTCTAAGAGAGTCCTATTTCTTCGCTCTGACACACCATTTTGCTGTGGTGTGTCCTGTGTAGTGAGCTGGGAGGTAATCCCACACTGCACCAAATAGTCCATGAACTCGTTACTGAGGTATTCGCCACCGCGATCAGACTGCAATGACTTGATACTCTTACCTAGCTTCGTCTCCACTTTCACCTTAAATTCTTTGAATTTCTCAAAGCATTCAGACTTACGGTGAAGCAGGTATACGTATCCGTACCTTGAGTAATTGTCAATGAAAGTGACAAAATACTCGTACCCTCTACGATGTCCACACAGGTCAGAATGGACTAGCTCCAACACTTCTTTGGCTCTATAACCCTTCGCTTTGAAGGGTCTGGTCGACATCTTTCATTCTATACAGGATCCGCAAACGGGGAACGGAGTAATTGTAATATCACCCAACGCTCCATTCTTAGCCAGTCTTTGGATCTATTTAGATTGATATGACCTAATCTAAGATGCCAAAGAAATGTGGTGTCATCTAGCGAAGAATACTTCATCTTCTTAAGGTTTGATGTAGATGTAACATAATTAAAAGTATTATGCTTGGCAGAAATAGTATAAAGCGAATTATATAAAGTGCCTCCACAGATAACTTCGTTATTTCTTATGATAGAAACACCACTATAAAAACAACTGAATATCCATGTATAAATAGTTTGGAAAACGAAATATGGTTCCGCCGAAACTCCGGCACATATAAAACTTCTTTTAATACTAAAATTGTCCTATCAAAGCATAAAGAAACATCTCCGACCGCTTGACCTCGACTTTCGCGCGTTGCCCATGGAGATTGTTATCTCGCCATCATCTGACTCCCTTGTCCGTAGGAACCCCTGCAAGGTGTAACAAACATGATCAGTCGCACCCGTATCTACTACCCATGAATGAGTAGAACAAGTCGCTAAACATGTTTCCGTTACTAAAGCAAATGGCGTACCTTTAGCCTTGAGCATAGGGCACTTAGCCTTCCAATGCCCAGTCTTGCCGCACTTGAAGCACTTGCCTCTCTCCTTTGGCTTTTTCAAGCCTCCGGTGGGCGGCATGTTCTTGCTCCCACTAGTTTCCTTGCCTCTACCACCTTTGGCACCCCTTTTTCTTCTTCCACCTTTCAATGGAAAATTGGGACCCTTAGATGTGCTAGCAAGGGCATGTGCTCCTTTTCCCATGACACATTTCGCAGCCACGAGATCATTTAGCAACTGACTAAGTGTATACTCGGTCTTGCTCATGATCGCGTTCACACGAAAATTCTCAAAAGACTTGGGCAGTGTGTTAAGGATGATATCAACTTTGGCTTCACCGTCAATACCTCCTCCTAACTGATCAAGACTATCCATGAGATGATTCATGTGGGAGAAATGTTCATGGACCGAACTTCCTTCTTCTATCCTACACGCCAAGATTTCTCTCATTGTGTGGAAGCGGACTGTCCGATCCGACATCCCAAACTTACTCTCGAGACTTGACCATATTTCAGTTGCGTCTACCATCGATTGATGCTGCAGCTGCAAGCCTTTGGACATAGTAGTCATCATATAACATTTGGCCATATTATTTGACTTATGCCAAGTCTGCTTGACTCTCGCTGCTCATTAGTCGATGCGTCAGTAAGGGCATCGGGTTTGGGAGTAGTGAGAACAAACATGTGTTCTTCAGCGATAAGAACATATTCCGTGTTTCGTTTTCACTCGATAAAATTTTGAACGGATAGAGGATTTTGTGCGAGCATATTGATAATCGGTGTAAGAGACATATCTGGAAAGCAATGTAAACACATAAGCATATGATCGCACATAATTCGTAACAATAATATTGTAACCTTTTGATAAAACAATATTAATTGAAACCTCCAATCTCCCCCACATGCAAGCCACACGTGTGGACGTTTACACATGAACCCCTCGACCAGACTAAAATATACCTTTTAGTCGTTCCATGTCAACTTATCCTTATGACAAATGAAATTAATGATTGGACCTTACTAGACACATCACTATCACAAGAAGGGACTTTGCGGGAAGTTGTACTTGAGGTGAAGGCTAAGCAATGACCATAATTTTGACAGCAAAAAATGAATTCTTAGAATTGGCATACTCACTCGGACCATACCGCTTCCAATCCAAAATCTTTTGTTATCTCATTTTAAATCTATCTCTAGAGAACTTATGAAAATCACATATGCAAGCCACGCGTGTGGACGTTTACACATGAAATTCCCACTTCTCAATAGATTAAAATGTTTTATTTAGAAATCTCATCTAACAAACTTATGATAAACAGTGCAAGCATGCCACGCGTGTGGACGTTTACTCACAATGCGTATCACTTTGTTTAGAGATTAAAAAGTGGAGGTCTTAACATCTTAATTTTAGAAATTAATATGTCGTGTTTCTTGCTTAGTCTTTTTGTTCAAAAGTTTGTCCATGCAGATCACGTAATTCTAGCATGCTTTCTATAGAACTCAACTTGTAAAACATGCTCGCAGAATTCTAAAATATGCTTCAAAAACGCGATAAACCTAGCATGCTTACTATGCGCATCTAATCACGAAAACATACAACATGTTTATCTACGTAATTAAACATACATAGCATGCTTCGGCATAATTTAAACATCCACGACATGCTTTGAACGATAAAAATAAAATAAATTCGTTCATCGCGGCCCTCTCGTGGATCCTGTACTTCCCTGCCTAATTTATTATATAAATTTACAAAGTACAGATCTTCAAAAAATCTCGAAACGGGCCTCGCGTGCACGGGCACGGACCGGATTCGTCAAAACTTGATTTAGGTCGAGAATTTGAAAACGGGCCGAAACAGTGAATCGGGCCGTGTCGGTTCAAAAATCTGGAACCGGGTCGAAAAATCGGGTCTGGGCCGAAAAACGGGTTTGTGCAGAAACTGGGCCGGTTCGGCCCAATGTGGACTGGGCCGCGCACGCTAGGGCACAACCCATGCGCACGCCCAGCCGCACACTGTCGTCGCCCAGCTTCCGTCGTGCACAAGCCTCGCCGCCTCATCCAGCTCCCGTCGACATCCGCCAGCAAGCTGCCGAGATAGCACGCCGAGCGTCGACGTCGTCGAGGATTGTCGAGGTTGTTCGAGCGCCGTCTACCGAGCCTCGCCTAGATGCGTAGTACCATCACCCGCCCCCACTGACTCGAGCTGCCGAGACGTGCCGAGCATCATAGCACAGCCGGCCGAAAGGCCCTGCGCGCCGTGTCGCCCGTCCCTATCGAGAGCTGTCGGGAGATGCTGTCGAGGTGTGCCGAGAGCACCGAGCACGCACGCTCAGCACCGAGACGTGCCGAGGCGTCAGCATAGAAACCACGCGCCGCGCACGCCTGGCTACCGAGACCTCACCCAGGTCTCCTCGCCACGTCATTTGATGCCGCTGGAAGCTACTGAAGACATCCGTTCGCATGCTGCCGAGAAACGCACGTACGCTGTCGAGCGGCGTGCCGTCGCCGCAAGCCCTCGTGTCGTGAGTCCGGTTTCAGCCGCCTCCCGTCACACCGTATGACGGGGCTCTGTCGTCTCGTTCTTCGTGTTCTTCGTCTTCGTTTCTCTTTTACATATTAGATTTACAAAAATAAATCCTAATCTAACCACGGATTTTCTCGTGGTGAAAAACAAAATCCGACAAAAATTAAAACGAGCCACGATGAACAACAGATCCACAATTAATTAATTGCGCACTTAATAATCAAACGTAAATTAATCCAACAGAGCCAAGATTCGATCCTGTGCTCGATACCAATGTAGGAAATCGATTTTAACCCTCTCCCGATGATTTGTCTTGGATGTTTAATTCACCATACATTGATTATATACCTAGCATGCACCTATATAATTAATCGCAATAGGTTGGTGTTTTATCGTGTTTACCTACGAATTTGTCAGGCAAAGAATTGGATCAAGACTCGTGCTTTGATCTTCTGGACTGTGTCCCGATTGCCAAAACTCCATTGCCGAGTAAGAGCAATCTATGGAGAATACTGCAAAATTCATCTTTCTTCATCCTTCATAATTTTTGAGAATTTCGAAAATATGAATAGACTCACACTTTGATTTTCTCTCATCTTCTATTTATAATGTAACCCTAGATCCCATTTTGATAGGATCTCTTCAGATCTAATAAATATGATAATATCTTTTCAGATAGAGAGGATCAGAACAGAATCCCTTTGGGATCCTTATGAGGTGGACGAAAATATGCAGCTACAGGCCTTGATGGGCCAGCCCAGAGATCAAATGCAAGGAATAAAGATGGGTCTCAAATAAATTAATTATCTTATGTTCAGCCCAGAACATAAATTAATTCATAAACATTTATTCATGCCACTAGAGAATAAATGTTGACTTACCACTTTATTTCTGAAGTTGAGTCGGGCTTGCACTTAGACTTCACGAATCCCCGTATTTAAGATATCACACGTCCATTAATTATTTATAGCGTTTTGACCTGATTGCTTAAAATAATTAATCTCTTTAATTACTTAAGTAGTACCACTCAACCTTATTATTGTACTTGAGATAACTCAACTGCGGGGTTTAGCACAATAAACCTTTGACCTCCTTAAGGGGCGTCATCATCCTAAGCGGATACGGTGACTCGTCTGAGCAACTAGCATGACATACAAGCACTGCCACCACCCAAGATGCGGAGAGTATTGAGTTATCTCATATAACCCTCACCTATAACAAGTCAAAGTGATGGTCAACAACTCATACTTGTTTCAACTAAAAGTGTTCTTTTAATTGACTCATAATCGACTGAGGTGTTGTAATAGGGAAAGTTAACCTAGTCGTCTCTCAAGGAAAACTTAACAAAGCTTATTGTTCGTGTTAAACACATAAAGCGGTAAATCCTAACACTCTAATACCAACATGGGTTTTTGAACAAACGGCAATTGAAAAGCTGAAGGAAATATAAATTAAAGCAAGCAATCTAACTAGGAGTTGTCAATCCCTAGTTGATAAACTAAGAAAGTACGAAAGCAGGATGCTAAGCATAGAACAAACTAAACTAGATCACCAAACATGAAGCAATAAAATTCATCGGAAAATAATTCAACATACTACTAAAATTCAATACCAATTGCATAGAACGTAAATCCAACAATAATCTCAACAAAAATTATAGAACATCCAATATCAACTATAAAATAGAATCCAACAATAATCTCAAAGCAAAGCACTAAAATCGATCGAATGAAATCCAACAGGAATTATATAATAAGCTGAAATAATTAAAGCATGTAAATGATCCAAAGTAATTCAACAAGAACTATAAAACTAAATGCAATAATTGAAAGGATGAAAACAAGAATCAATACTCTTAATCTGATGTTTAATCTGATGTTCAATCTATATCTCATCGCCTGAAAAGCTCCCCAGTCGAAGAACAGAACAGCGGATGTGTATATAAAAAATCAGCGCTCTGCCCTAACGCGATTGCGCGTATATATATATTAAGTGAGAGTGAGCGTCGGTTGCAATGTGAGCAAAGGTTGAGCGGAGAGTTCAGAATACAAGGTGAGCGCCCGTTTGGAGGAGAGCGGTTCGGAAAATATTATGTATTGAAAATAAACGCCGTCTCACGGGGAGCGCTCGCTGAAAGATGCTTCTATCTCAGAAATGAACGCCGGCTCAAAGCGAGCGGGCTCGCACGGTGGTGAGTGGGCGTTCAGGTGTGAACGCGCGAGGGAAAATGGCGAGCGGGCACTCGGAGTACAACGCCAGATGAGCGCTGGAGGGGCGCTCGCGTTGAGCGCCGGCTGAGGAGGCACGCGTGCGGAGATGGCGAGGCGGGTGCGAGGTGAGCGCACGGTTTGGGCTGGGTGAGCGGGCGCTCACACGGAGCACTGGATTAGCTACGTGTTGGAACGGACGAGCGCCGGATGCGAGGTGAGCATCGGGTGAGTGCGTCGATCCACTCGGAGGTGGGCGCTGTGTTCCCAGTGTCGGACGAGAGGAAGAACGCGCGTTGTGCGTCCAGCGGCGGTTGAAGGGTCCGTGGGCGGGCCGAGAGCGGTTGACGAACATGCGTCTTTGGTGACTCGGCGCGGATGGAGTGCAGGAGGCGAGAGCGGAGGCACGGCGGCGGCGCTGCGGGCGAGGCAGCTTGAGGAACGCACGTTGTGGTGTGAATGCCGGGCGGTCGATGCGCGCGCGGTTCGCCAGTGAGCGTTGCGGGCGGAGGCGTGCGCGCGGGTTGCGGGCGATGGGTGCGTTCGCGCACGCACGTACGCGACTTCGCTTATTCGCCCCGTTCTCCCTCGATTGAACTCCAAATTAGGATCCGTTTGTTCCTACGGACTCTATCGAGATGCTCTTCTATATACTTGATCCTTGGCAGATCTATTTCATCCTATTTAATACCGTTTTCCTATAAAACATCAAAACAAACCAAGTAAGTCCAAATCGATAAATACTAATCAAACCAACGGCATAAATAGGATAAACCAATGAAAACAACGTGCAAAATAATACCAAGAATAAGCACAAAATAAAACCAAACAACTCCCCCACACTTATCCATTTGCTTGTCCTCAAGCAAAGTCTATGCTAAAAAAGAGTAGAAAAATAACTCGTGTAACTTAACTCTTAATCCAATCAATCAAACCTCTTTTTGCAAACAAATCTAAATTTGTGAAAATATCAAATAAACAAGTAGATTATTTTTGCTCAGACCCAACTCTCCGCTAGGGGTGAATTAACTAAAATGGTTACCTTTAGCAACAAGTTTCTTTGATAACATAGAAAGTATTAACAGATTTTGGAACAATGTTCGAAAGATGAATTCTCGATGAACTCGAGTCTCCGATCGTGGTTTCCGTACCTATTTCTCAATTCTGAGAAAGAGCGAGAATCCATCCTCCATTTCAACAATCTCAATAATTTATTGGGTTTTATTCTCCTCATTTTCTTACATTTTTTTTAAATGAAACAAGTATATAGGTAACCACACTGTTAACACTACCCTTAGCATTAGTCGGACAAATCACATCAAGAACCTCTGATTTAAAATCAATCCACACAATCTTGTCAATTCACATTGCATTTTAATTACATATCAACAAGACAAATGGAATTACAACAAGGTCCGATCAATACCACAGAGTTTAGTTGTACAAATCAAAATCCCAACTTACTCGCATAGACAAAAACTTAAGTCCAAACGTTCAAAATCATCACCAACTCACATCACCAATCATGCAAAAAGATAAGACACGCACACAAAACCAAATAATCTCCCCCACACTAAAAACGAGCACTATCCCCAGTGCTCTAAACATTAATAACACAAAAATGGTCAATAGAGGATGAGACTTCCCTGATAATAGATGGCAGGAACAAGGTTGAAATGTGAGCGTGCACGACAGAGTTGGAGTATCACGGCTTCACCACACTGCTTACAACGTCCCAATTCTGAGCAAAACTAACACAAAGATGACAGATAGATCAAAGAGAAAAACGAAGCTAACAAGAAGAACGAAAGAAAAAGAACAGAAAAAATCATGGGTAAACTCCCACATAGTACTCAGTTTAACGTCGTGAGCACGACGTAATCCAGTCAGAGACAGATAGGATCTATGAGCATGGAGTTCTCTACTCCTTTCGGACCATCCCCTCCATCAAAGTAAGGTCTCACCCGCTGCCCATTCACAGTAAATGATCCGTTGATGTTGGGATCGCGAAGTAAGACTGCTCCGTAAGGAAACATCTTTTCAATTATGTAGGGACCACTCTACTCGGAGTTGAGCTTCTCGGGGAAGGGTTTCAAACGAGACTGAAGAAGTAAAATTGTAATATCCCTAACTTTAATTAGTAATTAATCGACGATTAAGATTAAAGGGCATTGCATCCTTAATAAGAAAGAAATTATATATGCTTAAGATCTAACTTATTTAATTTCACTTAGTAAAATGAAATGAGATCGACAATTGAATTCTAAAATTTTGAATAAAAGATTTTATTTAGAATTTAAAATATTATGTAGATCGATTATTTGATCTTAATGATCAAATAAATGCTATGACTATCGAAAATATAAAGTTATGTTATTATGTGTGTTACATTTTCATGTTATGTTGAAATAATAAATTCTAAGGATATAATATTAGTATACTATTAAATTTTTCTATTTAAGTAAAGAAAACAATAAAGAGTAAATGGTATATATATATATATACATATGTCATGTGATAAACAATAAGATAAGTACAAAATGAAAGCATTAAATATAGAGAATTCTAGAAAAGTGATGAGTTAGCATGCATTAAATTAATTTTGATGAATAATCAGCTATTAAATTAAAGTAAAAATAAAATAGAATTTAACACATATAAAACATCTTCTCACTATTGAAAATCTTCCCAAAACTCACCCATTTCTTCCTAAAACTCACGGCTACACACACTAAACACACACTAGGATAAATTTTTTTATTAAGTTATTTCCTTTTTAATTTCTACTTCTAAGTTTGATCTCAAGGGTGGAAAAAGGTATAATTCTAACCTTTCTTGAATCTTTAAGCTTAATTATTTTTGTATATATATGTGAAACTATTGAGGATGTTGGTTGAAGAATTTTGTGTATTATGTGATAATTGTTGGTGGATATTGATGATACATGATGATATTGATGGTTTAATGATGAAATAATGAAATAATTATGGTTTAGTTGTAAGATTGGTGTTGAAATTAGAAAACCCTAGTTCATAAGTCTTATGTTAAAGTGATGAAATATTGATGTTATGTTGGAAATAAGTTATAATTATGTGCTTAAAGCATGTTTAAGATAATAATTTGAAAGAAAATCTAATAAAATTTAATTTAGAAAATATGTGCAAATTTTCAAAAATTTTGAAAATAGGGAGGCGTGATATGTTGATTTTATTTTCTTCAATTAACTTGATATATGAGTTTAATATGATGATTTAAGCATCATGTGAATTAATTAGAATTTTCTAAGTTCATATGTTGAAAATGGAAAATTTTAGTTTATGTGTTTAGTTGTCATGTTTGTGCTAAGGTTTAATATATGCTATTATTATTGATGTTTAAAGTTTGATATATGATAAATAAATGAGAAATTGAATGAAAGTTGAAGAGTAAAATAATTTATGTACATTAGTAAAGTTTCAAAAATTTTAGAAAAAAAGGGGAAATTAAAGTTTAATGTTATTATGTGTAAATCTTATGGATTATGAACATATTATGTAAATAAGTACTAATGAAATTTAATTAAGAATTTTAGAACTAAGAATGTGAAAAGCTAAAGCTTATACACATAATTATGTTGAATGAATTCATATTTTGCATAAGTTATGTTATGTAATTACATAGAAATGATTTATACATCTAAAAGTATGATAGTAGTGAAATAAATGTCATTTAAGTGTGTTGATGACATACTATTTCATTGGTAATGAAAAAGTTTAAGTTAAGTAAAGTTATGCTTAAATACTAAAGCAAAGAATGTGAATTTAGTTCGCTAAGTATAATTATAAAATAAGTATCAAACGTTTCTTTGATATTAAAGTAGACTCGTGAGAGTCGACTAAGAGAAAATGTGAAGAAAGTTTAAAGAATAGAAGGATGCAATGACCCGAAATATTTAAATTCGTGTAGGTAAAAGTTTAGACGAAAATGTCTAAACAAAACTTAAGAAAAGAAAAGGAAGAAATAAGAAGAAATCACATATGTTTAATAGATAAGAAATGTTGATTATATAAGTATTGATATTATCGAATAATCCAAGGTACATCGAGAAAGGGGAAGGTGATTAAAGAAGAAGAGGAAGAAGAGAAAGGAAAGTTTATTAAGCTAACCGAGAGTTCAACAGGTGGGCTTTCTAAAAACTTATAGCACGTGCTAAATTATATTATTTCGTTATATGTTGCATGACATTCAAAATTATTGACTTGCGAATGTTTGAGCATGAGCATAATGCATTACCTATCCACGGAAAAGAAAGAATGAAAGAATGTTACCGACGTCGGGTATGGACCTTCAGTTCAAGGTGTGTTTGAGAAGGTGGCCTACTTCTCAATACAAAAAAAGTACGTGGATATGGGAAGGAAAAGATGTCTGCAAACAAAGATCATGCATATGTATTTGTTTTAAAATTATGAAAAAGAAAGCAAGTAAGTATTTATTTTAAATAGCATGCACATGTTTTTCACTAAAACCCCTGTGTATGATCAAATTATGGCAAGTCAATCTTGTAGCTCTAAGAGCAAAGTTTTAAAAGTTTTCGGCATGTGTCCACTGAGTGCTTTTCACTAAAACCCATGTGTACTCATGCCCTGCATGTATTTCTAAACATGCAGGTTGAGCTGAGATCGTGGAGATGGGATTGGAAGAACACTGTAGTTGTCGTGGTTTATGTTTTTCGTCATATGTGTTAGACATGTTTATCATCATTCCGTTTACTTCATATGCTGGTTGTGGTTGTCAGGATTTTGGGTTCTGTCATATATGTTCGAAACCTCTCTTGTTAGTCCGTTGTTACGTATGTTTTGTTATGGTCGTTGAGATTGGACTCCTTGATATTACTTGTTGTTGGAAACCATTTTGATACTTGTTTGGTAGTCGTGGATTGTAGTCGAACTCCTATATATAACTTTTGTTATATGAAGTAGACTAGATTTGGTTTTTTACTATAAGACTTGATTAAGAATGTTGGAGTTTGATTTGTTATGATGTTATTTTGTTGAAAGTTTATCTTGAATCATGTTGGTGCTTGTGGTGTATTGTGGTTAAGTGAAAACTTTGAGGTTTGTTATTGTAAATTGTTGCCCAGAATTATATGTCCTCATACGTATAACTCAACTACCCTTTCTACATTGCCACACTCACTGAATGATTGTTATGTGATTATCGTAATTGTGGAAGAAAAACCCCCTTTTCGGACAAAAGTCTATTGATGTTGATTATCCTATATCCGTCATTCCATTTATTCATTCGACTTCATGAAAACGAATCATTTTGTTCTATTTGAGTTCAATACATCCTTTGATATCAACTATTATTTTATCTTCATATATGTTGTTATGTCATTGTGAAATCTTCCTATAGTCATTAGTCTTAATGGTTTGTCGAGTGATTAGTCACGACCTAATCTCTTGATTAAGAAGTTGAAAATGATGATTGGTATCAGAGCTTCGGTTCTACTAGGTCAATTAATATTTGAAGTCTGTTTTCATTCTTAATGTAATTAGAGTCAGTAAAGCACAGTGTTCCAAATCCATCTCCACCAGATCAACCAGGTAAGTAAGATTAACTGTTGTTATGAGTATTGAAAATGTTTTCATTTTAGAAAGTTATTTAATAAAGTCATGTATTTGATAAAAGCATGCATTTGATAAGGTCATGCATTTTATAAAGTTCCCCATATGATTGATAAGTTATGTATATGATACGTGATGTGAAGTATATATTAAAATGTGTTAAGTACAAAATTATGAAACTATGAGCATTTAAGTACACTAAGATGAGGACATTTTAGTTAGTATTTATGTTTTATTCTATGATGGCGAGGACTAGATCTACACCAAGGAAGAGTACAGCACCAATACCCCTTACGATTGGACGAACATATCTATTTTATGAGTATCGAATGGAAGAAGCTCAGAGCCTAGTAGAATTTTTGGATAGATTCGTGGATTTATGGATGCAAGTTAGGGAAGTAGCTGTGACATACCTGGATGGCATCATGCGGTTAGTACAGTTTTACCCTCGGGATGGCGGGGAGTGGGCGTGATGGTTGCCTTTTAGACTATGTTCTTTGAATATCACAATTTCGTGAGAACACGGAATTTGTAGATATTATCCGAAGACAATATCATGCCACCCAGAGTCCACCTCCTGGTAACTACCCTCTGGTGTAAGGTTTTATTTTTGCTATCCATAATATCTTATCAACAGACATTTCTATTGAAAAGAATGAACCTCAGTTTGAAGTAGGTGAATCTAGTACTTCTGCTGTAGTAGATTCGGCCATTTCTGAATCTTTGATGGAGACCTCTGATATTTCTTTTTATGAAGATCAGGTTGTACCAACTGATACTACCACTTCCTCTGATCAGCTTACCTCTGTTGATGTTACTACATCTTTTGAGCTTAGCCCTATTGTTCGTGACAACTATCTAACTCTTCTTGAAGAAGAGTTTCCTCTTGAAGAACTTGTTGAAGAAGAATTTCCTCTTGAAGAACCTGAGTATTTTGACCCGGATTATGATATGGATGTTATTGACTTAGGATGGTATGATCGACTTGTTCTTTGTAAATGTTTCTCCACTTGATCGATTACCATATGAATCTCACACGAAACCACCCACATCTCTTTCAAGAAAGCGAGTTTGGCGAGGTGGAACATCTAGACCAGCTGGAACTACCCGATCTTTCAAATATGAACCTGAATTTTTACAACTCATTGGTACTAGTCAATTGAAGCCTCTTCAGCTAAGTGATATGCCATTCATCACGGATCCTTCTCTTCTAGACACTGAGATCAGTTATTCTCATCCTATCTCTTTGGCTAATCGTTCTTCTGAACTTCCACCAGAGGATGAATGTATTGAGGAGGTGTCGGACGAAGAGAATATGGAGGAGATACCAGATGTGGATGTAGGAGTAGAAGGAATGGATGAAGAAAACGAGATGTTTGGTCCAGGCAATGGAGATGATACGGCATCAAGGATGGACTAGAAGTACGATGAAATAGATCTGTAATGTGACGTAGTGTTGTACATTTGTAAATAGATAGTTAAGTAGAACTGATGTATATAGTGATGGATGTATAACCTAGACTAACGAAATAGTTTCCGATGCTACTACGCGAGGCAAACTTTTCTCTATGTAAAAGTCCTCTAAGGCGGTTTTCCCATAATATAAAAGTAAAATTTAAAGATATTTATGTTATGTTGATTGTTGTTTCTCTTGTTTACCTTTGAACCTATTGTTTATATAATTGTGCAAATTTAATTACATGTAAACTTATTTGTTAAACATGACATCTTACTCGCTTTCTTATAAATTCCTTATGTACATCTTGTATACATATATTGTTCTCATTAATCCGAAATGCGGTATGCCGCCAGGCGTCGAAATCGAATTCCGTGGTGGAAGAACAAGAAAGTGAAAATATACCAACCTACTCACGAACCCACCCTCCTCAAATACCGGAAAAATTTACGAATTATTCCTTGACAAAATCCACCATCTTTCGGTGGAATGGGCGGCAATCCTGCCGAGGCGGAGGAATGGATTCGGGCAATGGAAAGAATCTTCAAATTTTTGGAATGCTCAGATAAGGAATGCCTTTTGTGCATTTCCTTTTAGTTAAAAGGACCGGCTGACTTTTGGTGGGAATCACGTCAGAAGACTCTCACTCACGAGAGATTGGAAAGTTTTACATGGAGCAATTTAAAGAGGTTGTTTGCCAAATATATCCTCAGACTACAAGAAATAAAAGGAAATCGAGTTTATGAATTTAAAACAAGGAAAGAAAATGGTGGCGGTATGATAGAGAATTTTGCAATCTATCTCGTTATACTCGTAAGATAGAAAGCAGACGAAAAGATGGCGAACTATTACGCTCGGGTTTATGTCGAGAAATAAGAATAATTTTGGCAAATGACCTGCCCTATCATATCTTGAAACATTGAATAGGCGTTAGACATGGAATTAGAAATGCGATGGAAAATATGGCTGAATCAAATCGACTTCATCCCAATTGACCCCATAAAAGATGATGCCTCAAAATCAAAGGTTCAAAAGAAAACAAAGATGAGAGACAAGAGACTTTCCAAATAAGAAACATTGGCAAAGACCAAACCAGCTTGTTTCAAGTTCTTTCCGACCACCCTTTCAAAATCAACCACAAACACTTCCAAATCCTCCTAGAATGCCTTTGTGCCCAAGATGTAATAAAGCCCATTCTGGAGTCTGTAGAAGGGGCACCAATAGTTGTTACAATTGTGGCCAAATAGGTCATTATGCTAATAACTGCCCAACTAGACAAAGACCATCGGAAAGTGGAAGAAAGTCAACTTCCGCTAAACAAGTGCCACAAATGAAGGCTATAGGTGGTAGCTCTCAACAGTAAACCCGGTTGACATCAATGCCACAACATCGATGATTTTACCACCTCAACCTCAACAAACTCAATCCCGAGATCGGAGGCGTTCGCTTTAAACCCAGGCGACAAGAGCAGAATCTTGAGAATCGGCGGTATGGGAACATTAAGCGACTTACCTATTATAATTCTCTTTGACTTTGTAGCTTCACATTCTTTTATTTCTACAACATGTGTAGATGTTTTTAAAGCTGAATATAGGCGAAGTGACGAGAATTTAAGTGATGACTCGTTTCGTAAATCCACAATAATTTCCACATATGTTCAACTTAGAATTCAAGTTAGGAACTCTTAAGTTGAAAGCAAGAATCTTCGAGTAATACCAATGTGGGATGTGGATATTATCTTAGGAATGGACTGGCTAACAGAGAATTTTACGGTAATTCAATGCGAACAACGGGAAATTTCGTTCCATCCTCCAGGAAAAGAACCTACCTATTTTTATGGTATTGAGATGAAAGAAAGAAAAATTCCCATAATCTCAGCGTTACGTGCTGAGAAGTTGATGAGGAATAAGGAAAATTGTGCCTATCTGGTATATTTGAACCTTGATGATAACAAGAAAGAAAGAAGACTAGAGGATGTGCCAATAGTTCAGGAATATCTAGATGTATTTCCTGAAACATTACCATGGTTAGCTCAAGATTTACAATTGGAATTTACAATTGATCTAGAACCGGATCGGCACCTATTTCAAAGGTACCTTACCGTATGGCATCGAAGAGTTACAAGAGTTGAAAATCCAACTTCAAGAACTCTTGGCCTTAGGGTTTATTCGACCCAGTGTATCTCCATGGGGAGCACCCGTCTTGTTCATGAAGAAGAATGATGGTACCTTAAGAATGTACCTTAAGCTCACCTTGAAAAATAAATATTCGTTGCCTCGGATAGATGATCTATTTGATCAATTGAAGGGAGCTAGTATTTTCTCTAAAATTGATTTAAGATCAGGGTATCATCAGTTAAAAATCCGTTCAGAAGATATTCCTAAGACTGCTTTTCGAACTCGATATGGTCATTATGAGTTTGTTGTGATGCCTTTTGGATTAACAAATGCTCCTGCCGTGTTCATGGACTTGATGAATCGTGTTTTTCATGATTACCTTGATAAATTCGTCTTAGTATTTATCGATGATATTCTTGTATACTCGAAAGACGAACAAGAACATGAGAGACATCTAAGAGTTGTATTAGAAACTCTAAGAGCTAAAAGGTTATATGCCAAGTTTAGTAAATATGAATTTTGGCTGAGAGAGGTGAATTTTCTTGGATATATTGTATCAGCCGAAGGAATAAAAGTAGATCCTGCAAAGGTGCAAGCCGTACAAGAATGGAGATCACCTACGACGCCGAATGAAATATGGAGTTTCTTAGGGCTGGCAGGCTACTATCGGCGATTCATCGAAGGATTTTCCAAAATCGCAAGGCCAATGACTCAATTACTCCGGAAGGGAGTAAAATTTTAGTGGACTAAGGAATGTGAAAGAAGTTTTCAAGAACTTAAAAAGCGATTGACTCTGAAGACCGTATTGTGATCGGAACCCGATCAAGAATTTACCCTTTATCTTGATCGTCGAAGAATGGACTGGGATTTGTACTCATGCGGGAAGGAAGGTCATCACTTATGCTTCACGGCAACTGAGACCGCACGAACTTAGCTATCCAAAGCATGATTTGGAATTAGCTGCGGTAGTCCATGCGCTAAAGATTTGGAGGCATTATTTGTATGGCTCGAGATGCGAAATTTTCACAGATCATAAGAGTTTAAAGTACTTCTTTGAGCAAAAAGATTTGAACATGCGTCAAAGAAGGTAGCTTTAACTCGTCAAAGATTATGATTGTGAAATCAAATATCACCCTGGAAAAGCAAACGTGGTAGCAGATGCTCTGAGTCGAAAAAGTCAAGGACAATTGGGAATGATTCTCACTCAAGAACAAGAGTTGATCAAAGATTTTGAGAAATTGAAGATAGAAGTAGTACTTCCACCCAATACCACTGCGAGTATCATATCAACACTAGTGGTTGTACCAGACTTAAGGGCGAGAATCATAAATGCTCAACGACAAGATGAACAACTAGAAAAGTTACGAGCCAAAATCAGAATGGAAGGATTTCAAGATTTCTATGAAGCTCGGGATAACGCAATTATGTTCCAAAACAGGATTGTGATACCCAATAACCAGGAGCTAAAGGATGAAATCATGAATGAAGCTCATAATTCGCTTTATACATCACATCCAGGAAGCACGAAGATGTATCAGGATCTTAAACGACAATTCGTGTGGACGGGAATGAAGCAGGAGATAGCATTATTCGTGGAGCGGTGTCTAGCATGTCAACAAGTCAAAGCTCTACATCAACGACCATATAGGAAGCTGCAACCCCTAGAGATTCCTGAATGGAAATGAGACCACATAGCCATCGATTTTGTTACAGGACTACCAAGATCAAAGCGTGGAAACACTGCTATATGGGTAATTGTGGATCGTCTCACCAAATGCGCCCATTTCATTCCAATTCCTGTTACTTATGGAGCTAACAAGCTAGCCCATATATATGTTCGCAAATTAGTGCGGCTACATGGAGTACCTGTATCTATTACTTCCAGTCGAGAATCCAAAGTTACCTCACGATTTTTGGTCAAGTTTCCAAGAGGAATTGGGGACACGAATAAATTTTAGTACAACTTTTCATCCTCAAACGGACAGTCAGATGGAAAGAACTATTCAAACGCTTGAGGACATGCTTCGAACCGTAGTACTAGATCGAGGCGAACAATGGGAACAAGCCTTACCGTTAGTTGAATTTGCTTATAACAATAGTTATCAAGCTACAATCAACATGGCACCATACGAAGCTCTCTACGGTAAGAAATGCAGATCGCCTCTCTATTGGGATGAAGTCAGAGAAAGAAAAGTACTGGGACCAGAAGCCATCGAAGAAATGATTGAAATCGTACGACAAATAAAGAAAAGAATCCAAGAAGCTCAAGATCGCCAAAAGTCGTATGTGGATGTTCGCCGTACAGAACTCAACTTTGAAATTGGAGACAAAGTGTTCCTAAAGGTTTCTCCAACCAAAGGCGTACATCGTTTTGGAATAAAAGGGAAATTGAAAACAAGATTCATAGGACCATATGAAATTTTGGAGAGAATCGGACCTGTAGCATACAGACTCGCATTGCCACCAAATTTTGGCAATATACACAACGTCTTCCATGTGTTGCAGTTACAAAAATATGTGTTTGATCCAAAACACATCATTCATCAAGAAGAAATAACTCCTGAGCAAAATCTAAGCTATGAAGAAAGGCCAGAACGTGTTTTAGACCGAAAAGAACAGCAATTAAGGAATAAATCTATTCCTTTGGTTAAAGTACAATGGAAATATCATGGCTCAGAGGTATTAGAAGAACAAATGAGACAGAAGTATCCCGAATTATTTATCTATGGTACTAAATTTCGGGACGAAATTTCTTTAAGGGGGAGGGAATGTAATATCCCTAACTTTAATTAGTAATTAATTGACGATTAAGATTAAAGGGCATTGCATCCTTAATAAGAAATAAATTATGTATGCTTAAGATCCAATTTATTTAATTTCACTTAGTAAAATGAAATGTGATCGACAATTGAATTCTAAAATTTTGAATAAAAGAATTTATTTAGAATTTAAAATATTATGTAGATCGATTATTTGATCTTAATGATCAAATAAATGCTATGACTATCGAAAATATAAAGTTATGTTATTATGTGTGTTACATTTTCATGTTATGTTGAAATAATAAATTCTAAGGATATAATATTAGTATACTATTAAATTTTTCTATTTAAGTAAAGAAAACAATAAAGAGTAAATGGTATATATATATATATATATATATAGGGGTTGGATCCGTGAGAACTTATCTTTTTGAGAACTTGAGAACCATGCATAAGGCGTTGAAGATGATGCACAAAGCGATATAAAGTTGTGCATAGCGAAAACATTCTAAAATTGTTACCCAACAAAATAATTTTAGAAAGTTTTCGTTATGCACAACTTTCTACCGTCTTGCATCATCTTCAACGTGTTATGCATGGTTCGCAGAGTTCAAAAAGATGTGGTTCTCATTGATCCACTCTATATATATATATATATATATACAAATAATTACATTAGATATATATATACATATGTCATGTGATAAACAATAAGATAAGTATAAAATGAAAGGATTAAATATAGAGAATTCTAGAAAAGTGATGAGTTAGCATGCATTAAATTAATTTTGATGAATAATCAACTATTAAATTAAAGTAAAAATAAAATAGAATTTAATACATATAAAACATCTTCTCACTATTGAAAATCTTCCCAAAACTCACCCATTTCTTCCTAAAACTCACGGCTACACACACTAAGCACACACTAGGATAAAATTTTTTATTAAGTTATTTCCTTTCTAATTTCTACTTCTAATTTTGATCTCAAGGGTGGAAGAAGGTATAATTCTAACCTTTCTTGAATCTTTAAGCTTAATTATTTTTGTATATATATGTGAAACTATTGAGGATGTTGGTTAAAGAATTTTGTGTATTATGTGATAATTGTTGGTGGATATTGATGATACATGATGATATTGATGGTTTAATGATGAAATAATGAATTAATTAGGTTTAGTTGTAAGATTGGTGTTGAAATTAGAAAACCCTAGTTCATAAGTCTTATGTTAAAGTGATGAAATATTGATGTTATGTTGGAAATAAGTTATAATTATGTGCTTAAAGCATGTTTAGGATAATAATTTGAAAGAAAATCTAATAAAATTTAATTTAGAAAATATGTGCAAATTTTTGAAATTTTCGAAAATAGGGAGGAGTGATATGTTGATTTTATTTTCTTCAATTAACTTGATATATGAGTTTAATAAGATGATTTAAACATCATGTGAATTAATTAAATTTTCTAAGTTCATATGTTGAAAATGGAAAATTTTAGTTTATGTGTTTAGTTGTCATGTTTGTGCTAAGGTTAATATATGCTATTATTATTGATGTTTAAAGTTGATATATGATAAATAAATGAGAAATTGAAGGAAAATTGAAGAGAAAAAATAATTTATGTACATTAGTAAAGTTTCAAAAATTTTAGAAAAAAAGGTAAAATTAAAGTGTAATGTTATTATGTGTAAATCTTATGGATTATGAACCTATTATGTAAATAAGTACTAATGAAATTTAATTAAAATTTTAGAACTAAGAATGTGAAAAGCTAAAACTTATACACATAATTATGTTGAATAATTCATATTTTGCATAAGTTATGTTATGTAATTACATAGATATGATTTATACATCTAAAAGTATGATAGTAGTGAAATAAATGTCATTTAAGTGTGTTGATGACATCTTATTTCATTAGTAATGAAAAAGTTTAAGTTAAGTTATGCTTAAATAATAAAGCAAAGAATGTGAATTTAGTTCGCTAAGTATAATTATAAAATAATTATCAAATGTTTCTTTGATATTAAAGTAGACTCGTGAGAATCGAATAAGAGAAAATGTGAAGAAAGTTTAAAGAATAGAAGGATGCAATGACCCGAAATATTTAAATTCGTGTAGGTAAAAGTTTAGACAAAAATGTCTAAACAAAACTTAAGAAAAGAAAAAGAAGAAATAAGAAGAAATCACATATGTTTAATAGATAAGAAGTGTTGTTTATATAAGTACTGATATTATCGAATAATCCAACGTACATCGAGAAAGGGGAAGGCGATTAAAGAAGAAGAGGAAGAAGGGAAAGGAAAGTTTATTATGCTAACCGAGAGCTCAACAGGTGGGCTTTCTAAAAACTTATAGCACGTGCTAAATTATATTATTTCATTATATGTTGCATGATATTCAAAATTATTGACTTGCCGAATGTTTGAGCATGAGCATAATGCATTACCTATCCACGGAAAAGAAAGAATGAAAGAATGTTACCGACGTCGGGTATGAACCTTCGGGTCAAGGTGTGTTTGAGAATGATGCCTACTTCTCAACACAAAGAAAGTACGTGGATATGGGAAGGAAAAGATGTCTGCAGACAAAGATCATGCATATGTATTTGTTTTAAAATTATGAAAAAGAAAGCAAGTAAGTATTTATTTCGAATAGCATGCACATGTTTTTCACTAAAACCCCTGTGTATGATCAAATTATGGCAAGTCAATCTTATAGCTCTCAGAGAAAAGTTTTAAATGTTTTCGGCATGTGTCCACTGAGTGCTTATGTAACTTGTACTCCTTGATATTACTCCTTGATATTACTTGTTGTTGGAAACCATTTTGATACTTGTTTGGTAGTCGTGGATTGTAGTCGAACTCCTATATATAACTTTTGTTATATGAAGTAGACTAGATTTGGTTGTTTACTATAAGACTTGATTAAGAATGTTGGAGTTGGATTTGTTATGATGTTATTTTGTTGAAAGTTTATCTTGAATCATGTTGGTGCTTGTGGTGTCTTGTGGTTAAGTAAAAACTTTGAGGCTTGTTATTGTAAATTGTTGCCCAGAGTTATATGTCCTCACACGTATAACTCTATATGCCACACTCGACTGAATGATTGTTATGTGATTATCGTAATTGTGGAAAAACCCCTTTTAGGACAAAAGTCTATTGATGTTGATTATCCTATATCCGCTATTCCATTTATTCATTCGACTTCATGAAAACGAATCATTTTGTTCTATTTGAATTCAATACATCCTTTGATATCAACTATTATTTTGTCTTCATACATGTTGTTATGTCATTGTGAACTCTTCCTATAGTCATTAGTCTTAATGCTTTGTCAAGAGTGATTAGTCACAGCCTAATCTCTTGATTAAGAAGTTGGACTGTGACAAAAATCTTCATTCCCGGCTTTAAATCCTTGTTAACTCTCCGCCGATCATGTATTTGTTTAACTTTCCCTTGTAAAAATTGGCATTCTCACCGTGCAACAAAACATTCTCGGCCAAGGGATTAACAGCATGTATGGAAGCACGATTATCGATGAATTTAACAGATGGAAATATCATACTATCATATGCGAGAGAAAGACACGATTCACCAAATCAGTCATTTTCAATGTGCCATTCTTAACATCAATTAGTGTGTTGGTTGTGGCCATGAATGGCCTCACAACAACGATGTGTGTTCTCCCCATCTTCCCTAACATCTCCCATATCCAAAACAACGAAATCAACGGGAACAATCAACCCACCCATCTTTCCTAATATATCCTCGACAATACCCTTGGGGTATCTCACGGACCTATCAGTTAATTCTAGACACATCCTAGTGGGTTTTAGTTCACCTAATCCTAATCGTTTGAACATAGAATAAGGCATAAGATTAATCCTGGTCCCCAAATCTAGCATGCGAAACTTCTTTCCCGTTACCCAAGCAATCTTAATAATAAAACTACGGATCCCGAGCTTGGGAAGCGGCTGGTCGAGGATGGAATTAAGCGCTCCGGATACCATGACCTTCTCGTGCTCCCCAAACCTTCTCTTCTTTAAGACGAGCTCCTTGAAAAACTTAACGTAAGCCGGCATATTTACGATCACGCCCAGCAGGGCAAATTAATATTCACCTTGGGCGGGAGTTTGTATGTAATGTACCGCCAACCCTAAGTGCGGATTAGCGGGGCTGTTACTTATAATCGGGATTAAAGGACTTAATGATAAGCGAATACTAAGCAAAGAAAGGAAATGGCGACCAATCTCATAAAACTTCAAAGATAAGAGGTAACCACACAGCGATTACATACAAACTAGACCAGCAGATCCTTGACAAAGGTTCGTGATCGAAGGTGATATGCATCAATAATCAAAATATAACTAAGTGTTTCAAGCAGTGAAGCATGTGAATACATATGTGACGATATGCATTCAAGGTTAAACTATATTAGCGTCAAAAACTCCATTGCTCAACACTTTGCCATCCATCGTCATTCAACTCGCACATTTAAAACAAACATGTAGGCTAAGTACAAGAATGCACTTAGTGGACTCATGCCAAAATAATTTCTTTAAATTACATCGCCCATAGTATTACGAGGATTTTAGTAGAAATAACTCGTGAATACCAAAACACTTTATCATTTCTCAAAGATCGCTGGCGGGCATTTTCTCGTATGTATGATCCGTGATCATTTCACATAAGCGTTCATAATCGATCTCACGCCGTAAGTAGGCCTCCTTCTCTGAGGCCGTGGCCGGCCGAAGATGTTACTAACGGCACACGGTCACATAACAGAATTTCGCATCGACTAGGATCGTGGCCGGCGAAGATGTTACTAACGGCTCGCGGACACACCTGCTGGTGTACACGTTAACCCAGCCGAGTTCGCATCGACTGGGATCCGATATCGATTTTACGATAAAGTTGGGGCTACCCAACAACCACTACTACAAAATCACTTTTCTCACACCTTATAGACTACGCTTTTATCAAAGCGTAGTCTATCTTGATTACGAGTATAGACTACGCTAACAAAAGCGTAGTGTATGTCGTAGTGTATGGTGGGTATAGACTAAGCAAAAGCGTAGTGTATGTGCGTGTTTTTCATTAAAAGCGTAATCTATTGTCATAAATTCAAAAGAAAAAAAATAGGCATGAGATTGAACTCACGACTGTGAGTTTATTAACGAGGACTTTATTTGTATTGACTTCCTCCTTCATTTCGGACTTACAAAATTTTTGAAACCCATAGTCGACCCATCCCTCGATCGACCCTCCCTGTGGTGAAATCACAATTTTCAAAGACTTTCGACAATCAACCTAAAGATGAGTATTCAACAAATACCTTAATCCTTCTCTGGACTTGATCGACCTAAAGATATATTTATTTTCTTTCTTACAAGTATTCTAGAAATAATATGTTTTATGGATTTGGAGCCGGCACCATGGACGCGTCGGATCTAGGCTATGCGGGCAGATTTTGGGCGGATAACTTTGTTTTCGAGCGATCAGGCGAGGAACAAGCTGGGCGAAAGGAACTATCTGGGGAGGCGGAACTCGTTGATTCGGTGCTCGATGTTGTGACTTGTGAGGAAAGAGATGGAGAAGCTGTATTGTTGCAAGGTATTCTTATTTAATTATGCTTCTTTTGGAAAAAAATTGACTTCTTGTTGCTTAGAAATTCCTCATCTATTGTTTGATTGATCTTTGTGGAAGCATGTTGCTACTATGTTCATAGAAAATTTATTAGATCTAGATAATGATGCGATTTATGATGTGTTTACGGTTAAGTAGCGGTAGTGTAGTTGAATTTTAAGGATTTAACTAATATTTGGGGTTGTTTCGACATATTACTACAAGATCGATGACTTGAGTGATTACGATGTTCTTTGTTTCTCATTAAAATCGATAAATACTATATTCGTTTTATTATATGTATGTTTGTCCCTTTGTGGTTTGAATGCGATTCAATTTGGGTGTCTTATTGTAGGTTCCGATTTCAATGCTTATTTAATTATTTGCGATAAGCTAATTGGCATAGGTATTGGCAATATTTGATGGATGAACTATTGTTGGTGTATTCTTCATCCGGCATCGATCTAGCTTCTTATTCTATGGCAATCTCGAATTTCATGGTTAGGGATCCATCTTGCTTTGCAATTGCAATTCTTTCTTCAAATTGAAAATTTACTAATCTCGTTTTAGTCTTCTAAGAACAATCCCTTTTGACTTATCTTGATGATTGCTATCCACTGCATTACACTTGATCTTTAAACTAATTTTGATGGGCCTCGGAGATGTTAAAGGTTGATGAGTGAATCCCTTGCACTTCTATCCTTTAAAATTGCAAGATTTCCGTGACATATACTACCCCTATAATATGTTTTGGGTTAATGTAATAATTTGTAACTCACTATGGAATCACTAATTAAATAAGAAGAATAAATGAGAAAAGGTAGCATTATATACTCGGAGACAATATAATGTTGAGCTTATTTTATGCTTGGAAGTTGGAACTATTCGAGGCCTTTGGAAATGCAAAATAAGTGGATATTCGATCAAATTATATGAATTTTGGATTTTATGTGATCTATCACGGAAATAGTCTGCTGACCTAAAATTTTCAATGTGATCTTCTAAAGACACAATTGTAACAAGAAACTAGGGCGGCTAAAAGGATGTTCTTCTTGACCCTCTTCTTTCATTTGTGCACACTCGGTAGAATATAATGTTGACTTTTGACAGGAAACATGCGATCTAGAAGTGCTTAGGGATAGAGGTATCTAACGACCTTTAGTTTATTGTTTTACTCACAAGATCACAAATAAAGAGTTGGAAGTTCTTTTAGCGAAACTAAAATTATGAACTTGATCTTGATGCATTGAGCTTTAAGTAGTGCTCCTATCTTGGGAAGTCTCGAAAGCATAGTTTACAATAGAATCTATAATATCCGCCCTATGAAACATAATTTTAAAGTTTGAGATTGAGTCGAGCATAGTTGAGTTGGATGATTTACGCTCTCGAGTGTTGCGGTCCGATCGAGCTTCGTGCCACATCAAATCTCTGCTCTTTCCGGTGTGCCATGCGGCGTGCTATTCAAATCTCGTGTTAGCCTCACTCGTCTGGATATAGTTGTATTTCGCCTCTACCGGGTTTGTGCACAAGGGAATGGGCTTGACCCGAGTGATCGAACATGGAAGCACGGATAGGCATGGGCGATGCCATCATTGCCATCATTTGTGTGATTGGTAATGTAAATCTCGCGCCTCTTTCCCTTTGTGAGCATTCGGTGTCCACCCAAGGCTTGTGATGTAGAACTTACGCATGCGAAGTTGCGAGAAAACCTTGGTGAAGCAAGTCTTGATTGTACCTCGGGTTCTTTGGATGCTCGTGATGGATCCCTCAGAGGCTCAAATTCAACCACTCTCACGGATTGATTACGGTATGCCTTGATCACCGTTTCTTCACTTGGCATCTTATTTTGTTGTAGCCGCCAATTCCTTCCTGAGAAATCTTCTCTTCCCAAGTTAGTTCTTTGGTTGGTGTTGAAAGCACAGAGGTGAATGGAGGTGTCTGTTGAACCCTTCTCTTGACTCTCAAATTGGTTCTATATATGAGGATGGAATAATTTGAGACCGACAAGATGAAGCATGTGGTATAAGACATCTTAAATTTATCATATGTCTCTTCTTTGTCCCCATGAGTTGATGCTTGGGTCTTCCCAAGAGGATGGTTCGTCGTCTTTAATCGTTGCCTCTGTCAGTTTAAGATTCCCCACTCACCATTTTTCTCCTTATCATTTAAAGCACTTCAACTTTACTTGGTTTCTATTGGATCGTTTAAAGTAAACTAATGTTGCCACTCCTATGACATTTCCACTTCGGTCAAATCAAATCCTTATTATTTTCTTTTATACCGCCTTATGATTTGAGCAACTTCAAATTTATTTCAACTTTATCGATTGATGATCTTGATCCGCTTTAGAAAACCTAATCTTAAATCAAAAGTTCTCGGAATAAATTTGGCTATTATTCGGATCTCTTGTGGTAACTTTTCTTCCATGTTTTCTCTTAGGTTGACATGTGTTTTAAAAGCTCGAGGCCGGGTAAGTATGAAGTATAATGGAGATGGAACTCACTTAGGTGTGAGTGAATAATAGTTTGATCTAGAATATAGATGTGGGGAGCTAGCTAGTGGTTGTGAAATTATATTGCATTTGATATTCGATCGATAAAAGCCTCGTCGAAAGTGGTGGAGTCCGAAACTTGGCAATAATGGTTTAAATAGTAGGAAAAAATAAAATAAAATAAAAAGGGATTTGTGGGTATCTTAAGCGATAGTTATTTAGTTTTATCCGAGAACATGAGGTTGAGGTCTTGGCGTTCTTGTGCGTTTGGGCCTTGATGAGCCTTTGTGTGCTTTGATGCGAAACTTTTCACCTTATGTGTTAGATAAAGAGGAGGAGAAAGCCTATTATTACACATTTTATCTTTGTTGATATTTGTTAATATCGCAAATGCTTGAATCGCTCTCTTTGTTTGTCCCTTAGAATGGATAAATCACCAAAGGAAAATTTATTTTATATCTTGTCATAGAGCATGTATTTGTGTATTGCAATACTCAAGAACTTATAAAAAGCCGGTGATACGACTTAATATAAAACTCCATTGGGATGATTTGCCATATTTGTATTTGTATTTGTGTAGAATTCATGTCTTTGTATCCCCCCCATAGTTATAATCGCATGCAATATTTATTGATATTTAGGCCATGCGATATACTCAACGATTAGATTAGCCCCTCCCTCTAAGATTAGCTTCTGCATTCTGCTTCCAAACGTCGTATCAATCTATTTTATATACCGATATTAAGGGTGAACTAATGAAAATTCATTTGTGTAGATTAGGGCTATTTATAAGTTCTTGAGTATTTGCAGGATGCTTAGAACATAATGTACACTTAAGATTTAATTGCATGCTCTATGACAGTATTTCAAAATAAGTCGTATTTGTATTAAGTTATAACGTACACCTTATCATGAACTTATACCTTATCATGTACTTAACAAAATGTATTTGTGTATTGCAATACTCAAGAACTTATAAATAGCCCTAATCTAATCTTTATATTAAGGCTTATATCAATGTCTTCTTCTTTTCCAGAGAGAGAACATCATCACCCTCTATGATGTTTCCAACATCTGGCATGTACCTTTGCTTTTGATAGTATGTACTATTGCACCTTCACATGAATGTCTGCTTTTGAATTCCGAACTCTATTAACGTAGGTTCTGTTATCATTCCATTTAGGATCAGAAGGCTCATGAGGCAATTCTGAAAGTCTTGAACCTCAACAGGTTCGTCTAGCAATTATCCATTTGTAATTTTTTGCTGCAAGAAATTTTTCCATGATCTCTTCTCCATGTGGTCATAATACTTTGTATACTCTGTCCAGTGAGATTAGAGTACCAGCTCTTGGGGATTGGACATCCAGGGCAGATCTCTGTGATAGGTTGACTGATCCTGTAGGTTCTTGTCATTATCGAAATTTGGATTTTAAGTGATCTAGTGGCCTTGGGTGTTTTTTTTTAGTAGCATAACCTTTCTTTCACAGGTCAGAGTTGCTATGGTTGGAAAGTATACTGGACTTGCAGATTCTTATCTTTAGATGCCATTAGAATGGACTACTGACTAGAAATAGAAAATTATGATTTTTGCCAATTCCAGTGGTGGCTTAAGTGTATGAGCACATATGTTCTGAGCTTTGTAATTTTTTGGTTGGAAATGAGTGGTTGACAATGCGAGAGAATAAGTTTTGAGTATCTCTGTCAGTTTAGCGCCTTTCATGACTGCTGGAAAACTCATGATATGAGTGCAGTGGATTCTCTTTTGTTTCTTTAGGTAATTTCACATGATGGTATCTGTTAGTGAAATTGGAATTTGCTAATACTTACATGACCAACTGTTTGCAGGCTCTTTTGCATGCTTCTGTTGCATGGCATAGGAAACTATGTATAGATTGGGTCCCAGCTTGTGATCTTGAAGATGCAACTCTAGAAGAGGTCAAGTTTGTTTCCTCCTTTATTTATTAATTCATTGATCTCTTGATTTATTCTCTCACAACTTGGCTGTCTCTGTGTCTACTTGCGTAATCCAGATTCTTACAAAAAAGCTTGGAAATTGTTGAAGGTCTGCATCGTTTATACTTAGTGATTGTATCTACGATTCAATATATGGCAACTTGCAATATGTTACTTATCTTCTTCGTCATCCCATCAACAAATTTATTGCTTTATAGGGGCATATGCCATTATAGTTCTGGAGGTTTTGGAGACAGAGAGTGGAGGTAAAATTACAGCCGCCAAATATGCCCGTGAAAACAGAGTCCCTTATCTCGGGATATGTCTAGGAATGCAAATTCTTTGTCATTGAATTTGCAAGATCTGTTCTTGGCCAAGAATGCAAACAACATGAATTTGACCCAAACACTAAGAATCCTTGTGTTATTTTCATGCGGAGGTTATGATACAATATTGAGGTCGCTTAATTTATTATAGTGATCGATTTGATAACTTTATCTAATTTCACGATGGTGTCGTATAACGAGGTTCAAAGACACACATGGGAGGCACTATCGTCTTGGATCAAGGAGGACATACTTTGGTACCTCAGGTAAACCAAGTAAGACCGTAAGTTTTAAGTAGCTTTTCTTCCATCCTTACCACTTGTACTAGAAAAGAAAATAGAGGTTTGACACACTTTTGATGGCATATTGGGTTTTCTTTAGCAAATGGCAAAAGACCTTCAAAACATTGGAGCATGTTATATTAATCTTGGTTACTTAAGAACTTTCCTCTACAATGCCCGCTTCAATGTCGCATGTCTTGCCGGGAGGAAATTGCATGTATTTGCAAATCATCCCTATTAATTCAACTTATAAAGAAGTCGTATTTGTATTTGTTAGAGCATGTATTTATGCATTGCGGTAATAGTCTTGCACATACTTGTCATAGAGCATGTATTTTCTATAAAGGTTCCCTTTTGTTCTTGTGAATTTGGGTGGATGAAAAAATAAAATCAATTGACTAGTGTCGATTTTGGAAAAAGTAATGATGTCGATTTTAAAACTTTCTGTTTCTCTTTGTAATTTGCTTCTTATCTATTTTTCAAGTATTATCAATCTTTTTATGTAGATCTAGATGGAAGCTTGCTCTAGTACAGCCCCTTATCTTAAGTTTTTGAAGTTGAAAATAATTTATGAATTGTTCAATACATGTTTCATGTAGGTTTGCACTGATACTATGATCGTCATTGTCTATTGTCTTAACGGTGAAAGCCTTGACCGATCTTGGACTCATTTAAAAGCGCAATTGTTGTTGTGATTCCATTTCTTTACGTTCACATGTAAGATAAACATTTCATTTCTTTAATATATTCATTTTTTTCATACAAGAGTGCTAATATTCTATTTTTGAATTGTTAATAGTTTGAAATCGGTCTTACTCTCGAGAGGACATTGATGAAGTTCGCGTTGAATGGGCAAATTTCATGCTTCTTCACATATAGTCTTGTGATGTTTTAGTTGTAAGTTATTGATCTTTTCAATTATTTTGTCTTGTGTTATGGAGAATCGGTCTTATTGTTTTGTTATGTGATGTGCATAGTATTTTTGTATAGTGATTTTGTAGGTGTAATGAAAGCAGTTGTATATTTTGTATAGTGATTTTGTAGAACATAATGAAAATAGATTGTATATTTTGAATAGTGATTTTGAGCGTAGTCGCAAGTATATTTTAATCTCGTATGCTTGTCGTTATTAATTATCTGAGGTTTAAATAAAGAAATTAACTACGGTTGAAATTGAAAACCGTAGTTGTTATTAAATTGACTACGGGTTGTAATAGAAAAGCGTAGTAAATTTTGCATTAAAACCGTAGTAAATAAACTCAAAACCGTAGTTAATACATATAGACTACGCATAAAAGCGTAGTGTATGTGCAAAATTTTGTGTAGTATGTGGGGTATAGACTACGGCGTAAAAGCGTAGTCTATGTGTGCGGCGTGGTCTATGGTGGGTATAGACTACGACAAAAGCGTGGTGTATGTGCGAGAATTTTGTGTGATGCATGGGTATAGACTACGGCGTAAAAGCGTGGTCTATGTGCGGCGTGGTCTATAGTGGGTATAGACTACGACAAAAAGCAGTGTATGTGCGAAATTTTGTGTGATGCGTTTGGGGTATAGACTACGGCGTAAAAAGCATAGTCTATGTGCGGCGTAGTCTATGGTGAGTATAGACTATGCATAAAAAGCGTAGTGTATGCACCTATTTTTCTCTACACCACTTTTGTCACGCTCCAACACGCACATAGACTATACATATTATGTGTAGTCTATCTTGATTTTCTAGTAGTGAATCGATTCACTTTCATGGTTGGCTCGCCCAACAACATGATAGGATACATCTGATAAAACATAAATACTTTGGGCATGTACTTGAATAACGGTTCATAATCATTTCTCGACTAAAAGCTTTGTAAATAAATACTTTTCAAGAAAGCATCGTAAATAAAAGGATTTTGAGTAAAGCCCTTTGGTATCGTAGGTGCTTCTATAGTCCTTTTCATGTCTCATTTCGATATCCGTCCCACCTTAACGTAAAATTATTTTAGTACATTGGTCGTGTTTCGATGAGGCGATCATTATCATAACGTCTATGAATCAAATAAGGCTAATGTCGGACTTATTTTAACGTTTCCTAATTAAAATGATGTCGATTATGAAATCGCTCATTATATAAGAGAAATTCCATCTCTTTAGCACATAATTTACGTTTTAATGTACTTACGTAACGTAAGTTACATTGTTACTAAACGTACCACGTCACATAGATCACGTATTATCGAATTTCGTGCAATTTGACCTTGGTCAATGTTTTTGGTCAACGATTTTGACTTGGTCAACATTTAGTCAACATTTTGACTTTGGTCAACAATTTTGACTTCAAAGTCAACATTTTGACTTTTTCAATTATATACATATATTTTCGAAATTATGTTTAATTCTAGCTCTAAAAATTCACATAAAATCATACTATGTTTAAAACATTATTTTAGAGCATATTATGCAATTATTCCTTATAAAATAAATTTATAACATTAATACATATAATATATAGTTTTCGGTCATTACATGTTATTATCCTAGACTTGTGCAAAAATTATAATAAATTCACAAGTCACACTATTTTATTAGAGGATTAATAATATGTAATTACATTGGTCCAAGAAAAATTATACACCTTAGTATTATATTTCATGGTTTTGAAAATCTTAATTTAACTAAGCAAACATTTTCAAAATTCAATAAATTCACATAACACATAATCATCTATGAGCATCCTTGCTATAACATAATTTTATTTATTATGAATTATTTAATAAAATTTTCCTAAGTCATATTTAGAAAATTTTGACTTGGGTCAAAATAATTTTAACAAATCGATAAATTCATACAACACTATATTATGAATCTACACCATCAATATGCTATGATAACACTTAAACATGGATTATATCACAACATAATATCATGCCCTAATATTTTCGAAAATCATAGATTTATATACTATAGTTTTCCAAAATTCTACATAAAATCATACAAGCATAATTAATACCTAGATCATGATTTCATGCTCAAATCAACAATTAAAATCATAATCATCAACATCTCATTGTCACATGTTTTGGTCCTTATACAAAATTTAATATCATGCTTAATTTTGTGATATAATTATAATACATGCTCAATAATATCATATAAACACAATATCTAAACATCTTAGCATAAGTTCGAAATTTTGAAAATCACACATACAAACTAAGCTTATAACATGAATTCTAACGGATGAAAATCGAAAATTCTAGCATGTATACAAAGCTCGTAAGAAATCTAACCTTTTAATCGGTATCGATTTAATCGGTGAAGGTTTATTTGTCTAAGGTTTGGGATCAAACTTGGATGAACACTCTCACAATTTCCTCACAAATTTTCGGTACGTAGCTAGGGGTGTAAAATGAGTAATGGTGGTGCTTATGTTATATTTATAGACTTATTCAACTTGTATGGTAATAATTACATGAAATCATAACTTGTACACTTGCTACACTAAGTCAAAAAAATCAGCACCTCCATATAGCAAGAGACAAAAATTAATCCTTATCTCCTACACATCATTATGTCATCTTATCCCTTAATTCACAACTTGGATCATAGTTGTCACAAGTTAATTACATTATCACATTGTAGAGTGTATGTGTGTGTGTCGCCTACTTTAGTGTCTTAGGATTAAGTTTTAATTTTTTTCTTATCTTATACTATATTATTATTATGATATAAAGTTAAATTTGAAAAGTCAAATATTGCAACTATAATCTAATGTCATTTTCAAGGTTAGAAACAAAATCTTCCAACCTTAATTTCTTCCAAATTTTTGCCTACTATAGTCCAAGAGCTTAGGTTACTTGTTTAATTTGCTAAATAACACTACTTTACACCTAATACATGATAAGATACAACTCACACCCTCTCATTAATTGTAGCATAGAAATTAATCAAAATTTGTCACCTAATGCACATCATTTTCGCCACTTATCATGTTGGTGTCATCCAACTTGTGCAACTTGTTATACAACTCATAATATCCTTAATAATATCATTTTAATATAATAATTATCATATGACCTCAATTGTAATTAATTAACACTATAGTCACACAATTTTCGAAAATTAGGGTTCTATGTACTAAATATTTTATTTTCTTGTAACAAATACCTAACACATAGTTATGAGACACATTATAATCATAGATGATGAATTTAATCATAGAAAAATATTTAAAACACTTTTAGACCTCAAAACCCTAATTTTAAAAATTAGGGTTTTCGAAAACCATTGCATTTGGTACATTTTATTCCTAAATTTTATAGCATTATTTTAATGATAAATAATGCTCTTATATCATAAAATAATCATAGGAATTTGAATTTTATAATTCCATGATCATTTGGCCAAGTTATCGCATTATCTCTAAGCGGAGCGTTTGAAGCGTCTCCAAATTCTCATAGTTAAATCATTTCTAAAATGTTCAAAATAAAGTTGTAACAACTTTATTTATTCCCATAATAATAAGTAATTTCAATTTTAAGCTTAATTGCTTAAAATCTTGTAGACTTAACTCATCGAGTTTAGGCGTTAAAACAATACATTCGAAAGAATATCGAAACTATATTCCTTAATTCACTAAGCCTTAGTGAATATCACACAGAAATTGTCAAATTATGCTTAGTCAAAATCGATCATTGACTAATTAGGATTTTAATAATCAGGATTAATCTCTAAATTATGATTTTAATTATCGTAATTAAGCATTAACACTGCGGGTTATTACATTCTACCCCTTAAAATAAATTTCATCCCGAAATTTGCATACCTTGGAAAAGTTCGGGGTATCTCTCTTTCATGGCGTCCTCGAGTTCCCATGTAGCCTCATCTTGTCCATGGTGTTTCCATAGGACTTTCACTAATGATATTGATTTATTCCTCAACTGTTGAACCTTACGATCTAAGATAGCCGTAGGTTCTTCCACATAGCTCATGTCTGGGTTTAAAATCACATCATCATGATGGATTACGTGTTTCGGATCATACACGTACTTTCTCAACTGTGATACGTGGAACACATTATGTAATTGCCCAAACTTGGCGGAAGTGCCAATCGGTAGGCTACAGGACCTATTCTTTCAAGGATTTCATAAGGTCCGATGAATCGTGGTCTTAACTTTCCTTTCACTCCGAATCTTATAATCCCCTTTGATGGTGAGACTTTAAGAAAAACTTTGTCGCCACATTCGAAGTGTAGTTCGGATCTACGTGTATCGGCATTGGATTTTTGCCTATCCCGAGCTTCTTTTATTCTTTGTCTAATTTGGCGAACAATTTCAATCATCTCCTCTACTGTGTCAGGTCCTAAAATTTTCCTTTCACCCACTTCATCCCAATAAAGCGGTGATCGACATTTCTTTCCATACAGTGCCTCATATGGTGCCATATCGATTGTTGCCTGATAGTTATTATTGTAGGCGAACTCAATGAGTGGTAAAACATATTCCCAAGTTTCGCCTATCCAACACTACCGTTAGCAACATATCTTGAGTGTTTGGATTGTTCGATTCGATTGCCCATACATGCGTGGATGAAAAGGTCTAAAATTCAGTTTCGTGCCCAATTCCTTTTGTAATCTAATCCAAAATCTCGAAGTGAACTTCGAATCTCTATCAGAGGTGATAGATTTTGGCACTCCATGTAGACGTACAATTTTTTTCACATATAGTTGGGCTAACTTATCAGATCCATGAGTAGTCTTGATAGGCAGAAAATGAGCACATTTGGTAAGGCGGTCCACTACTACCCATATAGCAGATGTTTCCTTTTTCGACCTTGGTAATCCCGTTACAAAATCCATTGCTATATCGTCCCACTTCCGTTCGGTATCTCCAAGGTTGTAGCTTCCCATAAGGCCGTTGATGTAGTGCCTTTACTTGTTGACAAACGAGACAACGTTCGACAAAAGAGGCTATATCTCGCTTCATACCTTCCCACCAAAACCTTTCTTTTAAGTCTTGATACATTTTTGTGCTGCCTGGGTGGGCGGTATAGGGTGTATCATGAGCTTCACTCATGATTTCGTTTCTCAGCTCCTTATTGTTTGGAACGCATAATCTTTCCTTAAACAATATGGCGTTATCGGGTGCCTCCTTAAAATCCTTTAGCTTTTCCGTCCTTATTTTGACCCTCATCTTTTCCAATTCCTCATCATTCCTTTGGTCATCTATTACCCTTTTTCTCAAGTCAGATGTCAATGTGAGCGTAGCGACACAACTCATGATCGTCTGTGGTTTTTCAACCATCTCTATTTTCATCCTCTCAAACTCACTAATGAGTTTTTCTTCTCTCGTGAAGAGACTTCCCAATTTGGGTTGATTCTTACGACTCAAGGCGTCAGCTACCACATTTGCCTTGCCTGGGTGGTAATTTATACCACAGTCGTAATCTTTTACTAATTCGAGCCATCTCCTTTGCCTCATATTTAAATCTCTTTGTTCGAAGAAGTATTTTAAACTTTTATGATCGGTGAAGATTTCACATCTCACTCCATAGAGATGATGTCTCCAAATCTTCAGTGCATGTACTACGGCTGCTAGTTCTAAGTCATGAGTTGGGTAGTTCAACTCATGTGGCCTAAGTGCCGTGATGCGTAAGCTATTACTTTTCCTTCTTGCATCAATACGCAACCAAGTCCATTCTTGGAAGCGTCAGTATAGACAACATATTCTTTGTTCGAATCTGGTACGGCTAGTACCGGTGCACTAGTTAACTTTTCTTTAAGTTTTTGGAAACTCGCCTCACATTCGTCCGTCCATGTAAACTTAATTCCTTTTGAGATGGTGGGTCATTGGCCTTGCTATTTTGGAGAATCCTCAATGAATCTCGATAGAAGCCGACTAGTCTAGGAAACTTGAATTTCATTTTGAGTTGTCGGCGATTTCCAACCTTGCAACTTGACCTTTCGCGATCTACTTTAATTCATTCTGCAGACACGATGTGTCGAGGAATATCACTTCTTTAAGCAAGAATTCACACTTGCTAAATTTGGCGTAAAGTCGTTCGGATCTTAAGGTTTGTAAAACCGTTCTTAAGTGTTCCCTATGATCTTCCTCATTCTTTGAGTAGATGAGTATATCATCTATGAAGACTAAGAAAAACTTGTCCAAATATGGATGGAACACTCTGTTCATAAGATCCATAAATACGGCAGGTGCGTTAGTTAGTCCGAACGGCACAACTACAAACTCATAGTGGCCATATCTTATTCGGAACGCCGTTTTGGATATATCTTCCGGTCGCACCTTAAGTTGGTGATAGCCTGACTTAAGATCGATTTTCGAGAATACGCTTGCACCTCTTAACTGATCAAACAGATCGTCTATCCTTGGTAGTGGATATTTATTCTTAAGCGTTAGTTTGTTCAATTCTCGATAATCAATGCACATTCTTAACGAACCATCTTTCTTCTTGACAAACAGGAGAGGAGCTCCCCAAGGTGAGACACTAGGTCTTATAAAACCCAAGCCCAATAACTCTTGAATTTGAATTTTCAGCTCTTCGAGTTCCTTTGGTGCCATTCTATAAGGCGCTTTTGATACTGGGGCTGATCCCGGCTCCAAATCAATTGTGAACTCTAGCTGCCTGTCCGGGGGTAGTCCTGGCAATGTGTCAGGAAAGACGTCTGGAAATTCTCGAACAATTTCTACGTCTTCAACCCTTGTTTCCGCTTTTTCTTCTCCATTTAGATAAACAAGGAATGCTTGACATTCCTTTTTGTTCATCATTCTCTTGCTTGGAGTGCGGATATTATTGGAATTTTCCTTCCCATTCTGATTCCATAGAAGTTTGTGGCTTCTTTTCCCGGTGGTTGGATCGAAATCCTTCTCTCCTTGCATAGGATCGTGGAATGTTCTCGGCTAACCAATCCATTCCTAAGATTATATCTACATCCCCCATAGATATTACGTTCAAGTTATTTGCTAGAACCTTAAGTGAGCCTAAGTTCAACTCTAAGTTCGAGCAAGCATGTGTAACAGTCATAATACCTCCTATAGGTGATGAGATTCTCATTTCCTGATTCGTTTGTTCAGGTTTGAGTTCTAACATATCAACGCATGCTTTGGCAATAAAAGAATGTGACGCACCCGTATCGAACAAAAGCTTAATATGTATGTCGAAAAGTAATACCATACCTGTCAGGTTGCCCTGGTTTTGTTCGTTCTCTCGCCTATTTAGCGCATAGGCTCTAGCTTTGGTGGTGTGGTTGGGGAGGGTGCTTGCCGCTCTTTGATTCTCTCTTTTCTTTGCCTTTGTTCTTCTTTGGGCTGGTCTTGAATAGCCCTTAATGGTTGAGTGGGGCCCGGTTGTTTCGGCCTCCCCATGCCAATTGGACGAAACCCGGGGCATTCGTTTGCATAGTGGCCCTTCACGCCACATTTAAAACAATTGAAATTTCCAGCCAAGCACACCCCCGTGTGCCTCTTGTTACACTTTGGGCATGGAGGAATCCTCATTGGCTCTTGAGGTCTATTCATGGGTGGAGCAAATATGGGTCTTCTCCATCCTTGCCCATGCGGAGCCATGTTATTCTGCCATGGCCTCTTGTTGCCGTTGTTGAATCCTCCTCTGTTGAAATTGTTGCTGTTAGAACTTCCTTCCCATTTCCGTTTTCTTTGTCACCGACGATTTGGGATTGTGTCGGTGCAGATTTGTCCTCAGGCATCGCGGCCTCTATGTCCAAGGCTCGACTCAAAGCTTCCGTATATGTCAAGTCTCCGTGACTTGCAAGCGACATTTTTATCTCATGTCTTAGCCCTGATCTGAATTTCTCTGACATTTTCATGTCAGTACTTACCAGGTCTGGGGCATACCTTGACATGTCACAGAAAAGACGGTCGTACTCAGTAACCGACATCTTTTCTTTCTTTAGGTTGAAGAATTCAACCTCTTTCTTCTTTCGATAGCTCTTGGGAATGTATTTCTCATACATTTCCGTCTTAAAGTCATCCCAGGTGAAGTATCCCATACATTCGGTGTCAAGATCTTCTTCTTTCCTCCCACCGTAAATCGGCGGTCGGTGAGTTGGGCGTGACACAAGATAGTCTCTCTTGTGTGGTACAATGAAGGAAATCGAAAATTCTTTCAATGGCCCTTACCCACTGTTCGGCATCCTCAGGGCTTCCTTTACCATTGAAAGAGGGTGGGTTTTGTCTAAGGAATAACTCCTCAACCCTACGGTCAGGTGGAGGTGGAGGTGGTGTAGGTATCTCCTCACTCTCAGCTCGTGGGATTCTTCCTTCCCCGCCTACCTCTTACCTCTTACCTCCGGCTCGGTGCACGTCTTGGCGGCATTACATTATGAAAACGTAGTTAGTAATTGCATAACGTTTATCACAATTCATAATATCTTCATGTAAATGAATCATAAAGCATTTTAGTAACCATTCATCCTTTTCGTACACATTTCTGTTGCAAAAGCCCATCTAGGGTCATCATATATATATATGGAAAATGCCTCGAAGAGAACTATTCTGTACAAGTCATACAACTCAAAAGGAAACTAAGTACATATTGTACTATGTGATCATTCTACGCCTAACATACTTGATTACAAGCATTTCAAACATACTATGCTTCTATGTTTAAGTTAACATCATTACTATGTACTACACACTACTCGTATACTAATACTCGTCCTCGTCCATGTTTCCATCCATGTTCCCATTGTTCCTTTGATTTTCCCTTTCAGCTTCGTCTTTGTTTTGATCCTCCTCAGGATCTTCTTCCTCTTCCGGGTCCTCTTCCTCTTCCGGATCCTTCTCGGAATCCTCTTCTGAGCTTTCTTCTCGAGCACGCCTACGTGAAGGTCCAGCTCCATCATCCCCTATGGCATATATGTCACGCATAGGAACATAACCTTCTTGATGGTCATATACTTCCATGTATGTCCTCTGATGATAAGGTGCCATCATTGGTGGTAGAACTGGTGGTGACGGTCGCGTTGGGTGTCCGAATGTCATAGGTGGAAGGACTGGAACTCCCAATGACCTGGGTCGCGACATCCTAGTCACATGTTCGGGTCTATCTCCTGCTTCCAAAAACCTTGGTACTGCAGGGTTGACCACTCGAGGAACCTCCGTGTATAACCATTCTGGCGTGACATCGTGCCAGGTATACTCCCTTGGAGGTAAATAGGGTCCTCTTGGTGCTGCTCTATATACACTGTAGACATAGATCAAATGACTGACGAATCTCGGTAGATCTCCAATCAGATCATAATCAATGCCTGCACGGTAAATATAATCGCCCGATATTTCCCTTGCATAATCTTCCCAGTCAACTGGCAATCGAGTTAGCAGACGCTTGATGCCATCGTAGTCCGTCACCCCATACTCATGGGCGTCCATCCACAGTCGGAGATAACTCATCAAGAACTCTCCTAAACTGTCGCCCCAACTCATACTGTATGTGCGATATGCTTCAAGGACTTCTCCTGGCGTAACTCTCGGTCTTACCCTTCGTCTCGGCGAGTAATACGGCCTTGCCATCTAACACAGACAATACTAGCGTAAGTCAATCTAAACATATCTGATAAGCAGATAAGGTAAACTAATATATATCTGTTAAGCAGATAAAGCAAACACATCTGGTAAGCAGATAAATGTTTACAGCAAGGATCTATGTTTAACATACATCATAACCACACTTTTGGTACTAGAGAAGTCCTACTTTCAACAACTTTCTAAGTTCCTTTCTTTCCACAAGGTTCTTATTCTAAGCAAATTTTCAGTCTGACTTCAACTGTCTCTCACGAAATTTGGAGAAGGATTCAGGGGTTTTTCCCTTCATACTAAATGAAGTTCGTTGTGATAGGAGTATGTGAGCGAAAACCGTTTGCAAAACGGAGTTTAAACGAATGAGAACGAGTCAAAACAAAAATACTGCGAAGTGCAGTTTTCTGCCTGCCCGCCATACGCCGTGAATCACTCCTTTCCGGACGAGTGCGAGCTCATGCTCTGCTTCGTACGAGTTCCTTTTCAAAATTTGTTTAGCTTTGTATGTTCCATTTTGAACTCGTGCACCTTGTTCCCTTTTGATCTCCTCTTTTGCTTTCGTCATTCTTTTGTCGAAAACTCGAGTTTGTTTTCAACTAACATTTTTTTGTTCGATCATAAGTCACTACTTGCTATGGTTCTCGCAGAGGGATAAAGTTTCCCTAATTTGTACTTTTATGTTCAAGAGGTGAGCATGCTTCTTATAGCATCTAAGTTCTTTTGGGATAGCATACCCATGATCATAATAAACTGTAAAATTTTGAATAAAATTTTCGAAAATCATAACATAATTCATCATACTCATGCTTTCTTTGAATCTCACTGATTCAACAATCACTTTTGACATTGCTATGTCAACTGTTTCTCATTCTCTGTAAACTTTGTCCCATATCACTGATACTTGTTCTCACATAACTTTTGACATATAATTGTCAATTTTTCTCATAAAACTGTAAAATTCTTTTTGAAAAGCTTTCAGTAACAACTTTCATTCTCAAATACTTTCACTGTATTTCAAAATAGTATCACATTCTTTTCTCAAAACATTCTCCTTCAACACTTTTCACTTTCAAACTCTTCACCTCAATCTTTGAGAAGAAAACAATTACCTCTTTCCGGTTGAGCTTTGATGCGATGGAGTGTTGAGCATAGTCAGCTGATCTCTAGAATTCTAGTGACTCAATCTAGACTTAACTTTTGAAAGAAAGAAGGTTTTAGGGTTCAAAGGATAACCTCGCTCTGATACCACTCTGTAACAGCCCGCCAACCCTAAGTACGGATTAGCGAGGACTGTTACTTATGATACGGGGATTAAAGGACTTAATGATAACTGAATACGAAGCAGTAAAGGAAATGACGACCAATCTCATAAAACTTCAAAGATAAGAGGTAACCACACAACGTATTACATACAAACTAGACCAACAGATCCTTGACAAAAGGGTTCGACTGATCTGAAGGTGATATGCATCAATAATCAAAATATAACTAAGTGTTTCAAACAGCGGAAAGCATGTGAATACATATGTGACGATATGCATTCAAGGTTAAACTATATTAGCGTCAAAACTCCATTGCTCGACACTTTGCCATCCATCGTCGGATCGACTCGCACATTTAAAATAAACATGCGCAGGCTAAGTACAAGAATGCACTTAGTGGACTCATGCCAAAATAATTTCTTTAAATTACATCGCCCATAGTATAACACGAGGATTTTAGTAGAAATAACTCGTGAATACCAAAACACCTTATCATTTCTCAAAAGATCGCCTAGCGGGCATTTTCTCGTATGTATGATCCGATCATTTCACATAGCTGTTCATAAGCGATCTCGCGCCGTAGAAGTAGGCCTCCTCTACAGACGCCGTGGCCGGTCGAAGATGTTACTAACGACTGCGGTCACATAGCTGTGAATTTCGCATCGACTAGGATCCGTGGCCGTCGAAGATGTTACTAATGGCTCACGGTCACACCTTTGGTGTACCGTTAACCCTAGCTGTGAATTTCGCATCGACTAGGATCCGATATCGATTTTCGATAAAGTTGGGAGCTACCCGACAACCGATTCACTTTCATAGTTGGCTCGCCCAACAACATGATAGGATACATCTGATAAAACATAAATACTTTGGGCGTATACTTGAATAACGATTCATAATCATTTCTCGACTAAAAGCTTTGTAAATAAATACTTTTCAAGAAAGCATCGTAAATAAAAGGGTTTTCGAGTAAAGCCCTTTGGTATCGTGAGGTGCTTCTATAGTCCTTTTCTATATCTCATTTCGATATCACGTCACCTTAGCGTAAGAATTATTTTAGTACATTGGTCATGTTTCGATGAGGCGATCATTATACATAACATACTATGAATCAAATAAGGCTAATGTCGGACTTATTTTGGCGTTTCCTAATTAAAATGATGTCGATTATGAAATCGCTCATTATATAAGAGATATTCCATCTCTTTAGCACATAATGCGTTTTAATGTACTTACGTAGCGTAAGTTACATTGTTACTAAGCGCACCGTCACATAGATCACGTATTATCGAATTTCATGCAATTTGACCTTGGTCAACGTTTTTGGTCAACGATTTTGACTTGGTCGACATTTAGTCGACATTTAGTCAACATTTTGACTTTGGTTGACAATTTTGACTTCAAAGTCAACATTTGACTTTTCGATTATATACATATATTTTGAAATTATGTATAATTCTAGCTCTAAAATTCACATAAAATCATACTATGTTTAAAACATTATTTTAGAGCATATTATGCAATTATTCCTTATAAAATAAATTTATAACATTAATACATATAATATATAGTTTTGGTCATTCATGTTATTATCCTAGACTTGTGCGAAAATTATAATAAATTCACATGTCACACTATTTTATTAGAGGATTAATAATATGTAATTACTTTGGTCCAAGAAAAATTATACACCTTAGTATTATATTATATGGTTTTCAAAAATCTTAATTTAACTAAGCAAACATTTTTCAAAAATTCTAATAAATTCACATAACACATAATCATCTATGAGAATCCTTGCTATAACATAATTTTTATTTATTATGAACTATTTAATAAAATTTTCCTAAGTCATATTTTGAAAATTTTGACTTAGGTCAAAATAATTTTTAACAAATCCAATAAATTCATACAACACTATATTATGAATCTACACCATCAATATGCTACGATAACACTTAAACATGGATTATATCACAACATAATATCATGCCCTAATATTTTCGAAAATCATAGATTTATATACTATAGTTTTCCAAAATTCTACATAAAATCATACAAGCATAATTAATACCCTAGATCATGATTTCATGCTCAAATCAACAATTAAAAATCATAATCATCAACATCTCATGGTCACATGTTTTCGGTCCTTATACAAAATTTAATATCATGCTTAATTTTGTGATATAATTATAATACATGCTCAATATTATCATATAAACACAATATCTAAACATCTTAGCATAAGTTCCAAAATTTTCGAAAATCACACATACAAACTAAGCTTATAACATGAATTCTAACGGATGAAAATCGAAAATTCTAGCATGTATACGAAGCTCGTAAGAAATCTAACCTTTTAATCGGTATCGATTTAATCGGTGAAGGTTTATTTGTCTAAGGTTTGGGATCAAACTTGGATGAACACTCTCACAATTTCCTCACAAATTTTCGGTACGTTAGGGGTGTAAAATGAGTAATGGTGGTGCTTATGTTATATTTATAGACTTATTCAACTTGTATGGTAATAATTACATGAAATCATAACTTGTACACTTGCTACACTAAGTCAAAAAAATCGGCACCTCCATATAGCAAGAGACAAAAATTAATCCTTATCTCCTACACATCATTATGTCATCTTATCCCTTAATTCACAACTTGGATCATAGTTGTCACAAGATAATTACATTATCACATTGTAGAGTGTATGTGTGTGTGTCGCCTACTTTAGTGTCTTAGGATTAAGTTTTAATTTTTTTCTTATCTTATACTATATTATTATTATGATATAAAGTTACATTTGAAAAGTCAAATATTGCAACTATAATCTAATGTCATTTTCAAGGTTAGAAACAAAATCTTCCAACCTTAATTTCTTCCAAATTTTCGCCTACTATAGTCCAAGAGCTTAGGTTACTTGTTTAATTTGCTAACTAACACTACTTTACACCTAATACATGATAAGATACAACTCACACCCTCTCATTAATTGTAGCATAGAAATTAATCAAATTTTGTCACCTAATGCACATCATTTTCGCCACTTATCATGTTGGTGTCATCCAACTTGTGCAACTTGTTATACAACTCATAATATCCTTAATAATATCATTTTAATATAATAATTATCATATGACCTCAATTGTAATTAATTAACACTATAGTCACACAATTTTCGAAAATTAGGGTTCTATGTACTAAACATTTTATTTTCTTGTAACAAATAGCTAACACATAGTTATGAGACACATTATAATCATAGATGATGAATTTAATCATAGAAAAATATTTAAAACACTTTTAGACCTCAAAACCCTAATTTTAAAAATTAGGGTTTTCGAAACCCATTGCATTTGGTACATTTTATTCCTAAATTTTATAGCATTATTTTGATGATAAATAATGCTCTTATATCATAAAATAATCATAGGAATTTGAATTTTATAATTCCATGATCATTTGGCCAAGTTATCGCATTATCTCTAAACGTAGACCTTTGAAACGTCTCCAAATTCTCATAGTTAAATCATTTCTAAAATATTCAAAATAAAGTTGTAACAACTTTATTTATTCCCATAATAATAAGGAATTTCGAATTCTAAGCTTAATTGCTTAAAATACTGTAAGACTTAACTGTCGAGTTTAACCGACGTTAAAAACAATACATTCGAAAGAATATCAGAAACTATATTCCTTAATTCACTAAGCCTTAGTGAATATCACACAGAAATTGTCAAATTATGCTTAGTCAAAATCGATCATTGACTAATTAGGATTTTAATAATCGGGATTATTCTCTAAATTATGATTTTAATTATCTTAATTAAGCATTAACACTGCGGGATATTACATTGTAGAACTCATTGAATCGCCGGTCCTGCTTCTCGTTCTTCAACCGATATGGGAAGGGTGTCGGTGGAATGTAAGGATTTGTTGCCTTATGCAGTCTGACATCGGTCTATTTCTTCTTTTTCACCTCTCGTGACTGTAGCGGCTTGTTTGATGACTCTCCCACTTCATTCGCAACAATTCGGCCCTCCTTATAACTTGATGATCGGATGGGCCCGACGGCGAAATTTGGTTTGGAAGTTTCCCCCGCCCTCCGCTGCGATAGCTCGTTCGTGCTAGCAAGTTGTCCCATTTCGTCTCTAAGCGCTTGTTTGTGAGTCTTGAGCATCCATTCTTTGGCCGAAATCATCCATTCTTTGGGTGATCATATCCTCCCATGTTGGTCTTTGAGGTGGTGGTGGAGGTGCACGATACTTCTTCTGCCGGAACCGGCTGGGAGAAGAATCTTGTGGGGTTCTTCTGCTGCGGATAGTGACTCGCTTTGGCTATTCTGGCTGTGGAGGTCTTTGGTATGGCTCATTCTGGTATGAACTCTGCCTTTGATTTTGATTCCTCCATCCCACGTTAACTTGTTGCCGACAGCTCGAATCGCTGCCGTCTAGGTTGAAATCCTTGCATAGCATATGCTTCAGCTTCGCCTTCGGAGTTATGCTCTCCCATCCTAGGGCACGTGTCAACATTATGCCCAAGTTCATTGCAGATTCCACAAGGTTCCATGAATTCCTTGTGCTGTGCTGGTGGGTCAGGTTTCTTCATCTTAAGCTCTTGTACTTCCCTCATCAATTCAGCCACTTGTTTATTCATGTCGTAAGAAGGATTCACGGCATGTGCCTTGGCTCTTCCACCTCGACTGGACTTCTGCTGTGAAGTAGCAGCCATAGCTTCAAAATGTCAGCGATATCTGCCGTTAGAGAACCAATATCTCCACTGCGGCATTGTCCACCATGTCTTGAAAACTACGAGTCAATCTGTCATAGAAGAATTGGTAGAGAATTTCATCCGCGAGGCATGGTGGGCACTTACGCAATAAGTCCTGAATCGTTCCCAAGCTTCATGGAATGACTCGTCGAGACGTCTAATTAAAAGTCATGATCGTGACCTCAACTCGACTCTTCTTATTGGGGTAGTATTTCGTCATAAACTTATCTACAACGACATTTCATTCCGCAGAGAGTTGGCGGGAAGTGCCGGGAACCACGACTTTGCCTATCCTTAGGGTGTCACAGGAAACAACGCATCTTGGTGATCTTCATTTAGTCCTCCCAGCGGGAAGGATCGCAACATCGAATGTAATTCCGGATGAATCCCAAAGCATCCTCACCAAGCCCATGAAAAGTAGGCATGAGCGAGAAATGGTTTGGCTTCGGCTCATAGTCACAGTGCCGGTCCAAGAACAAGCGGGAGGTAGCGCCCCGATCACCGGTGCTCAGAAATCACGCAATGCTCGTGCATTTCACCCATCTCTCTCAACGGGGCGTATTCTCAACGGCGGGATGATCTCGATTATCGGCTCGACTGCTCACCACTCACGAAGTGGCACCAAACTCCTCAAAGGTCTTGGAAGAAGCGATCTTTTAGATCTTGATGCGGTCCAACGGGTTATGGCGGTCTATTTAGGCTGCGGCGACCTAGCATACACAACACTCAAACAAGAAAATATCACACGAACCGAGAAAAACAAAATAAAAGCGAAAAGAAACATAGAAAATAATCAACACAAACAATACGCTTAAAGTTTTCCCGACACGGCGCCAAAATTTGTTTCAACTAAAGCTGTTCTTTTAATTGACTCATAATCGAATGAGAGTTGTAATAGGAAAGTTAACCTAGTAGTCTCTCGAAAAACTTATCGGGGCTTATTGTTCGTGTCAAACACATAAAGCGATAAATCTAACACTCTAATACCAACATGGGTTTTTGAACAAACGGGAATTGAAAAGTTGAAAGGAAATATAAATTAAAGCAAGCAATCTAACTAGGAGTTGTCAATACCTAGTTGATAAACTACGAAAACAGGATGCTAAGCATAGAACAAACTAAACCAGATCACCAAACACGAAGCAATAAAATTCATCGGAAAATAATTCAACATACTACTAAAATTCAATACCAATTAAATAGAACGTAAATCCAACAATAATCTTAACAAAAATTATAGAACATCCAATATCAACTATAAAATAGAATTCAACAATAATCTCAAAGCAAAGCACTAAAATCGATCGAATGAAATCCAACAGGAATTATATAATAAGCTGCAATAATCAAAGCATGTAAATGATCCAAAGTAATTCAAAAAGAACTATAAAACTAAATGCAATAATCGAAAGGATGAAAACAAGAATCAATACTCTTAATCTGATGTTCAATCTATCTCTCGTCGCTTGAAAAGCTCCCTAGTCGAAGAACAGAACAGTGGCTACGTATATAAAAAATCAGCGCTCTGCCCTAACGAGATTGCGCGTATATATATATATTAAGTGAGAGTGAGCGCCGGTTGCAATGTGAGCGCATGTTGAGCGGAGAGTTCAGAATACAAGGTGAGCGCCCGTTTGGAGGGAGCGCCGGTTCGGAAAATGTTCTATATTGAGAATGAACGCCGGCTCATGGGGAGCGCTCGCTGAAAGATGCTTCTGTCTCAGAAACGAACGCCGGCTCAAAGCGAGCGGGAGCGCGCGGGTGGTGAGCGGGCGTTCAGGCGTGAACGCACGAGGAAAAATGGCGAGCGGGTGCTCGAATGCAGCGTCGAGATGGCGGGGCGCTCACGTTGAGCGCCGGCTGAGGAGGCGCGCGCACGGAGATGGCGAGATGGGTGCGAGGTGAGCGCACGGTGTGGGGTGAAGGTGGCGCGCTCGCCGGAGGCCGGATTAGCTGCTACTGGGCGCACAGCGTCGGATGCGAGGTGAGCGTCGGGTGAGTGCGTCGTGCGCCGCGGAGGTGAGCTGCTGTGTTCCCGGCAGACGGACGAGAGGAGAACGCACGCGTTATCGTCCAGCGGGGTTGAAAGGCGCGGGGCGAGGTGAGCACCCGATTAACGACAGCGTCTTGTTGGAAGCTGGTATTGGGTGACTTCGGCCGGATGGAGTCTGGACGGTGGCGCGGCAGTCAGGCGCGGTAGAGGCGCGACGTTGTGGTGTGAACGCCGGGCGGTTGATGTGCGCACGGTTTGCCAGCGAGCGTTTTATCCTATTTAATACCGTTTTCCTATAAAATATCAAAACAAACCAAGTAAGTCCGAATCGATAAATACTAATCAAACCAACGGCATAAATAGGATAAACCACTGAAAACAACATGCAAAACAATACCAAGAATAAGCACAACATGAAACCAAACTATACTCACCTAATACCTTATCAAGGTTTAGATCAACGTAAAGTCATCGAGATCTAGGTTCTTCTGGCGGTCGGATAGAAGAACTCATCTCGCTGTGATCCATCAATACGTCGAGGCGTGCCGGTATAGACAAGCAACTAAGTCAAGTCACTTCTTATCTATACATGACTATACCGACAACTCGTCCTTAAGTTGTCTCAGCTGTAATTCTTTTCATATCTCATTAAGCTTGACTAATCATACAGACTTCTGTGATCTACTACACACTGTATGATCTAACTTATATATGAGATAAAGGGACAAACATATGCAATCAAGTAAACAATTCAGATAGGAAATTGTAATAGTGGTAACAGGAAACATTGTATATAAGCTCAACCAAACTGCTTTCAGTATACAAATCCAACAATCACATCTCTTCACAAACGCTTGGCAATCCTTAAATATAGAAGGCCAGTAGAAACCACTTAGGCAGACCTTTGTTGCAGTCTTGGCCGCTGCAAAATGTCCTCCGTTCAAAGAACTATGGCACTCGTGGATTATGTTCTCTCATTCCCCTTGGGGAACACAGTGACGTATCAAGCCATCGGTACATCGGCGATAAAGGTGGGGATCATCCCAATAATAGAACTTGACGTCGTGAAGAAACTTCTTTTTTTGATGATGACTGCACGAAGGAGGCATTACTCCAATCACCAAGTAGTTCACAAAATCTGCGTCCATGGCGTATGATCAATGATGCTAAAATTGTGCTCGTATGGGAAGTTCTCCTTGATTCCAATTCTCTTGTCTTCTCCTTCGACTAGCTTCTCCAATCTTGATAAATGGTCTGCAACCACATTCTCGCATCCTTTTCTATCCTTGATTTCCATGTCGAACTCCTGAAGAAGGAGAATCCACCTCACCAATCTCGGCTTCGAGTCTTTCTTGTTGAACATATAGCGAATGACGGCATAGTCGGTGTGGACAATAGTGTGGGTTCCCACCAAATAAGGTCTAAACTTATCGAAAGCATAGACCATTACAAGTAATTCTTTCTTCGTGGTGGTGTAGTTCATCTGAACCGAGTCGAGCGTCTTACTCGCATAATATATGACTCTGAACAACTTATCTTGTTTCTGTCCCAACACGGCTCCCACGCCCAATCACTAGCATCGCACATAAGCTCGAATGGTTGGCTCCAATCAGGTGAGACCAGAACTGGAGTCGAGATCAGAGCTTGCTTTAATTTCTCAAATGCCCCCAAGCAATCATTGTGAACACGAACTTATATCCTTCTCGAGCAATCTACACAGTGGCTTTGTGATCGCATAAAAGTCCTTAATGAATCTTCTGTAAAACCTGGCATGATCGAGAAAACTCCTCACGGATTTGACATTTGTGGGAGGAGGCAGTTTCTCGATTGCAACAATCTTTGCTCGATCCACTTCCAAACCCTTTGCAGAAACTTTGTGGCCAAGCACCACACCTTCCTTAACCATGAAATGGCACTTCTCCCAATTGATCACTAGATTCGTCTCCTCATATCTGTGTAGCACTTGGGACAGATTGTGGAGACAATGGTCAAAAGAGGAACCAAATACGGAAAAATCATCCATGAACACCTTCATAATATTTTCAATTAAGCCATGGAAGATGGACATCATGCATTTTTGGAAAGTGGCTGGAGCATTGCACAAACCGAACGGCATTCTCCTATAGGCAAAGATTCCATACGGACATGTGAACGCCGTCTTGTGCTGGTCTTCTAGGGCGATGTCAATCTGATTATACCCCGAATACCCATCTAAGAAGCAATAGAACCCATACCCTGCCAATTTGTCCAACATCGAATCAATGAAGGGCAGGGGAAAATGGTCCTTCATTGTAGCTGCATTCAGAGCATGGTAGTCAATGTATACTCGCCATCCCGTCACAAGCCTTGTTGCTACAAGCTCGTTCTTCTCATCTCTAATCACGGTGACATCCCCTTTCTTGGACACCACTTGAGTTGGGCTTACCCGCTCATTATCTGATATAGCATATATCATGCCCGCGTCCAATAGCTTCAGAACTTCCTTCCTCATGACCTCTTGCATTGCCGGATTCAGGTGGCGTTGAGGTTGCACCTTGGGCTTATACTCATTCTCTAATAAGATCCGGTGCATGCAAATCGAAGGGCTAACCCCCTTGATATCAGAGATAGTCCATCGATCGTGAGACTTGTCTTGTTTGACGATCATCAACTTTTTTGACTCTTCCTCTGTCAGATATGAAGAAACTATGATCGGACACGTCTCGTCTTCGCCTAAAAAGGCATACTGAAGGTGGCCAGGTAATTCTTTCAACTCCACCTTGGGGGTGTGCTCTTCTGGCGTCACCACAGCATCCTCTTCTCCAATCGGCTTCCTCACGTCTAGATAAGGCACTGACTCCTCGGGGAGGGCCTTTACTTCTTCGATGGCTTCAAGATACTCTAATATCTCATCATATACCTCATTGAGGTCTGAAGATGAGAAAATCGAGTTCTGCATACAAAACTCCACCGGATCTTATGAATATAAGTGAATGGAAGGCAGTTGCTCTATAACTCGACATTCGTCCATTATCTTCTCTTCAAGTTGCTTCATCGCATCATAAATAGAGATTTTCATCTCCTCATCATTGACCCTGAAGGTGAGATCTCCATCACGCACGTCGATCGATGCTCGCCGATGGCTAAAACGGTCTCCCAAGAATAAGAGGCGTGTTCCCATCCTGCGGCATGTAGGAACTACTGAAATCTGCTTGAAAGATGAAGTCTCTAACTTTGACAAACACGTCTTCCACTATCCCTTTCGGATAAGTCACCGATGTACGCCGTACGAGAGAAATGGTCGTAGCTTGATCTTCCCAATTTCCGATCTATTGAATATGGACAACGACATCAAGTTGAAGCTTGCCCTAAATCACACAATACTTTGGAGAAGATCGTCTCAATGACTGCGCTATTGTGAAGTATGCGGATCCTACGCTTGAGTGGCAACTTCTTTTAAAGTACAGCACTGCACTCTTGAGACAAATTGATAGTCTCGAATTTCCCTAACTTTTTCTTATTGGCCACCGCGTCTTTCAAAAATTTCACGTAGCCCGGCATGGCTACGAGTGCATCAAGTAATGGAATGTTGATGTGCACCATCGAAACATCTCCATAAACGAGTCGACTTCTCATCATACTTTGGCTTGGCTAGTCAACTCAGAAACGGGACCGGAGGAGTATAGGTTAGATATTTCTTCATTGGGAGCGCCTCGCGGCCACCCCCGCGATCGCTAAGGTGGTCGCTAGGCACACGAGCTTAAATGCGCTTTCTTCTTCACGGCGGGCTCGCGGTCGCTAGCTCTTCGTCAGAGCTCTCTGGATATTTTCTCACGGTCGACCTAGCGGTTGCTAGGTCGATCGTGAGCTTCTCGGGAAAACTCTCTGCCTCTTTCCTCGTGGTCGGGCTCGTGGCCGTTAGCTCTATCGCGAGCTCCTCTTTGTTCAGCCCTTGTTCGCCTTTTCACTCCGGGTGGTTCTGGTAAGCTCATCCACTCCTCAACTGGATGGCATTGCAATGATTCTTCGGGTTCACCTCCGTATTATTGGCCCTGCTTATGTTGCCCATTATGCTGTGCGGCTATTTGACTTATTTGGTTCTCCATCATCTTCATGTGTTTCCCCATAGCCGTCACAGTGGACTGCAGATGAGTCGTCTTCTGCCCCGTGTTGCTTATGAACGAATTCTACTGCATCGCCAATTGTTGGTTGCTCACAACCAAGCTGCATCATATCCTCCAAGCTACGCTTCTTGTCTCTTGAATCATTCCATTACGCATTAAAACTCTTTGGCGGAGGTTCTTTGGAAGATTGTTGGGATTGGCATCGAGAAATTTGGATGATTTACATTGTTCGGATGGTATGTCGGGTTTCCTCCAGGACGGTTACTCTGATTGATATAATTCACGTCCTCTACCTCATTCATATCTGACTCTGCAGCAGTGATGTGAGCCACCCCCTTTGCTTTCCTCTCCTTTCGAGTGACTCTTGGAAGAGTGAACTTCTCCATAAGATCATCGTATTTAGAGTCGGCTTCGACGATGGTACTGTAACCACAGGTGTCCTCTCCATAGGCCATTGATAGTGTTAGCGGCCAATTCTTACGAAATCTTGCTAGCATCCTCGCAGCGTCGGTTCACGGCATCCTCACGGCGATGCATCTACAATGCTCCTCGTGTGAGGTGTCGGTCCACTATAGAGCGTGTGATCTGCTGCTCCTGGATAATCCATCTTTGAGGCATTTTCTCGATAAGCCCGAATCTTTCCACGACTCGAACAATGATTCATCTCTAGTTGGGAGAAGTGGGAGATCTCGACTATAATCTTAGCGCTTTAGCGGGAGAAAGTATTTGAAAGAAACTTCTGTAAAGCTTCGACTATTGATTCGGTTTGATCCGGGCTCTTAAACGATCCTTCGCTTTGGTTGCCTGAGAGAAAATCCGAACATGCGCATCTGGATCGTATCTTGTGGCACCCATTTTGCTTGATGGTGTCACATATGTCTAGGTATGTCTCGAGATGAGCATTCGGATCTTCTGTCACACCTCCCCTGAACAGCTCTCCTTGTACCATGCTGATTAGGGCCGGCTTCAACTCAAAATTGTTCGCATTCACTTCCGGGCCCCATCCACCTCCTTGGAATTGATCCGTTGGTGGTCGGTACATGTAATTTAGTGGCCTCGTCTTTCTGATAGGGATGAGGAGTCCCATGTTCATCATCTGGCGCTGCATCTCATTATATTCTGCCAGAAGACGCGCAACTTGCTCGGGAGGTACACCCCCGTTGGGAGGTATACCTCCATTGTTAGGAATTGCTGCCATTTCTTGCAGTCTTCTTTCTCGTCTCCTTCTCCTTTGGATATTTTCGATTTCGTGATCTAGAGGTTGCTCAGGAGGTCCTTGAGACCTTGTGATCATAAACTACCTGGAGAGAAAAGGAGAAATTAGCTCTGGCAAGTGAAACAAATAAAATAAAATTACAACTTGAATTAATAATTCCGAATTGTCAAGTAATTCCTATATAATCTAAACAATCCCGACAACGGCGCAAAATTTGATCACTATTTTCTAACACAGCGTGCAAGTAGATAGGTAAGTCGAGTATCGTATCCACATGGATTATAGCATTGAAAATCTGAGCTAACTCGATTATCCTTCATCATTATCAGTGATGATTTGGTTTTGGAAAGGTTTGGGATTTCAAATATTAAATTCAAAGCCAAAAACAAATAAAACAAATAAAGATAACAATAAAAACTCAAAGAGATAATTTAACTAAAAGACTAACCAAGGGATGTATTAATCTACCCTCGTATGTTTATCCTACTTCCTATTAACGATATTTAATCCGACGAGATGGAAGATCACAAATGTAACCAACAATTTCGATTCGACAATTGTGGCGATGAATTACTAATCTTCCTATTCTCATTACGTCTCAGGTGAAAATTAGCAACTCGAAAAGATCACAAAGAATGGCTTCCTCGAATGTTCCTATCTCGACTACGACTCGATGCTTATTAGTATTGTGCATTCGAGATCGATTGACAATTAAAGCTGTTAAGTAATTAGCGGCAACTAGATATGCATCAAGATTGATCAGAAATTAACATATAATAATTAGCACCAAGAATCACAAATCAATGCCTGGAAGGTAAATAGCAAATAGTAGGAATCACAATACTTAGGATAGAATCATACAAACCCTAGGATTAGAATAAGAAATTTAGCTAGACATAGACATTGGAATAAAATAAGAATTAACCATAAAAATAAGAATTAAATAGATAAAACCCGTAATGTAGCGTTGGAAGAACAATGGTTGGGTTCGAATCCAAACCCAAGTAGAGAACGGGAAAATCTGAATTCGTCCGGATGAACACGTTCCAAAGCGATAAATTAAATTAAATGAAGAACAATGATAATCTAGTGTCTAGATGAATATAAATCAAAGCTAGGAAGAAAGTTTGTGAAAACTAGCAAAAAATGATAAAAATCGCGCAGAAAAAGGTTGGAGGCGCAATGCACGCCTAGGGGTTATATATAGGCATAGGGCTGAAACCCTAATTCGTGCCCAGCCGTCGCGCTTCGAGGCCGAGCTCACGGTCGCTAGGTCGGTCGTGAACGCTGAGTCCTTATGTCCTTCGATGCGCTCACGTCCTTGTTCGCGGTCGTTTTGTTTTGCCTCGTGGCGAGCTTCATGATCGCTAGCTCGATCGCTAGTTTTAAGCGATGGCTTTTCGGAGTCTCTGGAGGGCCGTCTCATGGTCGCTTGGCTTTGCCTCGCGGTCGGTAGGTCGATCGCGGCTGTCCAGAATGTTTTCGAGGCGAGCTCGCGGTAGGGCTAGCGGTCACGAGGGTGGTCGCTAGCCCATTCTTTCCGTCTTTGGCTCGTGCTTAAGCCGTGCTTGATTATAATCTTGAAAGCCTACAAAACACCAAGAGGAACCCAGTAGTATCTTTCAAAAATAGCTAAAGCATTAATTCAACTATATAAGCGAACTTAAAGCGGTCTAAAATGATCTAAATAAAGCATGAATAAGCGAGTAAAAATCGTTTATCGTTGGCTTGCATATCACGATTTTCATATGTACTCTAGAGATAGATTTAAAATGAGATGACAAAGATTTTGAATTAGAAGCGGTATGGTCGAATGAGTATGCCAATTCTAATAATTCATTATCTATTGTCAAAATTGTGGTCATTAGCAGGCATCACCTCAAGTACAACTTCATGAAGTCCTTCTTGCGATAGTGATGTGGTGCAGTAAGGTCCAATCATTAATTTCATTTGTCGTAAGGATAAGTTGACATGAATTGAAATTAAACAACTAAAAGGTATATTTTAGTCAGTCGGGGGTTCATGTATGGCGATCCACAGCGTGGCTTGCATATGGAATTCTTTGGGCGATTAGAGGTTTCAATTAATATTTTTTATCAAAGGTTACAATATTATTATTACAAATTATATGCGATCATATGCTTATGTGTTTGTATTACTTTTCGGATATGTAAACTTACGATTATCAATATGCTAGCACAAAACCCTCTATCCGGTCCAAATTTTGTCGAGTGGAAACAAAATATGGAATATGTTCTTATCATAGAAGAACACATGTTTGTTCTCACTACTCCCAAACCCGATGCCCTTACTGACGCATCGACGAATGAGCAGCGAGAGTCAATCAGACTTTGGCATAAGTAAAATAATATGCCTAAATGCTACATGATGACAACTATGTCCAAAGGCTTACAGCTGCAGCATCAATCGATGGTGACGCGGCTGAAATATGGTCAAGTCTCGAGAGTAAGTTTGAGCATTCGGATAAGACAATCCGCTTCCACACAATGAGATAAATCTTGGCGTGTAGGATGGAAGAAAGAAGTTCGGTCCATGAACATGTCTCCCACATGACTTATCTCATGGATAGTCTTGATCGAGTTGGGAGGAGGTATCGGCGAATGGCTAAGGTCGATATCATCCTCAAACCTGCCCAAGTCTTTGAGAATTTTCGGCGTGAGCGATCATGAGCAAGACCGGTATGCATAGTCGGTTGCTAAATGATCTCGTGGCCACGGAAGGTGTCATGGGAAAAGGAGCACATGCCCTTGCTAGCACATCTAAGGGCCCAAATTTTCCATTGAAAAGTGGAAGAAGAAAAAGGGGTACCAAAGGTGTTAGAGGCAAGGGAATCAGTGGGAGCAAGAACATGGTTGCCACCGGAGGCTTGAAAAAGCCAAAGGAGATGGACATGTGCTTCAAGTGCGGCAAGACTGGGCATTGGAAAGCTAAGTGCCCATGCTCAAGGCTCAAGGTACGCCATTTGATTTAGTAACCGAAACATGTTTAGCAACTTGTTCAACTCATTCATGGGTAGTAGATCGGTCTGATTGTTCGGGTTTGTTACACCTGCGGGGTTTCTCTGAACAGAGAGGTCGTTTAATGGAGAGATAACGATCTCCATAGCAGCGGTGAAAGTCGAGGCCGTTGCGATCGGAGATGTTTCTTTATGTTTTGATAGAATAATTTTAGTATTAAAAGGCGTTTTATTTATGCGGAGTTTCGTGAAACCTTATTCGGTTTTCAAACTATTTATACATGGATATTCTATTATTTTGATAGTGGTGTTTCTATCATAAGAAATGACGAAGTTATCTGTGGTGGCACTTTATATAATTCGCTTTATACTATTTCTGCTAAACATAATACATTTAATTATGTTGCATCTACATCAAACCTTAAGAAGATGAAGTTTTCCTCGCTAAATGATACCACGTTTCTTTGGCATCTTAGCTCAGTCACATCAATCTAAATAGGATCCAAAGGCGGCTAAGAATGGAGCATTGGGTGAAATCACGATCACTCCGTTCGATCTACGGATCTGTATAGAAGGAAAGATGTCGACGGACCGCTGGCGAAGGTTCTGAGCAAGGAAGTGTTGGAGCTAGTCCATTCGACTGTGTGGACCAATGTCCACACAAGCTCGAGGAGAATGCAGTATTTTGTCACTTTCATTGTGATTACTCGAGAGTGCGGATACGTATACCACTTCGCGCAAGTCGAATGCTTTGAGAAATTCAAAGAATTTAAAGGCGAAGTGGAGCGAAGCTAGGTAAGAGTATCAGTCACCTTGATCGATCGCGGTGGTGAATACCTCGATGCGAGTTCATGGACTATCACGGTGCAATGTGGGATTACCTCCCATTTCACTACACAGGGCACACAACTGACAAAATGGTGTGTCGAGCAAAAAAATAGGACTCTCTTATAAATGGTTAGATCGATGATGAGTTATACAACATTGCCTATTTCGTTATGGTGGTATGCCTTAGAAACATCGGCATATTTGCTTAATCTAGTCCCGTCGAATCGATCGAAAAACCGCTTTCGAGTTATGGTTTGGGCGCAAGCTAGTTTAAGCCATATAAGGATATAGGCGATCCGGCACATGTCTTTGAACAAGAAAAGCGACAAGTTGGAGGCTAGATATGAAGCAAGGCTGTTTATTGGTTATCTAGAGGGCGAAGGTGGTTATTTCTATAGTCTAAGGATCGGAAGGTGGTTATTAGCACTAACGCACGATTCTTAGAAGAGGACTACATGAAAAACCACAAATCAAAAGTTGAAAATATACATCAAGAATTAGAAGATGATCGTATTCCACCACTGATTAGGCCAAAGGTATGAGATGTCATGTCTAGTGGGAAGGATCGACACCAGATACTACAAGAAATTGAAGTGGGTCGAGTTCCACTGGAGATACCGACCATACAAGTGGCACATACCCAACAAGTTGTGCAAGATAGAGAACCACATATTCTGCACCCACCGTTGCCATTGTGCTTGTAGCGCCTCATCGTAGTGAGAGGATTGTTCGTCGACCCGGCGATTTATGTTAGTGGGCAAATCTTGATTTAGTCGAAAGCAGCGGTATGTCGATCCATGGACATACTGACGGTGATATAAGACATAGATGCAAGATCATGGCACACCGCTATGGACTTAGAAATTGAGTCCATATGACTATGGATGTATCTGAAAACACCTCTACCAGTTGCAAGGAAGCCGTAGGTAGTAAGTGGGTATACAAGAGGAAGAGATTCGAGATGGAGAGGTTTGGCTTTTAAAGCCGAGCTTGTGGTGAAAGGGTACACTCAATTGAGGGCATCGATTTCGATGAGACCTTTTCACTTTGTAGCAATGCTCAAGTCCATCGAAATTCTTACCGCCATGACTTACCTAAACCTTGAGGTTTGGCAAATGGATGTTAAAACCACTTTTCTAAATGGTTACCTTGAAGAAGGTAGAGACATCTATATGAAGCAACCCGAAGGTTATGTGGTGAAGGGTGAAGAGCATCGAGTATGGAAGCTTAAGAAGTCCATTTATGGACTCAAGCAAGCTTCGATCATGGAACTTATGCTTTGACGAGATGGTAAAGTCTTATGGATTAACCAGGTTGCTAGCGAAAGTTGTGTGTATCGTTTGGATGTCAGCGGTGGCGTGGTATTTCTTGCGCTTACGTAGATGACATCCTTCTACTTGGCAACAATGTGAAGTTGTTATCGGCGTAAGAGTTGGTTATCCGATCGGTTTCAAATGATAGACTTAGGAGATGCGATGTACATTTTAGGATCAAGGTTTACCGAGATCGCAAGAGAAAAATGTTGAGCTTATCTCGGCGTCTTACATTGATCTTGTGATTACTCGTTTTAGTATGCGGACCGCAAGAAGGATTGCTACCCTTCGGACATGGTGTTTCTTTATCTAAAGAGGTCTCATGAGGCGCAGCGAGATAGAGGAAATGAGACAAGTTCCTACGCTTTCGCCGTATGAAGTCTCATGTATGCAATGTTATGTACCGGACCGATATACGCTCACGGTAGCATAGTAGCTGATATCGATCTAACCCGGATAAGCACATTGGATCATGCGGTAAAGCATATACTCAAGTACACGAAAAGGACTCGAGATTATAGGCTGGTTTACCAAGCAAATAGTCTAATGCCTTTGGGTTATTCAAACTCGGTTCAAGGCGACCGTGATGAGAAAAAATCTACCTCGGGCTACGTGTTTACCTTGGGAGAAGGGCCGTATCTCTTGAGTGCAAAGCAAAGCGATGCATTGCGAGACTCTACCATGGAAGCGAATATGTAGCAGCGAAGGCGCTAAGGAGGTGGTATGGTTGAGAACTACCTCATGGATCTAGATATGGTACCTCGTTTGCCCAAGAGTATCATAGTGTCTTGTGATAACTCAGTGCGATGCAAACTCGAAGGAACCACGGACCCACAAGGCGACAAAACACATAGAGAGAAAGTACCATGTCATAAGATAAATCGTTAGACGAGGAGACATGCTGATTGACGAATAACCAAGCTGACCCATTCACGAAAAACCAGCCGCAAAAAGTCTACGACGAGCATGTTCGAGGACTTGGATTGCGCAAGATGGCCCCCACTTAGAAAGAAAACTTTTGTAGAAGTGGGAGAAGCAAAGTGATGGTTGTTTTTGTAATAGCTAGTAGAGAGACACATTGTATACTAAAAGTTTGCTTTAGTATAAGTGGGAGATTATTGGATTTGTATACTAGAAGCAGTTTTGGTTGAGCTTGTATACAATGATTCCTGTTACCACTATTACAATCTCTATCTGAATTATTTACTTGATTGTATATGTATGTCCCTTTATCTCAGTATATAAGTTAGATCATACGATTGTGTGAAGATCGTAAGTACGTATGATTGGTCAAGCTTAATGAGATATAAAAATGATCACAGTTGAGACAACTTTAGGACGAGTTGTCGGTATAGGCTGCGGTATAGATAAGAAGTGACTTGACTTGGTTGCTTGTCTATCTTTGTGCGTCTCGACGATTGATGGATCACGGTGAGATGAGTTCTCCTGTCGACCGTCGTGAAGAACCTAGATCTCGGTGACTTTACGTTGTTCTAAACCTCGATAAGGTATTAGGTGAGTATGAGTTACTGACCATCACTTTGACTTGTCATGGGTGATGGTTACATGAGATAACCCAATATTCTCCGTATCTTGGGTGGTGGCAGTGCTTGTATGTCATGCTAGTTACATGTCAGTCACCGTATCCGTTTAGGATGATGACATCCCTTAAGGAGCTCAAAGGTTTATTGTACTAAACCACAGGTTGAGATATCTCAAGTACAATAATAAGGTTGAGTGGTACTACTTAAGGAATTAAAGAGATTAATTATTTTAAGCGATCGACGCTATAAATAATTAATGGACATGCGATATCTTAATAACGGGTTCGTGAAGTCTAAGTGCAAGCCCGACTCAACTTCAAAAATAAAGGGGTAAGTCAGTATTTATTCTCTAGTGGCATGAATAAATTTTTATGAATTAATTTATATTCTGGGCTGAACATAAGGTAATTAATTTATTTGAGGCCCATCTTTATTCCTTACATTTGATCCCTGGGCTGGCCCATCAAGGCCTGGTAACTGCTAGAAATCATCCACCTCTATGAGAGTCTCACTGGGACTCTGTTATGATTCTCTCTATCTGAATGGATATTATTATATTTATTGAATATGCAGAGATCCTACCCTAATAGGATTCTAGGGTTGCATTATAAATATAAGGTGAGAGAAAATTAGGTGATCCTAACATCATTGTGATTTTTGAAAATTACAAGAAGCATTATTGTAATTCTCGAAAATTCCAAGTGTGAGGAAGAAGGCGCAGTACTCTCCATAGATTTCTCTCACTCGGCATTGGAGTTTTGGCAAATGGGATACAGTCCAGAAGATCAAAGCACGAGTCTTGATCCAATTCCTTGTCAGACAAATTCGCAGGTGAACATGAGAAAACACCTACGTGTTGCAATTAATTACGTAGATGCATGCTAGGTAAATAATCAATGTATGGTGAATTAAACATCCAAGATAGATCCTCGGGAGGGTTAAAATCAGATTTCCTACATAGTGCACCCTTTTGCGACTGCGCCGCTCTCCAACGCCACACCGTGTGACATTTTCGCATCACCGGCGTTGCTGTCCACCCGACGCTCGTCCATCCGCGTGCATTCTCCAGCACGTCCTGCGCTGGGCATCGCCCAGCGCCCAATCTCGTCCGTGCCTCGTCCGTCCAATGCCAGCGTCCGTCGTCTCAGCACCCCAACATCGTCCTCACACCAGCGCCCGCGCACCACACCAGTTCCTGCGTCATCCGTCGTCATGTATTGCCCCGCCCGTCCACGCGCCACACTTCTAGCACGCGCACAGCCAGCGTCTTCTCAAACCGTGTCCGTCCGGTGCCTCAACCCAATGCCGGTTCTGTCCAGCGCTCCGCTCTCATTCGGCGCTGGGTACCCCTTCTGTCTCATTCCAGTGGCCTCTCGCGTCCGGCGCTCTGCTTCGTCCGACGCTGAGGTGCTCTCTTTGATCCTTCCAGAGAGCCACCCTCAATGCCCGCTTCGCCCCGTCCGATGCTTGGCGTGATTTTCGGGCCCAAATTCAACTATTTTCGTGGGCTTTTTCGAGGGTTTTATAAATAGAAGAAGCAACCGCATTCTCTCGAAAATTTCCTCACATACTCAAACACACGGTTTTCCATTCTTTTTCTTCCTTTTCTCTTCCCATTTAATTATTTTGCTTGGATTAACATTGGGATTACACGATTCCGGATTTTTGGAAGACGAATTTATCTATGAATGGTTTGTAAGTTTTTCTCGTTCCATTATGTCTATGTAATTACTATGGGGATAACTTCTACTATGAGATAAATTATTGATTTGTAGGGAAATAAATGTTGGATTTGTTCTTGTCTTGAATCGTGATTGTTGATTGTTGGATAACCGAATAACCGATCGGTTCAGTTATCAGTAAGCATATATAGGCACTTTTTGGTTTCGATTAACCGAATTTTTGGTTCGGTTAACAAAAATAAAACCGATTTCCACCCCTATTTACAATATTTCGTGTTACTTTAGTAGGGTTGACTCTGTGTTTCTTCAGTGCGGTTGACTTTGAGTCTCTTCAGTAAGGTCGACTCTCTGTTTCTTCAATATTGTTGACTCCGTTTATCTTTAGTACGTTGACTCCGTATATCTTTAGTAGGCATTTTAGCTGATGTTACTCTTTAGCAGGTTCTTCTTATTCTTCTTCTTCTCTTATGCTGAAATGACACTTGGTCATTTTCTTGACTTCTTCGTCAGTCTATCTTTGGTAGCGCTATTCTTATTCAGTCTTCATTAATATTGAGTCCTTCAGTCTTCAGTAGTACTTTACTTTAGTAACGCTGAGTCCTTCAGTCTTCATTATTACTTTACTTCAGTAACGCTGAGTCCTTAGTCTCCAGTAGCACTTCAATTCAGTAGCACTGTATTGATTCTTCAATCTTCAGTAGCATTTCACTTCAGTAGCGATGTACTGATTCTTCAATCGTACGAGTGGCTTCAGTACTGTTCTTAAACTCCTTTAGTATTTGTTAATCATACTGATAATTCTTCTGTTGAAAACCTAAAAACATAAAAAACCCGCTCCCCAATATATGAACAAAACTATATTACATCAGCAGGACAATCATTATGAGAGTTTTTGGTGTTTTCAAAACACTTAAGTATTACAAAATTTGTCCAACACAAACAATAATATTTTACGAGATTTTAATAAATAACGAAAATGGGTAGAATGTGGTGAGTTTAAATAAATGAGTGAAGTAGGGGATGTGTATATGTGAAGGGCGTGTGCAAAATTAAATAACCTTGACTGTCGAAATGAAGATTTATCTTGACTATCAAATTTAAATTTTCTTAAAGGTGGTTGTTTGAAGTGTTGGTTCGGGGACAAACATGTGATAATCCCAGCTCAAAACTTGATAAAGGTTGCCAACAAAAGAATGAAGGCGTTCTATCTGATATTATCAACAAACATAATAAATCTCGACTATGAATTAATTACGAGCCACTCATTTAGGGCTTCAACCCAATCCAAGATTTTGGACTTCTAGAAGCGATGAAGCTTTCGATCTAGGAGAGGATAGCAGAATGTTGTCACATACGCCACCGCGAACTTTGCCTCCATAACGAAACCCTTTATTTTTTCCATCTGTCCGACATCTCTACAACCGTTGTCGATGTAGGAAAAACTGATTTTAACCCTCTCCCGAAGATCTATCTTGGATGTTTAATTCACCATACATTGATTATTTACCTAGCATGCATCTACATAATTAATTGCAACACAGGTGTTTTCTCGTGTTCACCTGCAAATTTGTCGGACAGGGAATTGGATCAAGACTCGTGCTTTGATCTTCTGCACTGTATCTCAGTTGCCAAAACTCCACTGCCGAGTGAGAGCAATCTATGGAGAGTACACATTCTTCCTCACACTTAGAATTTTCAAAAATCACAATAATCTCTCTTATGTTTTTCGAAAATCTCTTTAGCATTAGGATTACCCTGATTTTCTCTCACCATATATTTATAATGCAACCCAAGAATCCTATTAGGATAGAATCTCTGCATATCTAATAAATATAATAATATATTCTCAGATAGAGAGGATCAGAACAGAGTCCCAGTGGGACTTTACATAAGGTGGGCGATTTTTAGCAGTTCCAGGCCTTGATGGGCCAGCCCAGGGATCAAATGCAATTAATAAAGATGGGCCTCAAATAAATTAATTATCTTATGTTCAGCCCAGAACATAAATTAATTCATAAACATTTTTTCATGCCACTAGACAATAAATGTTGAGTTACCCCTTTATTTACGAAGTTGAGTCGGGCTTGCACTTAGACTTCACGAATCCCGTATTTAAGATATCGCACGTCCATTAATTATTTATAGCGTTCTGACTGCTTAAAATAATTAATCTCTTTAATTCCATAAGTAGTACCACTCAACCTTATTATTGTACCTCAACTGCGGGGTTTAGTATAATAAACCTTTTGAGCTCCATAGGGGCGTCATCATCCTAAACGGATACGGTGACTCGTCTGTGCAACTAGCATGACATACAAGCACGGCCACCATCCAAGATGCGGAGAATATTGGGTTATCTCATGTAACCCTCACCCATGACAAGTCAAATTAATGGTCAGTAACTCAATAACCCAAAAAATTTAAAACTTTTATTAGTGATGCTTAAACCAATTATTTGTGTTTCTTAGACCTTAATTATGTTTAAGGGGACCAAAGAAACGAATTAGAATCGATTCGGAGATCGAAAACTAGAGAAATCAAAAGCTAGTGACCAGTCCTACCGGATTAGGGTTTTCTGAATAGCCTGAACATATAATGAAAGATAGAGAATGAATCTCAACAAAAGGATTTTATTTCTAGAATCCTCTCACAAAAACATATGAGAAGCCAAAGAATGAGAATTTTCGGGCATGCTTGCCCGGTCAGTCTCAAAAGTACTGTTCACGAGCCGGATCAACTTCCAGTCCATGCTAATCATGAAAATTAATGATAACAATCAAAATCAAAGAGGAATATATTATTATGAATTTATAATTCATAAGAATCAATTTCTGAAAGAAATTTCTGAAGAACTTAACCGAACGCCGGGAAAAACCCTAAACTGATCCGAACGACCCGAAACTCGAACCAAAGGTCTAAATCAATAATAAATGATTTATAAGACTCACATTAAATATGAAAGCTCAAGAATTCAATAGAATTTCGAATGAGCATAATTTAATCGCTGGACGTTGTTTTTCCGCGATAACTCGGAATTAACTTATCGGAGGCCATCCGAACTTTATGAAATTATTATAAACTATGAAATAATTCTTTTTAAGGCTATTTAAGAAAATAAAACCTTAAGGTTCCGAGAAATCAATCGAAAGTGCGATAAAACTTAAAGAGTCGGTATTAACATGCCAAATCGGGTAATATGACCATTCCTTCTCCCAAATGAGCTCACAACAGCTCTTTAGGCTGCCAAGACAGTAGCATTTTGTCCATTTTCAGCCCCTCTCTTTGAGACCCATTTTCTCTCTCTAATTCAAATTTCTCTCTTTTGTTCTTCCATGTTATAATCTTCAATCCTCCTTCTCAACCCATTCCAACTCCCAAAATAAGTTTCTAGGACCATAGAAAGTTAGTATTCATCATCATCTTCCATCCTAATGTAGTGGATTTTGTTTTAGAATTTTTTTTAGTTTGAAACCCTAGTTTCGAACCATTTCATTTTCGTGGCTTTTGAGTTATCAAATACTCTCAAGCCATGAATGAAATATGCTTAGAAATATGTTCTAAGGCTGTATTTAAAATTTGGGAATTTTTGGAGCATGTTTGTTTTTTTCAATTATGTTATAATTTCTTTTTATATGAGATAAAGCATGCTTGTGTGAATATTATTTGATATTGTTGCTTGTTGATATATTAGGAGCATGTAGAATAAATATGAGAATTTTTGGAAATTTCTTGATTCTTTTATTTAGGGCCGAGAGGTATATGTTATTTTTAAGCCATGGTTTTAATTTTTTTTTGTTAAAAATAGTTGAGATATAGTGTTTAATATATGATATGAACATCATATATTAATCTTGAAATTTATGAAACACATCTCCTATTTTTCTCAAAAGGGCTGAATATATGTATGTATTTTTAGTCCATTGTTTGATTTTTATTTGTTGAAAAATAGTTGAGATATAGTGTTTAATATATGATATGAACATCATATATTAATCTTGAAATTATTGAGACACATCTCCTATTTTCTCAAAATAACCAAAACATACATACATATATATATATATATATATAGGGTTGGGTTCCGTAGTATCCGGTCCCCGTGATAGTATGTAGTACTTAATCCGACCACACATTTGAACACGTGGACGCACCAAAATTTGACACGTGGCAACCCATTTTTCGCTCGGGAAAAATGGGACGCACCTCAATGGCGCTTGGTGCCGTCCGTATTGGTAGGAGAGTCCGCATAGCGTTGGGGTCTCATGGTGCCGAGTTTGGTTTGATGCACAACAAAACACAAATAATGCATACGTAATAACATGACAATGCATTTAAATGAACACAAAACTCGCATCGCGCCTAACCGCGCCTGGTGCGAGTAATGACTGGTGGGCTCCGACGCTGCCATTGGGTAAGGCTGGGCGCACGCCTTGCGTTAGGTAGAAACGTTGGTTGGAAGAGCCACAACAAAACACAAAATGCATATGAAATAACATAAAACAGCATTTACTTTAACATAAAAATGCATCGCGTCAACCGGTATTTGTGTGGGAGCAATGAAGCGGAGTGTGTTTTCGCGAGAGCGAGCGACGTTAGGCGCGCCAAGACGCCTGGCGCGAGCTCTAATCACATGCATTATTATCTTCAATCGCATGCATTTTTGTTCATTTCAATGCATTATCTGTTCAACTAAATGCATTGTTTGTTTTCGCAATCACATAACAAATCAAATTACTAATCTACCCTTAATGAAGCGAAAATTAGCGAAATTAAGCTTAAAAGTCGAAAAATCTGAACCATAGGATCTATTAGATGAGTGGATGAGATTGAGTACTACATACTATCCGGGGCTTAGGTACTATATGATCTATCCTATATATATATATATATATATATATATATATTGAAATTATTTTGATTTTATTTGTTGAAAAATAGTTGAGGTATAGTGTTTAATATATGATATGAACATCATATATTAATCTTGAAATTATTGAGGCACTACTCCTATTTTTCTATAAGGACCGAAAGTATATATGTATATTTTAGGATTTATTTGATTTTTATTTGTTGAAAATAATATGGTATGTGATGTTTAGAAATAATATGAACCTAATATGCATTGTTGGGAATTTATTGAACACATATGTAAAACATGTGTGAGGACAAAAAGAATTCCAAGCATTTGGTCCATGTTATAAATATTAGTTGATGTTTAATGTTAATATTACATGTTTATTGCATAATGTAAACATATTGTGAAGTGAATGTAATTTATTGAATATATATACATATATATATGAATTATCAAAACATATATATAGTGAAAAGATATGTGTTTTTTGTCACGACCCGACTACCTAATCAGGTAATTAGGCCGTGACTCAGGATTAAGAAGAAAATTTAACGACAACGGATTCAATAATATGTCAAGAGAAAAGAAGACAACAACTTTCTTCATGAATAAATTGAACCTTTACGATTCGAGGTGAACTAAAGTTGAGCGAAGAATGATTTTATGGTCCTCAAATCCCAATAAAGAATCAAACGAGAAGAACAACTACCGAGGACAATCATCACAACGGAAATAATTACTATTAAGAATGTACATATTTGAGCATGCTTCGATAACTTTGAGAAATTATCAACATCTTAAATCATAACAGGGCAATGAACACGATCACTTTGTCTTAGCACAACACATGAACAAATAAGGACCAAAGTTCGGCAACGAAACGTGATTGAGAATTATGTGTGAAGACATAACTCTCTGGGCATCAAAACAGGTGAACATCAAATGATTAACATCACTCATTTATCAATATTATCATGAAGCAAATTACTTAGAGAAGCTCCTTTGCACAGCATTCGATTCTAGCATCCTCTCCAGCTCAACCTGCATATTTAAAAATATATGCAGGGCGTGAGTACAAAAATGCACTCAGTGGGTATACGCCAAAAATATAAAAATAAAATAAACTTTGCCTTTAGGGCTATATACTTGACTTGCCATAACATGTACTTCATAAATAAATACTTACTTGCTTTCATATCATCATAATATCATATGCATATGCATGTATCATGTTTGCATGCAACTTTCTTCTCTCCTTCCCATATCCACGGATTCTTTCTGCGTGTTAAGAAGTAGGCCTCCTTCTCAAACAACTTATCATCATATACCCGAGTTGGACCCGAAGGTTCTCAACTACGGTCATACCCTACGTCGGTAAATTCTTTCTTTCTTTCTTTTCCTGTGGATAGGTAGTGCATCATGCTTATGCTCATGTTCATACTCAAACTTTGGCAAGTCAATCATTTTTCAAAACAATGCAATTAAATGCATATCATAAAATCTCATGTCATCTTTCATGCATAATCATATCATATCATTTGAAAACATTTAAAAGCATAAGCATATTATTATAGAAAATACTTATACCCACCTGGTGACAGTCACTTGGGACTGTACCTTACGTCTTCCACTTCTTTCTTCTTCCTTTCTTCTTGGTTCTTCGATCAACATGGATTGGCATATGAGCCTATCAAGAACTAAACAAGAACATGACTTATTTTAGTCGTCGATATGACTATACTTCTCGATATCAAGACACTATGGTCTATACATACAGGGCCATTGCATCCTCTAATCTTAAACATCAAACTAAGCTTAACGAAGTCTCATGTGACTAAACGAGGATAGAAAACTCAACCACAACTTAAACCATATAATCTTAGCCAAACACCTAACAACTCTTAAAACATAGTTTACGTCCGACGTCAAAATCACGTGAGACGTCATCTAATACCAATGAACTTCTATATATGCTCAACTATCATCAAAACCTCTTATTCAAAAACTAATTCTAACAAAAGTTTGGCAGAGTAACGTTTATATAACGACTCGCCATTTCAACACCAAATCAAACCATATTTATCCTAAACTCCACCAATTATCACCATATGTCTAAATACATACTTAACAACTTAAAACAAGTGCAAATTCCTTCATTTACACCTTGATTATAACCTGCCCTTCAACCACCATTTTATGTAATTTCATGAATTTCACAATCTATAATCCATTTAATATCAACAAACTCACATTTATACTTGTTCCTCATCAATGATCATAAATCCATGATTAAATCAAACCACAATCAAGTTCATCATATAATCTATCAACTTTAGCATAAACTTTAATTTTCCAACTTTCACATTTAAATTTCATAAAATCCCATAAATTTATCTTAAGCATTATTTATATTATAGATCTCAAAAATCATATCAATTACATCAAATAAATCAAGAAATCAAAGTTTCCCCAACTCCAAGTTTTCGAAAATGAGGCATTATATATTCTTTCAATTTCTTCAAATTTCTTTTATCAAATCATGTTTATTCCCACTTAATTACACATATCTACACTCAATTTAATCAAATCATAACACATGATTCACATAAAAATTAGGGTTTATGATGCTTACTTTAATTTATCAACTTCATAAATTCAAGGAATTAGAACCATAGAATATGTTATTTAAGCATCATAAACATAATTAAATCAACAAACCTAACAAAATTAAACAAATCAACCTTAAATTAAATCCTCCAATTTTGAAAATCAACACATGTGAGAAGATCATATTCTTCCAATTAAATCACAAAACTTGGATTAAATGAGGTGTTTACCTTCTTGGAGTGTTTTCCTTAATTCCACACTTAAACATGGATTAAAATTTGAAAACAAATTTTTGTGTGTGTATATGTGTGTGCGAAAAAATGTGGGAAATGGAGGTTGAAGATGGTTTTAAAATGAAAAGGATTCTAGAAATTTCCTACATATATAGCTTATTTCATTTAATAATCATTTTCCTTTCATTTATTGTAATTTTCAAAATTGCATAAATAATTCTTAAAAATTTTGTTAACATTGAAATTAATATTCTTTAATAGTAAAACTAAATTTTCTTATTATACAAAGATCCAAAACAATTAAATCCATTATTGGATTTCAAATCATATAAATATACTTTTAATCCTTTTCATATACAAATAATCAAACAATTATTATATTAATTCATAAATTTCTAAAATGATAGGAAATAATTTCCTTCTCACTAGATATAAATAAAATAAAATTATTTAAGCCATTTAATAGCTTAAACATTATTTCATCTCATTTCATGACTAAATCTCACATAACAATAATAAATAATACACTTTCTTTAAAACAATTCTATTTAATAAAATTTCATCCAAATATGTACAATAATAATCATATATCTCACATTCAATCATAATAAAATTTATTTCTAATTAATAACCACTTCTTAGAATTTTGCTCATTCGATTAAAATTTAATCGAATTTCTATCGCTTTCTAATTATCAAGCACGTCTTCATAAAATCTTAGGATGCACTGCCTCTAAGTTTCTGATTAGCACTTAATTAGACTCTAATTAAGGCTATAAGATTTTCGGGTTACTACATTCCCTTCCCCTTAAAAAAATTTCGTCCTCGAAATTTGATGTTTCAGCAAAAGGCTCAGAGTACTTCTTTCTCATCACATCTTCTAGTTCCCAATTTACTTCTTCTAGACCCTGATGTCTTCACTGAATTTTTAACTAAAGGAATAACCTTATTCCTTAGTTTTCATTCCTTTTTGGTCTAGAATAAAATTTCTAATTCATCTTCATAGCTCAAGTCAATCTTGGGAACTATTTCTCTTGGTATATGATGTGTTTTGACTCAAACACATATCTTCATGACTACGACATATGAAACACATTATGAAAATCGCTGAAACTTGGAGGGAATGCTAATCTGTAGGCGATTAGCCTAATATTCTCTTGTATCTCATACGGCTGATAAATCTTGGTTTGATCTATTCTTTGATTCGAAAGCGATGTTTCTTTTGGAAGGATATACTTTCACGGATACTTTGTCTCTAATCTAGAAGCTTAATATTAATTCCCTTCGTCTTGTATCTGCATGGAACTTTTGACGATCATGAGCTTCTTGGATTCTTTTTCTTGATTGGTCGTACAATTATGACCATTTCTTTAATCGCTTTTGATCCACGCACTTTTCTTTCACTGGCCGCATCCTTGAAGAGAGACGATCTACACTTTCGCCATAGAGGGCCTCATAAGGCGTCATATAAATCGTTACTTGGTAGCGGTTGTTGTATCGATTCAATATTGTCTTCATCTCTTGTCGAAAACTCATTCGAAACGAGATGTAGACTTGGAGTATCTACTTGAGATGGCGAGACAAGCACTCCATGCAAACGTACTATCTCTCGACGTATTTTCGAGCTAACTTATCAGCTACATATGTAGTAGAGATCAGGATAAAATAAGCATACTTCATAAGTCGATCAATAATCATCCACGCTTTGATTTGGGTAACTAACAAGTATGTCTTCTCATCCTTTCAACTTTGTAAAGAACATAACGGACTGATTTGTATAATTCACGTTCATACTTTGTGACAACTGCATTTTCTTGCTTCAGGTTCACAAATTAAATCTCCTTCGCTTTGCAAAATTTTGAGGTATATAACAAATATATCTTTCCTTCAACTCTTCCTCAATCTCAAAAGATAACGAATCAATAGTATGATCGGAAAATGAGTACAAGAGAACTACTCCGAATAAAGGGTATCGGGATCAATCACAAAAATATTTTAAGACATCTGGAGTATCAATGAATTAGCTTGAATATTTTCTCAAATCTCAATTGAGATGTTTCATAAGCATGAGAAAATAAGACAAACTGAATCGGCATAGGAATCGCGAGATATGCAACAAGCTGACCACACCAATCCAAATCAATAAGAAACATTTGAGTCGAGATAAAGTAATCAATCAATGAAGTCGATGAATAGTCAATGAGATGAAGTTAATCATAGGGGAAAATGAGCCAAAAGAAAATTCAATGTACATAATAATGAGAACTGATCATAGCTAGGAGTTTGAGAAAATTTAACAAAAGAAACGAGAGTTACATGTCCAAGGATGGTCCAAGGTATTCCTGATTAGTAGTCGAGATTTAAATTTTCATTAGATCGTGATGCCTAACGGCCGAAATAACGATTGTGAGTTCGGTTGCTAGTTTCAAGGTAGAAACTTTTGGGAAGATTCCAGCGTGCCCAACTAGCATCATTAAGAAGATCGCCAGTTTTGGTGCAAAGAATTCTGGAATGAACTTGCGAGCAGGCTAACGATCGCGAAGGTAATTGTTAGTCTCTTATTCCTTTGCTTGTACATCGCTTCACCACTTGGAAAGCCAATCTCGTTACTCCTAAAGCAATAAAATAAACTGGAGAATTCCGTTTGGTCTAAATATACCTTGCTTAGATGCCTTTCTCCACAAGCGATGAAATCGAGCGAGAATTTCGTCCTAGGTAGACTCCTCATCTGGTCTTTGCTGATGAAGATAAACGAAATGATGACTATCGTAAGGACGACAACGAGATAATAACAACAAGACGACGACAAGTAAGTCGTACTCTTCTGAACTGTCCGGATGATCCTCGTTATCGTAGATAAAAACAATACTCAAACTCTTGCAGAAAACATATTCATATTGTTTTGCCATCCCTTTTCAGAACTTCTTTTCAACTTTATTTCATAAAACAATAACTTCTTTCGAGCATGCATTCTCATATAGCATTTCATTCAAGCATATACTCAATTATCTTCTATGATAATCATAATCATCATACTCATAAACATAATCATAATCATAAGCAAAAGCTTTTACCCGTGAGCTAGAGATGATGGAATCGGAATGCCGAGCTTCTCTAATAACAACCGACTCCATATGGTTTCTCAACAAAGTCAACTTAAAGGAATTTACATACTCAAGGTGCAACCGCACAAAACTCACAAGGATTCACGAATTTAGAATTCGAGACAACTCACATTTGCACAAGGATTCGCAAGGATTTACATGCTCAAGTTTCAAGACTGACTCAAGCGTGGAAAAGTTCACATGATTCACAAGTTTTGGATTCAAAGCGTGCACAACTATACAAAACTCACAAGAATTTCTGTGTTTCAATTTAAAAGCGTACATGATTACACAAATATACATAGGTTCACGAGGTTCGGAATCCAAAACCGCTCGATACCATTCTATCACGACCCGACTACCTAATCAGGTAATTAGGCCATGACTCGGGATTAAGAAGAAAATTTAACGACAACGGGTTCAATAATATGTCAAGAGAAAAGAAGACAACAACTTTCTTCATGAATAAATTGAACCTTTACGATTCAAGAGGTGAACTAAAGTTGAACAAAGAATGATTTTATGGTCCTCAAATCCCAATAAAGAATCAAACGAGAAGAACAACGGCTGAGGACAATCATCACAACGGAAATAATTACTATCAAGAATGTACATATTTGAGCATGCTTCGATAACTTTGAGAAATTATCAACATCTTAAATCATAACAGGGCAATGAACATGATCACTTTGTCTTAGCACAACACATGAACAAATAAGGACCAAAGTTCGGCAACGAACGTGGTTGAGAATTATGTGTGAAGACATAACTCTCTGGGCATCAAAACAGGTGAACATCAAATGATTAACATCACTCATTTATCAATATTATCATGAAGCAAATTACTTAGAGAAGCTCCTTTGCACAACATTCGATTCCAGCATCCTCTCCAGCTCAACCTGCATATTTAGAAATATATACAGGGCGTGAGTACAAAAATGCACTCAGTGGGTATACGCCAAAAATATAAAAATAAAATAAACTTTGCCCTTAGGGCTATATACTTGACTTGCCATAACATGTACTTCATAAATAAATACTTACTTGCTTTCATATCATCATAATATCATATGCATATGCATGTATCATGTTTGCATGCAACTTTCTTCTCTCCTTCCCATATCCACGGATTCTTTCTGCGTGTTGAGAAGTAGGCCTCCTTCTCAAACACCTTATCATCACATACCCGAGTTGGACCCGAAGGTTCTCAACTACGGTCATACCCGACGTCGGTAAATTCTTTCTTTCTTTTTCTTTCTTTCTTTTCCCGTGGATAGGTAGTGCATCATGCTTATGCTCATGTTCATACTCAAACTTTGGCAAGTCAATCATTTTTCAAAACAATGCAATTAAATGCATATCATAAAATCTCATGTCATCTTTCATGCATAATCATATCATATCATTTGAAAACATTTAAAAGCATAAGCATATTATTATAGAAAATACTTATACCCACCGGCGGCATACCACTGGGACCCGTGCCTTACGCCTTCCACTTCTTTCTTCTTCCTTTCTTCTTGGTTCTTCGATCAACATGGATTGGCATATGAGCCTATCAAGAACTAAACAAGAACATGACTTATTTTAGTCGTCGATATGACTATACTTCTCGATATCAAGACACTATGGTCTATACATACAGGGCCATTGCATCCTCTAATCTTAAACATCAAACTAGCTTAACGAAGTCTCATTTGACTAAACGAGCATAGAAAACTCAACCACAACTTAAACCATATAATCTTAGCCAAACACCTAACAACTCTTAAAACATAGTTTACGTCCGACGTCAAAATCACGTGAGACGTCATCTAATACCAATGAACTTCTATATATGCTCAACTATCATCAAAACCTCTTATTCAAAAACTAATTCTAACAAAAGTTTGGCAGAGTAACGTTTATATAACGACTCGCCATTTCAACACCAAATCAAACCATATTTATCCTAAACTCCACCAATTATCACCATATGTCTAAATACATACTTAACAACTTAAAACAAGTGCAAATTCCTTCATTTACACCTTGATTATAACCTGCCTTCAACCACCATTTTATGTAATTTCATGAATTTCACAATCTATAATCCATTTAATATCAACAAACTCACATTTATACTTGTTCCTCATCAATGATCATAAATCCATGATTAAATCAAACCACAATCAAGTTCATCATATAATCTATCAACTTTAGCATAAACTTTAATTTTCCAACTTTCACATTTAAATTCCATAAAATCCCATAAATTTATCTTAAGCATTATTTATATTATAGATCTCAAAAATCATATCAATTACATCAAATAAATCAAGAAATCAAAGTTTCCCCAACTCCATAGTTTTCGAAAATGAGGCATTATATATTCTTTCAATTTCTTCAAATTTCTTTTATCAAATCATGTTTATTCCCACTTAATTACACATATCTACACTCAATTTAATCAAATCATAACACATGATTCACATAAAAAAATTAGGGTTTATGATGCTTACTTTAATTTATCAACTTCATAAATTCAAGGAATTAAAACCATAGAATATGTTATTTAAGCATCATAAAATAATTAAATCAACAAACCTAACAAAATTAAACAAATAAACCTTAAATTAAATCCTCCAATTTTGAAAATCAACACATGTGAGAAGATCATATTCTTCCAATTAAATCACAAAAACTTGGATTAAATGAGGTGTTTACCTTCTTTGGAGTGTTTTCCCCTTAATTCCACACTTAAACATGGATTAAAATTTGAAAACAAATTTTTGTGTGTGTATATGTGTGTGTGCCGAAAATGTGTGGGAAATGGAGGTTGAAGATGGTTTTTAAAATGAAAAGGATTCTAGAAATTTCCTACATATATAGCTTATTTCATTTAATAATCATTTTCCTTTCATTTATTGCAATTTTCGAAAATTGCATAAATAATTCTTAAAAATTTTGTTAACATTGGAAATTAATATTCTTTAATAGTAAAACTAAATTTTCTTATTAATACAAAGATCCAAAACAATTAAATCCATTATTGGATTTCAAATCATATAAATATACTTTTAATCCTTTTCATATACAAATAATCAAACAATTATTCTATTAATTCATAAATTTCTAAAATGATAGGAAATAATTTCCTTCTCACTAGATATAAATAAAATAAAATTATTTAAGCCATTTAATAGCTTAAACATTATTTCATCTCATTTCATGACTAAATCTCACATAACAATAATAAATAATACACTTTCTTTAAAACAATTCTATTTAATAAAATTTCATCCAAATATGTACAATAATAATCATATATCTCACATTCAATCATAATAAAATTTATTTCTAATTAATAACCACTTCTTAGAACTTTGCTCATTCGATTAAAATTTAATCGAATTTCTATCGCTTTCTAATTATCATGCACTTCTTCATAAAATCTTAGGATGCACTGCCTCTAAGCTTCTGATTAGCACTTAATTAGACTCTAATTAAGGCTATAAGATTTTCGGGTTACTACAGTTTTGATTTTAATGCATGACATGAGATGATATTTCATGTTTAGTATAAGGTATAAACATGATATGATTTTTGTGGAATTTATTGAACACCAATGTTCAATAAGTTAAAATTACTGAAAACTTTAACCATATTTACTCATGGTTTGAAATTTTATATGATGATATTGAGTTGGTAATTAAATTCTATAGTATGATAGGAGTATAACATGATTTTATTGGAATTTATTGGATACATATGCTAATTATTACGAATTATTGAAAACATAGCAAAATGGTTAAGCATGAGTTTAATTTTAATAGTAAATGATGCTATATTAGTTAATCTACAAGCTTTGAATGAATGGTTATGATTATGATAATTGAATGGAACACTTATGCACACATACACAATGATTGTATATTATATTAGAAATTAGGGTTTTCTAATGCTTTAGTATAGTTTATGTTGTGTATGGTATTGAATGGTGTTGAATGGTTATGTTTATATTGTGCCGACAAACAAAACCCGAAACGTAAACAACATAATACTTTATGTACGAGAATCCAAAAGAAATCAACCAATTTCGATAACTTAAGAAGGAATTAATGAGAATCGAAGTTAGACATAAATTAGGGTTTGTTATTAATAACAGGATACTCAAATGTGAGTTCCTAAGTTAAAGAAACCAAGAGCCGAGTTACAACGTAAATACTCAACAACGACAACCTAATACAATGTTAGATTGAGCGTTAAGACAACTCGACAACGAATAGCGATTATACAACTTATATAATCTCCGACGAGTTAAGAGAAACAAACAAGGTCGTAAAGTATAAGCAAAGATTCGAACATAAGATGTCGATCCTTATGTCTCAAAGGTCGAGTTAATATTCCCGAAGAACTTCACATATTCCTAAAGTACTTACTTACATAATAGTATGTTATCACTTGAATCATAAGTCAAGAGTCCCTTTTATTCTTCGTGCTAATACGACAAGTTGTCAAGCATAACCTACTAGGACGTAACTACAATTGTTAAGTCTAGTTAGTGGCTTGAGAAGATCCTAATATTCCAATCATAACTTGATTACCGACAATTGTTTCAATCAAAAGTGTTCTCTTAATTGACTCGAATCGAATGAGGTGTTATAATAGGGTAAGTTAACCCAAGTCGTCTCATGAGGAAAACTTAGCAGGCTTATTGTTCACGTTGCACATAAAACGATAAATCCTAAACACTCTAATACCAGCGGTGGGTTTTGAACATACGGAATTGAAATAGCTGAAAACAAATATAAATGAAAGCAATCTAACTAGGAGTTGTCAATCCCTAGTTGAGAATCTACGAAAAACATGAATGCAGGAAGCTAGAACGTAGAACAAACTAAACTAAATATCATCAAACATGAAGCAATAAAATTCATCGAAGAACGATTCAATACTCTACTAAATTCCAAAATCAATTGCATAAAATATAAATTAATCAAAGCTAGAAGAAATAGATTCAATGGAGAAACCAATAATCCTATGTCTACAATATAACTGAATCCACAGAAATCATAAAGCAAGAAATCACAAAGCAATAATATAAATCAAAGGAATGAAAATCCAAAAGATATAAACGATAAATTCAACAGACTAATTCGGTAAACAATTGTATTAATCGAAGAAAATGAAAGCATGAATTAAAACTATGATTTTATCTGTGTTGTTGTCGATCGGAGCTCTTGGAAGTTGGAACTGAAGCAGCGGCTGCGCGAGAAAAATTAAAACTAAGAACTCTCTTCAACCCTAACTCAACGCGCATATATATATAAAGAGAGTCAGCGCTGGTTCACACTGAGCACAGGTTGAACGGGATGTTCTGACCAATAGGTGAGTGCCGGCTTGGAGCTAGCGCTGGCTGGAGAAACGTTCTATCTTGAGAGTGAACGCCGGCTCAAGGGTGAGCGTGCGCGCGGGTGGACGAGCGTCGGGTGAGGCGTGAGCGCGCGAGGGAAATTGAGCGAGCGGGCGCTCGGATGAAGCGCTGGAGGAGCTCTCATTTTGAGCACCGACTGAGGAGGCACGCTCGAGAAAAGGGGCGTGAGCGGGCTAGGATGGTGTGCCAGAGCCGGTTACGGGGTGAGCGCTCGCGAGTTGCGAGCCTGAGCGCTGGATTGGGCTGAACGCGCGCGGAGGGGACGGGCGCTCAAGAGAAAGTGAGAGGGCACTCAACATGTGAGAGGGCGCTCAAGCTTGAGCAGAGGGCGTGCAGGTGAGCCGGCGCTCAGCCATGAACCGGCGTTCACCTACTGAACGCGCGAGGAGTTGCGGCGAGCGCGGACGTGAGCGCGCACGTGGAGCGCGTGTGCGCGACTTTGAAGAACTGCTCCGTTCTCCCTCGTCCGAACTCCGATTTGCTCACGGTTTTCTCCTACGGACTCCTATCGCAACTTACTTTACTTATTATGAAGAACAAAATCCTTTATTCATTCTCCACTATTCAACATAATCATTGAAAGTGTCGGCTCTCTGCGCCAAGTTTCACGCCGTAGAGTTTCTTGTCCGAATAATGCCCAAATAATGAGCTATTTCCTACATCAAACCAAGAATTAGAATTCAATCTTTATAACATAATAACATAATAAATTATGCTTAAAGTAAAACTAAAGATCGACAATTTAAATACAAAAGCATAGGAAAATACGACCAGATTCGGACTAAACAACTCCCCCACACTTATCCATTTGCTTGTCCTCAAGCAAACTCTATACCAATAAGGATAGGGAAGATAATTTATGCAGCTTCACTCTTAATCTAATCAATGAAACCTTATTGTTTTTCCCCCATACTTGGTGTTTACGTATTCAAAGATAATGTGAAATAAATCTAGGATGGCAATTGATTTCCAATAAATAAAAGGGTAACCTCTGCTCAGACCCAACTTTCCGCTAGGGGTGAACTAAGTAATGTGGTCACCTTTAGCAACAAGTTCCTTTTTAAAGCACAAAGAATGTTTTAACAGATTTTGGAACAATATTCAAAAGGTAAAATCTCGATGAACTCGAGTCTCATTTTCGTGGTTTCCCATGCCTATTTCTCGATTTACGAGAAAGAGGGACATAATTACATCCTCTATTTCAACAATCCAACAAATTATTTCATATTTTTTTTCTTTTTATTATTTTTTTTAAAAGGAAACAAGTATATAGATGACCACAATGTTAACACTACCCCTAACATTAGCCGGACAAATCACATCAATTTCCCCCTATTCATTTTCTATCAATCACAATCTCGTCAATTCACATTACACTCAAATCATATATCACCAAAAGTCTCGGAAATTTAAAAATAGTTTGACCAATACCACAGAGTTCAGATGCAACAATCAAAATCTCAACCTTACAAGCACAGAATAAAACTTGATTCCAAATCATAATCACAAAAATTTTATCACCATAAAAAGCCAACAATAGTGCAAATGGATATAACAACACACCAACCATCATCACACAACAAACTCATCCCCCACACTTAATTCGAGCACTGTCCTCGGTGCTCTAAACAATAAAAGCACAAACAATAAGAGGACGAGAACTTACCTGAAGTTTGGTGAACCAATGGCTTGCCCATTCTCAACACATCACATCCCATAAGACAGCGCGCATACGCATAAAGACGAAACACAAATTAAAAACAGGACTCAAAAATAAAAGATAAAAGAGAAAGAAAACAAAACCAAAACGTGGGTTGCCTCCCACGGAGAGCTTGTATAACGTCATTAGCTCGACGTGTTTATTAGAGCAACGATGGTGGTCAATATGACGGTCCGCCATAATCAGGATGCCACGAGCTCCACCGGTGCCCCAGAGAACTAAACCATGTGCTGCTCGGATAGGGCATAGACATCCCTTTATCGCCAGCCTGGAAAAAGCTGTCTTCACCACCTCTATTAGCACCGAGGTCAACTCCATTTCTTCAATAATAAAAAGTTCGGCTGAGATGATCACCGGCTTCCCTTGCTCATCCTCCAAGAACACATATTTCATCGGTAGTTCCTTTAATACCATTGTGGGTCTGGGCATGCTAACAAATTCCCTTTCCCAGTCCTCTTCATCAACTGAAACCGCATGAGCTACTTCGACAGTATTCTCAAAGGACGGCTCATACTCATCGGAGTCTAACTCGGAGACTACCACCTCTACCTCCTTTTGTTGTAGTGGTAGAATATTTTTAGATGGCTCTTCCACTATACGGTCATCTGCTCGATAACCTTGAAGGACAATGACTGCCTGAGCCTCACAGGGGTGGCTCGGAAGTTCCCTCACCGCAAGTTCTTTGTTGATACTCAACCAACTTCTCAAAGAATCGCCCACATGTGCCTCTAAACGCTCAAGAGTTGCATCTCTAACATCCAATCTTTGACTGGTAATCTGAATGAACGCTGCACCCATATCCTCCAACGGCGAACTCTGATGGTCAGTGGTCGCCTGAGCCTCATAGGGTGAGCTTGGAGGCTCCCCTATTGCATCTTGTTGCAACAACTCGTCCAGCTTCTCAGTCATCAATTCCAATTTTTCCTCTAAGTGCCTAAGTTTGGTGTCGTTAGCATCCAACCGTTGGTGGCGAGTCTGAATTAATTCTGCCTCCATATCATCCAACGGATACCTCTGAGGTGGTGGTGGGTGTGGTGGTGAATAATACTCCTGCTGCGGGTGGTACCACTGTTGCTGTGGAGGCTGTGGCTGTTGTGGATCACACCATCCATAATTAGGTTGTGGGTCCCACCATCTCGAGTCGGGTTGTGGTTTCCACCATTCCGAATCAGACTGAGGAGGTTGTTGCTGCTGCTGTGGATCCCACCATCCCAAATCGGGTTATGGATGCAAATATTCCGGGTCGGGTTGAGTCCACAACTCTGAGTTGGGTTGGTTATTCCACCCCGAACCATATTGTTGTTGATAAGGCTCAAATTCCTGTCGGGGTTGGAATCCATGCGTGGCATAGGCCCCGACGTTGCCCTCAAAAGCATACATCTTCCATCAAACGGCGGTAACCTAGCATTCACAACACTCACACAAAACGGATCACGCGCAACTGGAGTATAAAAATAAAAATAAATAAAAGAAAAGAAATATGAAAAATAAGAAACACAAACAATGTGCCTAAAGTTTTCCCCGGCAACGGCGCCAAAATTTTATTCAATCGAAAGTGTTCTCTTAATTGACTCATAATCGAATGAGGTGTTATAATAGTGTAAGTTAACCCAAGTCGTCTCTCAAGTAAACCTTAGCAGGGCTTATTGTTCACGTTGCACATAAAAACGATAAATCCTAAACACTCTAATACCAACGGTGGGTTTTTGAACATACGGGAATTGAAATAGCTGAAAACAAATATAAATGAAAGTAATCTAACTAGGAGTTGTCAATCCCTAGTTGAGAATCTACGAAAAACATGAATGCAGGAAGCTAGAACGTAGAACAAACTAAACTAAATATCATCAAACATGAAGCAATAAAATTCATCGAAGAACGATTCAATACTCTACTAAATTCCAAAATCAATTGCATAAAATATAAATTAATCAAAGCTAGAAGAAATAGATTCAATGGAGAAACCAATAATCCTATGTCTACAATATAAGCGAATCCACGTAAATCATAAAGCAAGAAATCACAAAGCAATAATATAAATCAAAGGAATGAAAATCCAAAGATATAAGCGATAAATTCAACAGACTAATTCGGTAAACAATTGTATTAATCGAAGAAAATGAAAGCAAAATTAAAACTATGATTTTATACGTGTTGTTGTCGATCGGAGACTCTTGGAAGTTGAATCAAGCGGCTGCACATGAGAAAAATCAAAACTAAGAACTCTCTCCAACCATAACTCAGTGCGCATATATATATACATAAAGAGAGTCAGCGTTGGTTCACCCCGAGCACGGAGTTGAGCAGGCGTTCTGACCAATAGGTGAGCGCCAATTTGGAGCTAGCGCCGGCTGGAGAAACGATCTTGTATTGAGAGTGAACGCCGGCTCAAGGGTGGCGCGCGCGCAGTGGACGAAGCGTCGGGTGGCGTGGCGAGGAAATTGGTGGCGGGCGCTCTGATGGAACGCCGGATGAGCGCTGGAGGATCGCTCGCTTTGAGTGTCGGCTGAGGAGGCGCGCGCGAGGAGAGGCGCATGAGTGGGCTAGGATGGCGTGCCAGCACCGGTTTTGGGGTGAGCGCTCGCGAGTTGCGAGCCTAAGCGCTGGATTGGACTGAACGCGCGCGGAGGGGACGGGCGCTCAAGAGAAAGTGCGATGGCGCTCAACATGTGAGAGGGCACTCAAGCTTGAGCAGAAGTCGTGCAGGTGAGCCGGCGCTCAGCCATGAACCGACGCTCACCTGCTGAACGCGCGAGGAGTTGCGGCAAGCGCGGACGTGAGCGCGCGTGCGGAGTGCGTGTGCGCGATTTTGAGGAACTGCTCCGTTCTCCCTCGTCCGAACTTCGATTTACGCACGGTTTTCTCCTAAGAACTCCTATCGCAACATCATTAACTTCTTATGAAGGAAAAAATCCTTGATACCTTCTCCACTATTCATGAGAATCATTGAAAGTGTCGGCTCTCTGCACCAAGTTCCACGCCGTAGAGTGTGTTGTCCGAATAATGCCCAAATAATGAGCTATTTCCTACATCAAACCAAGAATTAGAATTCAATCTTTATAACATAATAACATAATAAATTATGCTAAAAGTAAAACTAAAGATCGACAATTTAAATCCAAAAGCATAGGAAAATACGACCAGATTCGGACTAAACAACAATCTATAAAGTAATAACATTTAGAAGAACACTAAGGTTAGAGTCAAGGATAGGCTCGGCATATGTGATTCATAAGTTGAGGTTCACCTATGAATAATGAAGTAAAATAGTTGGGAATTTGGGAATGTAAGATAATAGAAATTATCTTGAAACCATCACATGAAATCACAAAGATACCCTAATTGGGAACTTTAAGTCATAATTTATAAACTACCTTCGATCGATAGAAAGAATCTAAAAAAGGCTATTTTCTTATGAAGGGTTTGATCATACATAGTTGGCAAGGAAGGACAATCATACCTGCTCACTTAGAACTACTAGCTTCGGATTAGCAGGTGGACTCTCTTGAAACAAAATGATATGCATATCTGAAAGCATGATTTACAAAAGCTTTATGAAATATTATTACATAAACTGTTATTGACTGCCAAATATTTATGTTTTGTTGTGATCCTATCTGAAATTGGTATATCCAATGTGGTATGTGAATGTGTTGGTCCGCCAACGTTAAAAAGGGTAACGATCGGATCCGACTTAGTTAAGGACTAACTCGGATTGTGTACACGCATGACTCGTGTGTTAAGGTTAGCTACCTCGACCGGTCACGGCGACTATATGTGAGTGGCCACCTCCATAGTGCGCGAATGAATGAATGAATGAATGATCAGATATAGGACAACGTGGATGAAATTTTCGGTCGAACGCTTTTGGAAAATGATAAAATGATAGGCATGAGTCTTTCAACTAAAATCCTCATGTGCTATTGTGGGCAGTTCAATAACTTTAACAAAGAAAAGGTTTTCGGCAATGAGTCCACTGAGTACTTTTGTACTTAGCCCTGCATCTCGTTTTTGATGTGCAGGTTGAGCATGGATTGATGATGGGTGCGAGGCGGTGCAGAGTGGTAGTTGTTTTGTTGCTTTAATAGAAAGGATTTCTAGAACCTTGGGCATGTATCGTCATATGCATGTCCACACGTTTATTGCTACCTAACTCTGATATTGTTTGGTATCTTTTGATTATAACTGCCTTTCATATCGTATTGAACTTGAGGTCGTACCTCATTCCTTGAATTGTGCCCTGATTGGGTTATATTTGAACATTGAACCTTTTTGGCAAGTCCTTCTGTGACTTGAGTTGAATTGAATCAGCTTATTCCTTTCAGTCTATGCATTATTGAGTAGTTAAATGATTAATTGTAGTGAATAGTTATGTATATATCCGCTGCTTTATCATACCAGTGACGATCTATATGATCCGTACTTCTTTGAGAAGTCGGGTTGTCACATAAGGTCACCGAGATCTAGGTTCTTCACGATGGTCGGATAGAAGAACCCATCTCGCGTGATCCATCAAAGCGTCGAGACGCACCGATAGACAAGCAACCAAGTCAAGTCACTTATCTATACCGCACTGCACTCCACAACTCGTCCTAAAGTTGTCTCAGCTGCAATCCTTTTTATATCTCATTAAGCTTGACCAATCATACTGACTTCTGTGATCTTCTATATGAGATAAAGGGACATAAATATGCAATCAAGTAAACAATTCAGATATGAGATTGTAATAGTGGTAACAGGAATCATTGTATACAAGCTCAACCAAAACTGCTTCGAGTATACAAATCCAACTATCTCACACTTATACTAAAGCAAACTTTTAGTATACAATGTGTCTATCTACTAGCTATTACAAACAACCATCACTTTGCTTCTCCCACTTCTACAAAAGTTTCCTTTTAAGTGGGGGCCATCTTGGGCAATCCAAGTCCTCGAACATGCTCGTCGTAGACTTTTTATGGCAGGCTCTTCGTGAATGGGCCAGCTAGGTTATCCGCAATACCAATCTTCTCAATCAGCACGTCTTCTCGTCTAACGATTTCTCGTATGACATGGTACTTTCTCTCTATGTGTTTGGTCGCCTTGTGGGTCCGTGGTTCCTTCGAGTTTGCCATTGCACCCGAGTTATCACAGTATACTATGATACTCTTGGGCAAACGAGGTACCACATCTAGATCCATGAGGTAGTTCTTGAACCATACCACCTTCTTAGCAACCTCTGAAGCGGCTACATATTCGGCTTCCATGGTAGAGTCCGCAATGCATCGCTGCTTTGCACTCCGCCAAGATATGGTTCCTCCTCCCAAGGTAAACACACAGCCTGAGGTAGACTTTTTCTGATCACGGTCAGCTTGAAAATCCGAGTCTGAATAACCCAAAGGCATCAGACTATCGGCTTGGTAAACTAGCCTTTTTAGGTACTTGAGTATATGTTTTACCGCAGTCCAATGTGCTTGTCCAGGGTTAGACTGATATCTTGCTACTATGCCTACCACATAGCAGATATCGGGTCTCGTGCATAGCATTGCATACATGAAACTTCGTACGGCGGAAGGGTAAGGAACTTGTCTCATTTCCTCTATCGCATTTGCAGTCTTAGGTGACTGCTCCTTAGATAAAGTAACATCATGTCTGAAGGGTAGCAATCCCTTCTTGACGGTCTGCATATTAAAACAAGTAATCACAGTATCAATGTAAGACACCTGAGATAAGCTCAACATTTTTCTCTTGCGATCTCGGTAAGCCTTGATCCCAAGAATGTACGCTGCATCTCCTAAGTCTTTTATTTGAAACTGATCGGATAACCTATTCTTTACGTCTGATAACAACTTCACATTGTTCCCAAGTAGAAGTGTGTCATCTACGTAAAGTGCAAGAAATACCACATCACCGTTGACATCCAAACGATGCACACAACTCTCGCTAGGCAACTGGGTAAATCCATAGGATTTTACCACCTCGTCAAAGCGTAATTTCCATGATCGGGAAGCTTGCTTGAGTCCATAAATAGACTTCTTAAGCTTCTATACTAGATGCTCTTCACCCTTCACCACATAACCTTCGGGTTGCTGCATATAGATGTCTCTAGATTCTTCAAGGTAACTATTCAGAAAAGCGGTTTTAACATCCATTTTCCAAATGTCAAGGTTTAGGTGAGCTGCTATGGCCAGAAGAATTCTGATGGACTTGAGCATTGCTACAGGCGAAAATGTCTCATCGAAATCGATGCCCTCAATCTGAGTGTACCCTTTTGCCATAAGTCTGGCTTTAAAAGCCGAAACCTCTCCATCTGAATCTCTCTTCCTCTTGTAAACCTACTTACTACCTATGGCTTCCTTACCATGTGGTAGAGGTGTTTTCTCGTATACATCCATAGCTGTTATGGACTCAATTTCTAAGTCCAGAGCGGTGTGCCATGATCTTGCATCTGTCTTGTATCGCCTCGTTGTATGTCCATGGGTCGATTACATCCTGCTTCTTTTCGGTAATAAATCCGAAGATTCGCCCACGAACATAAATCGCTCGGGTTGACGAACAACCCTCCCACTACGACGAGGCGCCATCGGCACAATGGCAGCGATGGGTGCGGAGAACTGTGGTTCTCTATCTTGTACAACTTCTTTGGGTAGGTGCCACTTGTACGATCGGTATCTCCAGTGGAACTCGACCCACTTCAATTTCTTGAAGTATCTAGTGTCGATCCCTCCCACTAGACACGACATCTAGTACCTTTGGCCTAATCGTTGGCGGAATACGATCATCTTCTGATTCTTGAAGTATGATTTCAACTTTGGATTTGTAGTTTTTCATGTAGTCATCTTCTAAGAATCGGGCTTTAGTGCTAATAACGACCTTCTGATCCTTAGGACTATAGAAATAACCACCTTTCGTTCATCTAGGATAACCAAGAAACAACCTTGCTTCAGATCTAGCCTCCAACTTGTCAGCTTTCTTGTTCAGCACATGTGCTGGATTGCCCTATATCCTTATATGGCTTAAACTAGGCTTGCGCTCAAACCATAACTCGAAAGGGATCTTGTCGACTGACTTGGACGGTACTAGATTAAGCAAATATGCCGTTGTTTCTAAGGTATACCCCGAGAACGAAATAGGCAATGTTGCATAACTCATCATAGATCTAACCATTTCTAAGAGAGTCGTATTTCTTCGCACTGACACACCATTTTGCTGTGGTGTGCCCGGTGTAGTGAGGTGAGAGGTAATCCCACACTGCACCAAATAGTCCAGGAACTCGTTACTGAGGTATTCGCCACCGCGATCAGACCGCAGTGACTTGATACTCTTACCTAGCTTCGTCTCCACTTCTACCTTAAATTCTTTGAATTTCTCAAAGCATTCAGACTAGCGGTGAAGCAGGTATACATATCCGTACCTTGAGTAATCGTCAATGAAAGTGACAAAATACTCGTACCCTCCACGAGCTTGTATGGACATTGGTCCACACAGGTCAGAATGGAATAACTCCAACACTTATTTGACTCTATACCCCTTCGCTTTGAAGGGTCTGGTCGACATCTTTCCTTATATACATGATTCGCAGACTGGGAATGGAGTGGCTGTAATTTCACCCAACGCTCCATTCTTAACCAGTCTTTGGATCCTATTTAGATTGATGTGACCTAATCTAAGATGTTAAAAAAATGTGGTGTCATCTAGCGAAGAAAACTTCCTCAATTAAAGGTATTATGTTTAACAGAAATAGTATAAAGCGAATTATATAAAGTGGCACCACAGATAACTTTGTTATTTCTTATGATAGAAACATCACTATAAAAAATAACAGAATATCCATGTATTAATAGTTTGGAAATCGAAATAAGGTTTCGCCAAAACTCCGGAACATATAAAATGTCTTTTAATACTAAAACTGTTCAATCAAAACATAAAGAAACATCTCCGACTGCAATGGCCTCGACTTTCGCCACGTTGACCATGGAGATCGTTATCTCGCCATCAAACAGCTCCCTTGTCCGCAGGAACCCCTGCAAGGTGTAACAAACACAATCAATCGCACCCGTATCTACTACCCATGAATGAGTAGAACAAGTTGCTAAACATGTTTCCGTTACTAAACAAATGGTGTACCTTGAGCCTTGAGCATGGAGCACTTATCCTTCCAATGCACAGTCTTGCCGCACTTGAAGCATCTGCCCATCTCCTTTGGCTTTTTCAAGCCTCTGGTGGCCACCATGTTCTTGCTCCCACTAGATTCCTTGCCTTTACCACCTTTGGCACACATTTTTCTTCTTCCACTTTTCAATGGAAAATTGGGGCCCTTAGATGTGCTAGCAAGGGCATGTGCTCCTTTTCCCATGACACCTTCCGCGGCCACGAGATCATTTAGCAACTGACTAAGTGTATACTCGGTCTTGCTCATGATCGCGTTCACACGAAAGTTCTCAAAAGACTTGGACAGTGTGTTGAAGATAATATCGACCTTGGCTTCGCCGTCGATACCTCCTCCCAACTGATCAAGATTATCCATGAGATGAGTCATGTGGGAAACATGTTCATGGACCGAACTTCCTTCTTCCATCCTACACGCTAAGATTTCTCTCATTGTGTGGAAGTGGACTGTCCGATCCGATTGCCCAAACTTACTCTCAAGACTTGACCATATTTCAGTCGCGTCTACCATCGACTGATGCTGCAGCTGTAAGCCTTTGGACATAGTAGTCATCATATAGCATTTAGCCATATTATTTGAATTATGCCAAAGTCTGCTTGACTCTCGCTGCTCATTCGTCGATGCATCAGTAAGGGCATCGGGTTTGGGAGTAGTGAGAACAAACATGTGTTCTTCTGCGATAAGAAAATATTTCATGTTTCGTTTCCACTTAATAAAATTTGGACCGGATAGAGGGTTTTGTGCGAGCATATTGATAATCGGTGTAAGAGACATATCTGAAAAGTAATGTAAACACATAAGCATACGATCGCACATAATTCGTAACAATAATATTGTAACCTTTGGATAAAACAATATTAATTGAAACCTCCAATCGCCCAAGGAATTCCACATGTAAGTCATGCGTGTGGACGTTTACACATGAACCCTTTGACCAGACTAAATATACCTTTTAGTCGTTTAATTTCAATCCATGTCAACTTATCCTTATGACAAATGAAATTAATTATTGGACCTTACTAGACCACATCACTATCGCAAGAAAAGACTTCGCGGGAAGTTGTACTTGAGGTGATGCCTAAGCAATGATCACAATTTTGACAGCAGATAATGAATTCTTAGAATTGGCATACTTACTCGGACCATGCCGCTTCCAATTCAAAATCTTTTGTCATCTCATTTTAAATCTATCTCTGGAGAACATATGAAAATCACATATGCAAGCTACGCGTGTGGACGTTTACACATGAACTCCCACTTCTCAATAGATTAAAATGTTTTATTTAGAAATCTCATCTAACAAACTTATGATAAACAGTGCAAGCAAGCCACGCATGTGGACGTTTACTCACAGTGCGTACAACTTTGTTTAGAGACCAAAAGGTGGAGGTCTTGACATCTTTAATTAAAAATTAATATGTCGGGTTTCTTGCTTAGTCTTTTGTTTCAAAAGGTTTGTCCATGCAGATTGCGTAATCCTAGTATGCTTTCTATAGCACTCAACATGTAAAACATGCTCGCAGAATTCTAAAACATACTTCAAAACGCGATAAACCTAGCATGTTTGCTATACGCATCCAATCACGAAAATATATTACGTGTTTATCTACATAATTAAACATACATAGCATGCTCCTGCATAATTTAAACATCCACGACATGCTTTGAACGATAAAAATAAAAGAAATTCGTTCATCACGGCCCACTCGTGGATCCTGTACTTCCCTGCCTAATTTATTACATAAATTTGCAAAGTACAGATCTTCAAAAATCTCGAAACGAGTCTCGCGTGCACGGGCACGGACCGGACTCGTCAAAACTGGATTTGGGCTGAAAAAATAAAAACTGGTCGAAACAATGGATCGGGCCGGGTCGGGTCAGAAATCTGGAACCGGATCAAAATTTTGGGTCTGGGGAGAAACTGGCCGGGTCGGCCCAAGATAGGTTGGGCCTCACGCTAGGGCATAGCCCATGCGCACGCCCAACACACCTCGCCGCTCTCAATAGCCGCATCGTCGCCCAGCCTATCGAGTAGCTGCTACGCTACGTGCTGTCGCCCAGCGAGCAACCGAGACATGTCGATCGTCGTCTGCCGAAGCTACCGAGAGCTGTCGAGATGGGATGCCGAGAATTGTACGTGGGTCTGCCGCAACGAGCGCGCCCCGTAGCGCGCTATCTCGCCCAGCCCCGCCCGAGCGCTCGTGCGCTGCTGAGGCCTTCGTCGTGCCATGTCTCGCCGAGCGCCACGCACGTTGTGCGCATTGTCGCCCAGCAGTCGAGACCGTCGAGCATCGCCTGCGCATTACTATCGAGAAAATGCACGTGCATATGTCCAGCGTCGAGACGTCCGCACGGAAACCGCGTGCCCCGCACGCCATGCCGCCGACGCTCGCCGAGTGATCTTGCACGCCCGTCCGCCCCTATCCGCCCGTTACTGTCGAAGCTCGTACGTAGCTACCGAGCGGTGTGCTGCGAGCACCGAGCACGCCCAGGATGTCGCCGCCACACGCCCTCGCGTGCACGTTTGGTTTTTTGCCAGCCACCCGTTGTGCCGTGCGACGGGACTCCGTTGTCTCGTTCTTCGTGTTCTTCATCTTTGTTCCTTTTTTACAGATTAGATTTACCAGAAAAAAATCCTAATCTAACTACGGATTTTCTCGTGGTGAAAAACGAAATCCGACAAAAAAAATAAAACGAACCACGATGAACGACAAATCCACAATTAATTAATTGTGCACGTAATAATCAAACGTGAATTAATTCAACAGAGCCAAGATACTGATCCCAGGCTCTGATACCAATTGTAGGGAAAACTGATTTTAACCCTCTCCCGAGGATATATCTTGGATGTTTAATTCACCATATATTGATTATTTACCTAGCATGCATCTACATAATTAATTGCAACACATAGGTGTTTTCTCGTGTTCATCTGCGAATTTGTCGGACAAGAAATTGGATCATGACTCGTGCTTTGATCTTCTGGACTGTATCTCGTTTGCCAAAACTCCAATGCCGAGTGAGAGCAATCTATGGAGAGTACTGCAAAAATTCGCATTCTTCCTCACACTTAGAATTTTCTAAAATCATAATAATCTCTATTATGCTTTTCGAAAATCTCATTAGCATTAGGATTACCCTGATTTTCTCTCACCTTATATTTATAATGCAACCCTAGAATCCTATTAGGATAGGATCTCTGCATATCTAATAAATATAATAATATCTTTTCAGATAGAGAGGATCATAACAGAGTTCCAGTGGGACTCTACATAAGGTGGGCGATTTTTAGCAGTTCCAGGCCTTGATGGGTCAGTCCAGGGATCAAATGCAAGGAATAAAGATGGGCCTCAAATAAATTAATTATCTTATGTTCAGTCCAGAACATAAATTAATTCATAAACATTTATTCATGCCACTAGAGAAAAATGCTGACTTACCCCTTTATTTCCGAAGTTGAGTCGGGCTTGCACTTAGACTTCATGAACCCCAGATTTAAGATATCACACGTCCATTAATTATTTATAGTGTTCTGACTGCTTTAAAATAATTAATCTCTTTAATTCCTTAAGTAATACTACTCAACCTTATTATTGTACTTGAGATAACTCAACCTGCAGGGTTTAGTACAATAAACATTTTGAGCTCTGATAAATCTCATTTTTACCTAATTTATAAGGTCATATTTGTGTAGTTTATAATTGATAAGTGATCATTTGAGCTGTCATTTGATATGTTTATGTTTACCTTGTAAGATATTATGCCGCGTGCATTTCGTGTCATTTTAGCACAGGTTTTGATGTCAAAAAGGTGGATCACGATAAAGAGGAATTATTTGCCCGTGACGCATCGCGACTAAGGATCGCGACGAAGTCTCGCGATGCCAACACACGAGAAAGGGAAGAACAAGCTTCGCGACATTGGCTCACGACCGAAGGTCGCAAGATAAACTCGCGAGGAAAGACGGACGCGCGCCACAAGGGATAGCTCGCGACATTCACTCGCGACTCTTGCTCGCGAGCTAGTCTCACAAGCCAAGGCGGATCTAGGGTTCATATAACTGCACAATCAGAACGGAAGGGAGACTTAGACTAGACGTACTTGGAGCCTGACAAACTTCACAGAACACCTTTTTACACTTTACATATTTGCACGAGAGATTATTTTACAGAACACAGTTTAGCTTTTAGCTTTAGATTATTTTCAATTCAGTTTTAGTATCTAGATTTATTTGAGAGTTCAGGATACTTACAGATTAAAGTTGTTGCATTGTTCATCATGGATTCCTACGGTTTTATTTTTATTCAATTTAGTTTATGTTTCGTTATTTAATTCTTGTTTTAGTATTTTAATTATGGGTAGCTAAATTATGTATTGATCCTAGGGTTTGTATATCTGACTAGATTCGTATGATTTATCTGTTGATACTGTTTTGCCGTTCCATTCATGATTTATGATTCTTGGCTTTAATTCTCATGTGTTGGTACCTGATCAATATTGATGCATGCTAGTTATGTGATTGATGTCCTAGCGGAATTAATTGCATAGTCGATATCTCGAATACATAATACAGATTTTACCTTGAGACCTAGCGGAGATGGGTGAACTGTATGAGGTTATTCTTTGTGTGCTTTTGGTAATTAGCTTACTTCTCTTGAGACCCGACGGAGATAGAATTTAGGCTAACCTACTACTATAGGCTGTCCTGGCGGAAGACTATAGTTACATTAGTGATCATTCATATGAATGTGGATTAAAATTGGTAAACAGATTAATAGGTTAATTGTGAGAATCTGGTTAGGTTAAGTACATCCCTAGCGTTAGTCTTTCATATCTAGAGTTCATTCTTATTTTATTAGAGTCTAGTTTAATAACCCATTCTCTTGATTTTGTTGCCTGAATAATAATCAAAGATTCTGTGTGAATTATTCACTATGTTTTTTATTATCAGTCTCTGTGGATACGATATAATACTTGTTGTTTTTACTATCATTTATTTTGGTAGAAAATATAGCGATCAAACTCCTTAAGGGGACGTCATCATCCTAAACGGATACGGTGAGTCGATACAGATAACTAGCATGATATACAAGCACTGCCACCACCCAAGATGCGGAGAATATTGAGTTATCTCATATAACCCTCACCCATGACAAGTCAAAGTGATGGTCAGTAACTCATACTCATCTAATACCTTATCGAGGTTTAGATCAACGTAAAAGTCACCGAGATCTAGGTTCTTCACGACGGCCAGATAGAAGAACTCATCTCACTGTGATCCATCAATACGTCTCTAACGTACCTGTTTCGATCAAAAGTGTACTCTTAATTGACTCATAATCGAATGAGGTGTTATAGTAGGGAAAGTTAACCCTAGTCGTCTCTCAAGGAAAACTTAACAGGGCTATTGTTCGTGTCAAACACAGAAAGCGATTAAATCCTAAACATTCTAATACCAACAAGGGTTTTGAAACATGCGGGAATTGAAATACGGAAAATAAACAGCAATAAACAGCATCCTAAGCTAGGGGTTGTCAATCCCGAGCTAAACTAATAAAGCAATAAATCTAAACCAGAGGTTGTCAATCCCTAGTTGAAAAACTACGAAAGCAGTAAAACGAAAGCAATAGCAATCCAATTCGTAGGGTTTGTCAAGCCCTAATCTAAATCTAATTGCAAATAAACCATAATCATCAATCAACCAACAAGAACATCAAAGCAATATAAATCAACAATGAAGAAATCATTAAATAAGAACAAGGAATAGAATTGAAATGGAGAAGAAATTGAACCATAGAAATCCTTACAATTGAAATGGAAGTAAATGAGCTTCTTGAATTAATGTTCTTGGATCCTAAATGACAAACTAAATAAAGGAAATGCTTTAAGGGAGAAAAACCATGGGAGAGGCGCTCCCAAGGAAGAACAAAACTGAAGAAAAATAAAAGGGAGCTAGGGTTTTTGGCGTCAAATCAGTATTTATAACGCACAGATTTCACGCCCAGCGCCGGACGGAGCGCAGCGCCGGACGCGAGGAGCTCCTGGAATAAAGAGTCGCAGCACCCCAGCGCCGGACGGAGCGCAGCGCCGGACGCACCGCGATTCTGGAAAAGGAACACAACGCCGGTTTAGAGGCGAGATGGAGCTGGGTTGGCCCAGCGCCGGACGGAGGATGCGCGAGCGCTGGGGCTGAAATGCGCGCGGGACGGGGCGCTGGGCCATGCCCAGCGCCGACGGAAGCTGCAGCGGACGCGGGAGGACTGCTGGGAAGGGTCCAGCGCCGGTTGGGCTTGAAATGGAGAGTGAAACGTGCATCAGCGCGACTTCGCTGATTTGCTCGGTTCTCACTCGTCCGAACTCCGAATTGCGATCCGTTTGCGTCTATGGACTCTTATCGAAACATACTTTACTTCTTATGAAGGAAAAAATCCTTAATTCCTTATCTATTATTCATGAGAGTCATTGAAAGTGTTCAGTGCCGGTGCGCGAGCAGGCGCACGGAGTGCACGTGCGCGACTTTGAAGAAATGATCCGTTCTCCTTCGTCCGAACTCCGAAAAGCAAACCGTTTTTTCCTATGAACTCCTGTCGAGATGCTCTTCATTATACATGATCCTTGGCAGATTCATTTCATCCTATTTAATGCCGATTTTCTGCAAAACATTGAAATGAACCAAGTAAGTCCGAATCGATAAATAATAATCGAACCAACGGCATAAATAGGATAAACTAATGAAAATGACATGTAAAAAAATACCAAGAATAAGCACAAATTCATACTAAACAACTCCACCACACTTATCCATTTGCTTGTCCTCAAGCAAAGTCTATACCAATAAGAACAGGGAAAATAATTCATGCAACTTCACTCTTATTCTAATCAGTCAAACCTTATTGCTTTTCCCCCACACTTGGTGTTTATGAATTCAAAGATAATGTGAAATAAATCTAGGACGGCAATTGATTTTCAATAAATACAAGGGTAACCTCTGCTCAGACTCAACTCTCCGTTAGGGGTGAACAAACTAATGTGGTCATCTTTAGCAACAAGTTCCTTTTTAAAGTACAAAGAATGTTTTAACAGATTTTGGAACAATATTCGAAAGGTGAACTCTCGATGAACTCGAGTCTCCTATCGTGGTTTCCCATGTTCATTTCTCAATTTACGAAAAGAGGGACAGAATCCCATCCTCCATTTCAACAATCTCAACAAAACAAATTTATACTTTTTCTTTTTCTTTTTCTCTTCTATTCAACATTTTAAGGATTTTTTTTTTGTATGTATATAAGGAGACAAGTATATAGACGATCACAATGTTAACACTACCCCTAACATTAGCCGGACAAATCACATCAATTTTCCCCTATTCATTTTCTATCAATCACAATCTCGTCAATTCACATTACACTCAAATCATATATCACCAAAAGTCTCGGAAATTCAAAATCAATTTTGACCAATACCACAGAGTTCAGTTGCACAAATCAAAATCCTAACTTACTCGCATAGACAAAGCTTAAGTCAAAACAATCAAAATAAACACAAGGGCACATCATTAAGCATACAAAAATATATATATCACGCTCACAAAACCAAATACTCACTCCCCCACACTAAATTCGAGAACCGTCCCTAGTGCTCAAAACACTAATAACAAAAATATCCAAAAGAGGATGAGACTTCACGATAATAGATGGCGTTGGCGGGGTTGGAATGTGGCGTGCAGCGTAACCGAGTATCACGGCCACACCTCACGGTGATGAAAATACGCAAAATCTTTATTCCCACACTGAACAAAACAAACAAAGACACAGAAAAATCAAAAAGAACAAACACAAAGCCAAAAGAAAACGAGAATAACAAGAAATAAATCCGTAGGTAAACTCCCACGTAGTACTCAGTTTAACGTCGTGAGCACGACGTGTTTATTAGAGAAACGGTGGTGGTCAATGTGGCGGTCCGCCATAATCAGGGTGCCACGAGCTCCACCGGTGTCCCAGAGGACTAAACCATGTGTTGCTCCAGATAGGGCATAGACATCCCTTTATTAGCGACTTGAGAAAACCGCCTTCACCACCTCTATAAGCTCCGAAGTCAACTCCATTTCTCCAAAATTAGAAGTTCGGCTGAGATGATCACCGACTTCCCTTGCTCATCCTCCAAGAACACATATTTCATCGGTAGTTCCTTCACTACCATTGTGGGTCAGGCATGCGAACACTTTCCATTTCCCGTCCTCTTTATCAGCTGAAACCGCATGAACTACATCGGCAAGATTCTCAAAGGATGGCTCATACTCATCGGAGTCTAACTCGAGACTACCACCTCTTCCTTCTTTTCTTGTAGTGGCGTAATATTTTCGATGGCTCTTCCACTATATGGTCATCTGCTCGATCACCTTGAAGGACAATGACTGCCTGAGCCTCACAGGGGTGGCTCTGAAGTTCTCTCACTGCAAGTTGCCGTTGATCAAAACCAACTTCTCAGCCATCAGTCCCACACATGCCTCTAAATGCTCAAGAGTTGCGTCTCTAGCATCCAATCCTTGACTGGTAATCTGAAAGAACGATGCACCCATATCCTCCAACGGCGAACTCTGATGGTCGATGGTCGCCTGAGCCTCATAGGGTGAGCTTGGAGGCTCCCTTATTGCATCTTGTTGCAACAACTCGTTCAGCTTCTCAGTCATCAATTCCAATTTTGCCTCTAAGCGCCTAATTTTGGTGTTGTCAGCATCCAAACGTTGTTGGCGAGTCTGAATCAATTATGTCTCCATATCATCCAATGGATACCTCTGAGGTGGTGGTGGGTGTGGTGGTGAAAAATACTCCTGCTGCGGGTGGTACCACTGTTGCTGTGGAGGTTGTGGCTGATGTGCATCACACCATCCATAATCATGTTGTGGTTCCCACCATCCCGAGTCGGGCTGAGGAGGCTGCTGCTGCTGCTGCGAATCCCATCACCCCAAATCGGGTTGTGGATCCTAATACTCCGGGTTTGGTTGGTTATTCCACCCCGAACCATATTGTTGCTAATAAGGCTCGAATTCCTGTCGGGGTTGGAATCCATTCCCGGCATAGGCCCCGACATTGCCGTCAAAAGCATACATCTTCCATCAAACGGCGGCAACCTAGCATTCACAACACTCACACAAAACGGATCACGTGCATGTAATATCCCGAAAAATAAAAAGCCAAATTACGATATTTAGAACTCGTAAATTAGAATTTCGCCGAGATATTAAATTCGAAAGATATCAAATAAGGATCTCGATTGATTACGAAGAAATGAATTCCTATTATATATTCACTGAGAATTGTGAATTAAGGAATAGAACGTTATAAAGTGTTTCGGCAGTATTATTTTAACGTCGATTGCGTATCGATAGTTAAAATTTCATGAAATTTTCTAAGTGACGAAGCTTAGAACTAAATTCCATTATCAATGGAATAATTTAATAAAATGATTACGACTTTATTACGTCCATTTAGAGATGAGTCGATAATTAACGTTTTGAAACGTTTCAAACGTTAACGTCTAGCGACGAATTGAAAAATGGGTTTAATGATCAAAGAATTATAGTATTTAAATTCCTATGATTATTTTATGTAATTAGAGTATTATTTAGCATTAAAATAATGTTAGATCACTAAGGATTCAATAGTGATCAATTTGCTAATTTTCGAAAACCCTAATTCGAAAATTAGGGTTTTCTTACATGAAATGATACCATTAATTTTTCCTATGATATAATTTATCATCCAAGACATATATTATGATATGTATCTATAAATAACATGAAAATAAAATATGTATCACTTGTGAATAATAAATGTCGTGACCTTATGTTATAAACAACATAATTCACGTCACTTTTGGTATACACTTTGCTATGTTATGTTTTGATTATACAAGTGGTATCTATGTTACACATTAACCTTTTATAAGTCAAGTGATGTGTTCTTACATTTGGGAATTGTATCTTGATTAATACATAGTATTAAGAATAAAAATTAAAAATCATCACCCTTGAGACAAGAGAGCCGTCGGCTCTTAGACCCATGTTGCATGGTCTTGAGTTGTTCAAGGTCCAACATGGTGTAAGGAGTATTAACTCCATGTCATGATCACTAGTGAGTCATAACCCATGATAATTGAGAAGGCTTCCATTAATCTATTATTCATTTGTGAGTGACCGAGAGTGAGAGGGCACATAGGTGTAGGATTTCTTCTTCTCCTCTCATTTTCCACTCACTCAACATATTGAACAAACACTCGCACACCTCCCTCTCCAAAATCTGGAAAAACCGAGAGCTTTCCCTGAAAAAAAAAAAAGTGTGTTCCTCTCTTCTTGTGACGACCCGACTTTCCAATGAAGTACGGATCATATGGATCGTCACCGTATGATAAACCAATGAAATAAACATAGCTAATCAAGGCAATCAACCAATCAACTACTTAATAACACATAGGTTAAAAGGGATAAACAATCGATACCAACTCAAGTCCTAGAAGGACTTGTCAAAAGGGTTCAAGGTTCAACATAACCCAATCGTAAGGGAATTTAAAGTACGAGGTACGACCTCCACTTCAATACGGAAATAAGCGTTATGATCAAAACATTAATAATATCGAGTTGGCGGCAATTAAACGTGTGGACATGCATATGACGATGCATGCACAAGGTTCTAGAAACCTTTCTAATTAAGCATCAAAATAGTCGCTACTCGCACCACCGCACCCATCATCGATCCTTGCTCAACCCGCACGTCAAAAACGAAATGCGGGGCTAAGTACAAAAGTACTCAGTGGACTCGTTACAAAACATTTTCTTGTCAAAAGTTATTAATCGCCCACAATAAGCACGAGGATTTTAGTTAAAAGACTCATGCCTATCAAATATTTTATCGTTTTCCAAAAGCGTTCGGCGAACTATTTCATTCACGTTGTTTCCATATCGATCATTCATTCATTCATTCGCAAGACTATGGGTGGCCACCTACACATAGTCGCCATGACCGATCGAGGTAGCTAACCTTAACACACAACACTGCGTGTACACAATCCGAAAGTTAGTCCTTAACTAAGTCGGATCCGATCGTTACCCTTTTTAACGCTGGTGGACCAACACATTCACATACCACATCGATATACCAATCTCGGATAGGATAACAACAAAACATAAATATTTGGCGATCAATAACATTTCATGTGATAATATTTCATAAAGCTTTGTAAAACATGCTTTGAGATATGCATAACATTTTCGCTTCAAGAAAGCCCACCGCTAATCCAAAGCTTAGTGGTTCTAAATGAAGCGGTGAGTATCCTTCCTCAAGAACTACGCCCGATCAACCCTTCATAAGAAAATAGCCGTTCTTAGGTTCTTTCTATCGATCGATGGTCTCTTATAAATTACGACTTTAAAGTTCCCAATTAGGGTTTCTTTATGATTTTATGTGATTGTTTTAAGATAACTTCTATTATCTTACATCCACAATTCCTAAACTATATTACCTCATCGCTCATGGGTGAACTTCAATTATGAATCACATATTCGAGTCTATCCTCGACTCTTAACCTTAGTTTTATTATAACGTTACTACGTTATAAGTTATCGGTAATCAAATTATGATTGATAAATTAGATATTCTCAAGCCACTAACTAGACTTAACAATTATAGTTACGTCCTAGCAGGTTATGCTTGGCGGCTTGTCGTATTAGCACGATAATTCAAAAGAGGAGAGTTGACTTATGATTCAAATGAATACATGCTATCATGTAAGTAAGTGCTTAAGAACAAAAGAAGTGCTTCAGAAATATTAACTCGACTTTTGGGACATAAGGATCGACATCTTATGTTCGAATCTTTGCTTGCACATTACGACATTGTTTGTTTATCCTAACTCGTCGGAGATTACATATGTCGTATAATCGTCGTTCGTTATCGAGTTGTTTTAACGCTCAACTAATATCGTATTGGGTTGTCGTTATTGAATACTAACGTTGTAGCTCGGCTTTTGGTTTTTTTTTTAACTTAGGAACTCGCATTCGAGTGTCCTTTCATTAAATAGAAAACCCTAATTTGTGTCTAACTTCGATTCTCGTTAATTCCTTCTTAAGTTATCGAAATTGGTCAATTCCTTTTTGGATTCTCGTACATATAGTATTATGTTGTTTACGTTTGGGTTTCGGTTTGTCGGTACAACATAAACATAAACATCCAACACCAAACAATACCATACACAACATAAACTATACTAAAGCATTAGAAAACCCTAATTTCTAACATAATACACAATCATTGTGTAAGTGTGCATAAGTTGTTCCATTCATCCACTCTAATCACAACCATTCATTCCAAGCTTATAATTTCACTATCATAGCATCATTTAACATTAAAATTAAACTCATACTTAGCCATTTTGTTACGTTTTCGATAATTAGCAACAATTAGCATATGTATCCAATAAATTCCAATAAAATCATGTTATACTCCTATCATACTATAGAAGTTAATTATCAACCCAATATCATCATATAAAATTTTAAACCATAGGTTAAAATTGTCCAAAGTTTTCGGTAATCACAATTTAGTGAGCTTTGGTGTTCAATAAATTCCACAAAAATATATCATGCTTATACCATATACTAAACATGAAATATCACCCATATCATGCATTAAAATTTTAAACCCATGCTTTCTATCCTAATTTCATTTCGTAATTTCATGTATATATATATACATATTCAATAAATTTCAACCTTGCACAAAATGGTTATATGTGCAATAACATGTAATATTAACATCAAACATTAACCAATATTTCATAATATCACATATCCTATTATTTTTAACAACAAAATCAAATAAATAATTATATATATATAATGTAGCTCACGATTTTCTCATCAAAATAGAGAGGTGTTTGAATAAATTCAAGGTTAATATATGATGTTCATATCATACCCTAAACACCATATCTCAACTATTTTCAACAAACAAAACCAAACAATACTCTAAAAGTATATAAATATAATCGGTCAAAATAAAATAAAATAGGAGATGTGTTTCAAAATTCCAAGATTTTTATATGATGTTCACATCATATTTTAAACACCATATCTCAACTATTTTTCAAAAATAAAAATCAAACCATGGCTTAAATAAGCCTCAACACTCACGTTTTTTACAAATAATTTTCAAAATTATTCTAGAAAATTATGATATTTATACTACATTCTTATAATACATTAGCAAGCAACAATATCAAATAATATTCATAAAATCATTCTTTGGCATATTTCAAAATAAATAAAGCATAAATCGAAAAAATATAAACATGCTCCAAAAATTATGAAATTTTTACAGTAGTCTTAAAACATCATTCTAAGCATTTTTCATTCATGTCTTAAGAGAATTTGAAGGCTCTAAAGTCACGAAAATAAATGGGGAGCAAACTAGGGTTTTTAAACCCAAAAATTCAAAATAAAATTTCCACTCCATTAGGATGGAAGAGGATGATGAATAATACCTTCCTATGGTCTTAGAAGGATTATTTGAGTGTGGGAGAGGTTGGGGAGGAGGATTTAGTGTTGTGAGTTTGAAAAGTGTAGAGAAATTTTAAAATGAGAGAAAAAGTGTGCAAGGTGAAATGGTCTGCCCTTGAACGTCTCTCTACTGTTATTACAGACCTAATGGCTGTCATTGCCCATTTTGGGGTGGTCTTGGTGGTAGTTGGGAGGTGGATTGGTCAAATTACTGCTTTGGTATGTTATACCGACTCTTTAAGTTTTAACGCACTTTCGATCGATTTCTCGGAACCTTAAGGTTTTATCTTATTAAATAGCCTTTAAAAGACTTATTTTAATTTTCATAAAATTTCACGAAGTTCGGACGTCGCTCGACAAGTCAATTCCGAGTTATCGAAAAAACATGTTCGGCGATTAAAATATGCCCATTCAAAATTCTATTGAATTTTGAGCTTTCATAAATAATTTGAGTCTTATAAAGCATATTTTATTGATTTAGACCCTCGGTTCGAGTTTCGGGTTGTTCGGATCAATTTAGGGTTTTTCCAGATATTTTACCCGTTGCGGTTAAGTTCTTCAGAATTCCATTGAAATTGATTCTTATAATTTCTAAATTCATAATAAATTATTCCTTCATGATTTTGGTTGTTATCATCATTTATTACGATTAGCACGGATGGGAGTTGTTCCTCTCAGAATAGTGTTTTAAGACCGACCGCAAGATGCCCGAAAATTCTCATTCTTCGATTCTCACATGTTTTCGTGTGAGGATTCTAAAATTAAACCGCTCATGGAGATTCATTCTCGATCTTTCATTCTATGTTCAAAGCTACTCGTAAAACCCTAATCCAAAGGGACTAGTTATCGCTGATTTCTTTAGTATTCGATCTCCGAATCGATTCTAATTGCTTCATTGGTTTCCTTAAACATAATTAAGGTCTAAGAACCACAACTAAGTGATTGAAACATCACTAATAAAATTTTTAAATTTTTAAATTTTTCGGGTTATTACATACCATCCCCCTTAAAATAAATTTCGTCCCGAATTTGCTAGCCTTGGAAAATATCCGGATATTTCTCCTTCATAGCTGATTCCAGTTCCCAGGTTGCTTCTTCTTGACCATGGTGTCGCCATAGAACCTTCACCAACGGTATCTCTTTGTTCCTTAGCTTTTGGATACGTCGGTCTAAAATTTTCGTAGGCAGTTCTACGTAACTCATATTGTCATCGAGGACAATATCGGTCGGTTGTATCACATGGCTGGGGTCATGTATGTACTTCCGTAGTTGTGAAATGTGGAACACATTGTGCACGTTTCCAAAACTTGGCGGCAATGCAAGTCTGTAAGCCGATGGTCCTATTCTCTCCAGAATTTCATAGGGTCCTATGAAACGTGGTCGCAACTTCCCTTTGATTCCGAATCTCACGATCCCTTTAAATGGAGAAATTTTCAAGAAGACCTTGCCTCCTCTTCAAAATGTAGCTCAGGCGACGCTTGTGCGCACGACTTCTGTCGGTCTGGGCCTCCTTGATCCGTTGGCGGATCCGCCGCACGATCTCAATCATTTCTCCCACAGTAGTCGTCCTAACACTCTTCTTTCTCCCACTTCATCCCAAAAAGTGGTGACCGACATTTCCTTCCGTAAAGCGCTTCAGACGGGCCATTCCAATAGTCGCTTGGTAGCGTTATTGTAGGCGAATTCCACAAGTGGTAACACTTGTTCCCAACTTCTCTCTATCGAGGACAACGGTCCTCGAAGATGTCTTCCAACGTTTGAATGGTCCTCTCGGACCGTCCGTCTGTCTGCGGATGGAACGCAGCCATCGAAATGTAGTCGTGTCCCCGCCTTTTGTAAACTCATCCGTAATCCGGACGTGAATTTCGAATCTCTATCGACGTGATAGTCTTTGGAACTCCATGTAGGCGGATAACTTCGAACGCATAACCGTATAGTCTGGTTCGACCCGTGTGTTATTGGAATGGGTAGGAAATGCGCGCTCTTGGTCATCGGTCAATGATGACCCAAATAGCGGTATTCCCTTTTATGATTTGGGTAGCCGGTAACAAAGTCCATGGCTATATCATCCCATTTCCATTCCGGTATGTCTAGCGGTTGTAAGGTTCCATACGGTCGTTGGTGGAGTCTTTCACTTGTTGGCATCGCCAAACAACGCTCCACAAACGAAGCCACATCTCGCTCATTCCATCCCACCAAAATTTCTCTTTGAGGTCTTGGTACATTTGGTCTGGTGCCACGGGTGCGGTATAAGAAGTCTCATGAGCTTCCTTCAAGATTTCGCTACAAGTTCTTCGCCTTCGAACGCACACTCTCCCGCCATACAACAAAACATTATCTGTTGCTTCAGGAAATTCTTGTGTTTATCGTCCTTGATCTTAGCTCGCATTTCCTCTAGCTTTTGCTCTTCCTCCGAGCTTCTAAGATTCGGACTCTTAAGTCGGGATTGCAATCAATGTTGCAATACATCCCTTTATCGTCAAAGACAGGCCTACGACTCGATGTTCATCCTCCGAAATTCTTTTATAAGTATTTCCTCATGACCGAGGAGACGTCCCAAACTAGGATGGGATTTACGACTCAAGGCATCGGCCACAACATTAGCCTTGCCCGGTGGTAATTGATACCACAAATCGTAATCTTTCACTAGTTCTAACCATCTACGCCTCATGTTAAGATCTTTCGCTCAAAGAAATATTTCGTGCTCTTATGGTCAAGATAGATCTCACATCTAACACCATAAAGGTGATGCCTCCATATCTTTAGGGCATGTACGACCGCCGCTAATTCCGTGTCGCATGAGGATAGTTCAACTCATGTGGCGTAATTGCTGAAGGCGTAAGCAATAACCTTACCTTCTTGCATTAGTACACAACCTAGTCCATTCTTTGAAGCATCCGTAGATTGTGTATTCTTTATACGCCTGCATCTTTGCTAATACAGTGCCGTCGTCAAGAACTCCTTCCGCTCGGAAACTAGCCTCACACTTTCGGCGGTCCAGTGTACTTGATTCCTTTTCTCAACAGTTGGGTCATGGGTCGGGCTATCGTTGAGAATCCTTCGATAAATCTTCGATAGTAGCCGCCGGTCTAAGAAACTCCAAATTTCATTCGGGTTCTTTGGTGACTCCCATTCTCGAGCTGTATCGATCTTGAGGGTCTACTTTGATTCCCGGCGGACACAATGTGACCCAAAATGTCACTGCTAACCAAAACTCACACTTGCTAAACTTGGCGAAGAGTTGCCCTTGCCTTAACGTTTGTAGTACAGTTCTCAAGTATTCTTTGTGTTCTTGGTTATTCTTAGAGTATATTAGATATCGCCTATGAACACTAGGACTAATTTGTCTAAGTATGGGTGGAACACCTGCTCATAATATCCATAAATACCGCCGGGCATTTGTAAGTCCAAAGGGCATCACGATGAATTGAAATGACCATACCTTGTACGGAAAGCCGTCTTTGGTACATCCTCTCGTCGAATCCTCAATTGGTGATATCCCGATTTTAGATCTATCTTTGAAAAGACTCCTGCTCCTTTAAGTTGATCAAACAGATCGTCAATTCGGGCAAGGGATACTTATTCTTAAGAGTTATCTTGTTTAACTCCGATAGTCTATGCACATCCCGGTGTACCATCCTTCTTTTCACGAAAGGACAGTGCTCCCCATGGAGACACACTGGGTCTAATGAATCCTAGCTCCAAGAGTTCTTGCGGTTGGATCTTCAATTCCTCAAGCTCCTTTGGTGCCATCCGTATGGAGCTTTTGACACCGGGCGTAACTCGGTTCGAGGTCGATCGTGAACTCGATCATCGGTTTGGTGGTAATCTCGGTAGTTCGTCTGAAATACATCGATACTCCTTCACGATCGGGACGCCTTCATCCTCCTCTCATTCGATCTTCTTCTTGGAGGTAAACGAGGTAGGCATGGTTCTCGGTCTTGTTCAAAGAACGCCTTGCTTGTAGTGCGGATATAATTGGAACTCTCCTCCCATGTTGATCCCGTGAAAGTCGGTAGATTCCTCTAGGGGTGTTGGAAAGAAATTTTTCTTTCATTACGGGATGGTCGCACTATGTTCGGTTAACCAATCCATCCCTAGGATTATGTCCACATCCGTCATAGGTATGACGTGAAGGTTATCTGTCATGACCTTAAGTGAGCCTAGTCCAAGCTCTAGGTTCAAGCATATGTGGGTTACCATTCTTATGCCTCCCTCTTGGAGAAGAAATTCTCATGATTTGTTCGGTAGCGTTTAGGATCTAATCCTAAGTTCTCACGCATGCTTCGTAAATAAAAGAGTGCGGCGCCAAGATCAAACAAGAGGATAACAGTAATTGGAGGAGTATTCCATACCGCCAAGTTTCCTTGGTTCCTGGCGGCTTATGGAACTCTCTTTCTGGTTGAGGCGAGGCCTCGCTTCTGGGCGGTTGTTGTTCCGATAAAGTTGTTGTGGTTGTTGCCGCTGCGCCGCCGTTGTTGTTGTTGTTGTTGGCTCGCGCGCGGTTGGGGCTGTCGATGCACGCTGCCGTGGTTGTCGCCATTGTTGTCGCCGTTGCCGCCGTGGTTGATATGGTCGTTGATTCGACCGATAAGACCGAACCGGGCTGTTGTTGGATCGGTTGAGCTTGGATAGCCGGACCGGTTGGACTTGGTTGGGCACATTCGGACGGCCATTTCCTCCTGGCGTGTCCTGTGGCGGTCCTCAGAGTAGTGGCCCTTCTCGCCACACTTGAAGCATCCGTCATTCGTGAATGCGCATGCCCCTTATGACTCATATGGCACCGGGGCACATGGGGAGCTTCACAATTTTGGTTTCCGCCAGACGCGGGTACCATGGGCGCCTATTCTCGCCCGTGCCTGATGGCACGTTATTTCCTGCCATGGCCTCCGTCGGCTGGCCGGTGTTGGATCCTTGCCTGGTGGGGTCCTTCCCACTTCCTCTTCCCGCGATCTCCTTGGTGAGTCGGGGGATGCACGGTGACGACTCTATCTTCAGGCAGTGCAGCCTCGATGTCCAATGCCCGACTGAGGGCCTCACGGTAAGTCAGATCTCCGTGACCAGCCAACGACACCCCGATCTCCCGCCCGAAATTTCGGTCCTCTTCTCATCGGTGTCGACCACCGAGGTGCATACCGTGACATTTCACGTAACGCACGGTCGTAATCGATGACCGTGGTCTTCCTCGCGCAAGTTGTAAACTCGTGCTCCTTTTCTTCCGGTAACTCTTAGAATTTACTTCTCGTACACTTCCTCTTTCAATTCCTCCAGGAGAAACCTTCGATTCTTCCTCCGCGTGGTTTTTCTCTTCGCCCCCACCAAAAGTCGGTGGCGCCAATATCCGGAAGGCAACGCATGACAAGCGTTCCTGTGATGTGCAGTGGAGGAAATTGAAGATTCGCTCCAGAGCGCGAATCCATAGTTCAGCGTCCACGGGATTCCCGGTCCCGTTGAAGGTGGGCGGGTTTTGCCTGAGGAACAGTTCCTCGATCCGTCTCGCCTGTGGTGGTGGTGGTGGTGGTGGTGTGGCCTCTCTTTCCGGTGTTATCACACGATCCCTCCTTCTCGGCGGCATCCTATCCTTCATAAACACACGAAATTAGATCTCGTCTTATACCATCCATCAGGGTTAATGTATCTATATATATATCAACTGGGTATTTATATACGTAGCAAAAGAAAATTTTAAAACAACATCGAATACCACATAACACCATATTAAAACAAAAGGCTCTCAAGAACTATCATCATATCATATCAATCGCCTCCACGAGGACTTTCATCGTTTTAAACTTTACAAAATACCAGTGCAGTATGATGCCCAAAACAAATACCGCATCACTGTACCTCTTCACGGTGCGCATAAAATCAACACGCCATCGTGGTCATCAAATGGGTTCATGTCGGAACGACTCATCGCTTCCGCATGCATCAAAAGATATACAAAGTATATAGACAAAAGATAATCTAGTCCTAAGAACTAGATCTATGGTCGCCGGAGTGTAGATCGGGCTCCATGCATCGGAGTCGATCGAAGCATGGGAGCTATCCACCCTCCATCTCGTCATCACCGATATATCGCCTCTGGGTCTTCCTGGGTCCTCCTCGGATCCTCCTCCGGATCTTCCTCGGGGTCCTCCTCTGGGTCTTCCTCCGGGTCTTCCTCCGGGTCCTCCTCTTCAGCGTCGGGCACGGGGACAACGGGCCCTCGGTCTCTAGCGGCCCTGGCTTCCTCCATAGCCGCTAGGTCTCGGCGGATCTCCGCCATGACTTCCTCGTAGACATCATCCGAGAAAGGGGCAACAGAGGCGGACATCGGCCTCTCTCACTATACCGAGCTATGTCACGGGATCATAAATCCTCACAAGATCATGGTCCAAAGGCTCGGTGGAGGTGGCGGTGGTCGGACGGTGGAGAGCCGGCGAGATGGGGGGAGACGGACATGGCATGACCGGGCGATGATGGCTGGGCGGGCAATGGCGAGATGGAATCCCACCGGTGGTAGGACGGGAAGGCGAAACAGGGGCGGAAGGTCCCGCCGAACATGCTCCTCTGGCGCCAGCAAGAACACCGTCCATCACCGCTAAGCGAGGCACCTGGATGGAGCCACTCCGAATCTCGTCACGCCAAGTGTATTACCGTGCAGGGCAGACATATCCGCGTGGTGCAGCCCGCACACCGTGAACACATAGCTCAGTGGCCGGCAAAGCGAGGCGGATCCGCCTGTGTCAAAGCTCTCTCGACGGTAAATGTAGTCCGCCGATATTTCACGGGCGTAACCCTGCCAGTCGGATGGCAGTCTCATGATCAGGCGGAGTACACCGTCATAATCCGATGTACCCCGGGCATGTGCTGCAGCCCACTGACGTGTGAAGTGTGCCAAAAACTCGCCAAGGTCGTCTCCGCGGCACATCTGGTAGGAGAAGACGATCAGATAACCTCCTCATGGGTGGCCCTAGAGGACAAAGGGCGCCTAGTGGTGAACACAGTCCGAGCCATCTGAAAAGGAAAGTTTCACTATGGTCAGACACGGTAAACATAACGGTGTATCTAAAAGAAGATATGTATACAAAAGACATCTATACAACAAAGGTTATAGCAATCTATATTCTACCACGACCTAGAATTCTAAATCCTATGGTACGACTTTCATGGTTGGGTCTCCGGAAGAGACGGTATGGTTTCTTAGAGTAGGGTAACGATCGACGCCTAGCCTTCGGGTAGAAGTTACGAGGTCACCCTAGCTTATTGGGTTTGAAATTTTATTTCTACTCATGTTATCGTATCACATCATATCTATTCTCATTATGCACTTACCAATCGTTATTTCATTTTACACAACCGTAATGTTATATCGCTCATTCTTTTACATATGCCACGATAGAGGTAACAAGAGTGGTGTTCGAATTTCTTCATGTCGAGAGGTTGGGACTCAGTAGCGATGTAGTCCTCCAGGTTGAGCAATCGCTTCGCCGTAAGAACTCGTCGATTCTCATCATCGATTCCATTCGGATTGTGATCCTTAAGATCCCTATGTTCTCGCTTTCTCCTAGGGGACGGTTGGTATGCAGGAATGGAATGGGAATGGAATGGTGATTCCTGCGTCCATTCCCATTCCGATGGTTGGTAAGATTTTTACGTCAGGAATCACCATTCCCGAAGGAATGCTTATTACCATGAACATGGGATTAGCCATTCCTCCCCTCCCCTATGGTATTAGCTATTACCATGAATATGAGATTAACCAAATTTATTTATTTATTCTGAAAAATTATTTTTATTTATTTTTTATCTAGTAAAATTAATAATAATAAAATAATAATAATATTTATGATAATAAATAAATAGTAGTTATTAATAATAAATAATTTAATATAATAATAGTGATAAAAAATATAGTTATTAATAATATTAACATAATAAATAACAATAAATACAATAAATAATTATATTAAAATAATAATATTATTGATAAACATATTAAAATAATAATAATAATAAATACTATTAGAAATTAATAATAATATTGACATAAAAATAATAATTAATACCAATAAAGATTATATTAAAATATTATTATTAATTAATTAATTATGATAATAAATAAATAGTAGTTATTAATAATAAATAATTGTAATATAATAATAGTGATAAAAATTATAGTAATTAATAATATTAACATAATAAATAATAATTAATACAATAAATAATTATATTAAAATAATAATAATAATAATAATAATAATAATAATAATAATATTAATAAATACTAGTAATAATAATATTAATAATATTCCTAAGTAATAATATTAAAATAATATTCCTAAGTAATTATATTAGAATAATATTATTATTAATAATAATTAATTAATAATAGTAATAATATTCCTAACTAATAATAATTATTATTAATTAGTAATAATAATTAATTATTATTATTGATATTATTATTATTATTAATTAGTATTAATAATATTCCTAAATATTAATACTAATTATTATTATTATTATTGTTATTATTATTATTATTATTATTATTATTATTATTACGATAATAATAACATAAATTATAAAATCATAATTATTTTATTTGTTTTATTTCATTCCTATTCGTTCATTCCTTGTACATACCAGCCATAAGAATCACATATTTCATTCTATTCCATTCCTATCATCATTCTATTCCAAAGTTCATTCCATTCCAAAGTTCATTCCATTCCTATCCAATTTCATTCCTCGATACCACCCATCACCTTAGTATTTCGCTCAATTGGGGATATCTTATGTTCTCATACTAAGTTCGGTATAAAAGGGATCATGCGTCTTAAGAGTCAATGTTCTCATGGGAAACATACTCATTTACATCATGCTTCAGTATACAACAAGAACACAAATCGCGACACATTGTGCGATACTCAACATTCTCATTTACCAAGTTCTTAAAGCTTGAACTTTCATTCAAGCTAATGACTAGTCAATTGAAACAACTCTTCAATTTCAAAAATTTCCACTTTCCAAAATATTTCTCAACTTCTCAACAAGGCAATATTGAAATTCCAATTCACATTTTCCCATCACTCAAAATAACCTTTAGTTGAAACAGATTACATTCTTCCTCGCTGAAAGCGGGACGACGATGGAGTGCAAAGGCAAGATGCGATCAAACCTAAACAATTTCTAGACTCAACTTTCAACTCATGATTCAAGGAAAGGGTTTCTAGGGTTCAGAGCGAACAAGTGCTCTGATACCACTTTGTGACGACCCGACTTTCCAATGAAGTACGGATCATATGGATCGTCACCGGTATGATAAAGCAATGAAATAAACATAGCTAATCAAGGCAATCAACCAATCAACTACTTAATAACGATAGGTTAAAAGGATAAACAATCCAATACCAACTCAAGTCCTAGAATGACGTGTCAAAAGGGTTCAAGGTTCAACATAACCCAATCGGCTGAATTTAAAGTACGAGGTACGACCTCCACTTCAATACGGAAATAAGCAATTATGATCAAAACATTAATAATATCAGAGTTAGGCAAGATTAAACGTGTGGACATGCATATGACGATGCATGCCCAAGGTTCTAGAAACCTTTCTAATTAAGCATCAAAATAGGCGCTACTCGCACCACCGCACCCATCATCGATCTTGCTCAACCCGCACGTCAAAAACGAAATGCGGGGCTAAGTACAAAAGTACTCGGTGGACTCGTTGCCAAAACATTTTCTTGTCAAAAGTTATTAATCGCCCACAATAGCGCATGAGGATTTTAGATAAAAGACTCATGCCTATCAAATATTTTATCGTTTTCCAAAAGTTCGGCGAACTATTTCATTCACGTTGTTTCCATATCTGATCATTCATTCATTCATTCGCGCACTATGGAGGTGGCCACCTACACATAGTCGCCGCGACCGGTCGAGGTAGCTAACCTTAACACACGGTCATGCGTGTACACAATCCGAGTTAGTCCTTAACTAAGTCGGATCCGATCGTTACTTTTTAACGTTGGTGGACCAACACATTCACATACCACATTGATATACCAATCTCGGATAGGATAACAACAAAACATAAACATTTGGCAGTCAATAACATTTCATGTGATAATATTTCATAAAGCTTTGTAAAACATGCTTTGAGATATGCATAACATTTTCGTTTCAAGAAAGCCCACCTGCTAATCCAAAGCTTAGTGGTTCTAAATGAGCAGGGTGAGTATCCTTCCTCAAAGAACTCACGCCCGATCGAACCCTTCATAAGAAAATAGCCGTTTAGGTTCTTTCTATCGATCGATGGTCGCTATAAATTACGACTTTAAAGTTCCCAATTAGGGTTTCTTTATGATTTTATGTGATTGTTTTAAGATAACTTCTATTATCTTACATCCCCAATTCCCAAACTATATTACCTCATCGCTCATAGGTGAACTTCAATTATGAATCACATATTCCGAGTCTATCTCGACTCTTAACCTTAGTTTTATTATAACGTTATTACGTTATAGGTTATCGTAATCAAATTATGATTGATAAATTAGGATATTCTCAAGCCACTAACTAGACTTAACAATTATAGTTACGTCCTAGTAGGTTATGCTTGGCGGCTTGTCGTATTAGCATGATAATTCAAAAGAGGAGAGTTGACTTATGATTCAAATGAATACATGCTATCATGTAAGTAAGTGCTTAAGAACAAAAGAAGTGTTTCAGAAATATTAACTCGACTTTTGGGACATAAGGATCGACATCTTATGTTCTAATCTTTGCTTGCACATTACGACATTGTTTGTTTATCCTAACTCGTCGGAGATTACATATGTCGATAATCGCCGTTCGTTATCGAGTTGTTTTAACGCTTCAACTAATATCGTATTGGGTTGTCGTTATTGAATACTAACGTTGTAGCTCGGCTTTTTTTTTTTAACTTAGGAACTCGCATTCGAGTGTCCTTTCATTAAATAAAACCCTAATTTGTGTCTAACTTCGATTCTCGTTAATTCCTTCTTAAGTTATCGAAATTGGTCGATTCTTTTTCGATTCTCGCATATAGTATTATGTTGTTTACGTTTGGGTTTCGTTTGTCGATTACAACATAAACATAAACATCCAACACCAAACAATACCATACACAACATAAACTATACTAAAGCATTAGAAAACCTAATTTCTAACATAATACACAATCATTGTGTAAGTGTGCATAAGTGTTCCATTCATCCACTCTAATCACAACCATTCATTCCAAGCTTATAATTTCACTATCATAGCATCATTTAACATTAGAATTAAACTCATACTTAGCCATTTTGTTATGTTTTCGATAATTAGCAACAATTAGCATATGTATCCAATAAATTCCAATAAAATCATGTTATACTCCTATCATACTATAGAAGTTAATTATCAACCCAATATCATCATATAAAATTTTAAACCATAGGTTAAAATTGTCCAAAGTTTCGGTAATCACAATTTAGTGAGCTTTGGTGTTCAATAAATTCCACAAAAATTATATCATGCTTATACCATATACTAAACATGAAATATCACTCCATATCATGCATTAAAATTTTAAACCCATGCTTTCTATCCTTATTTCATTTGGTAATTTCATGTATATATATACATATTCAATAAATTCCAACCTTGCACAAAATGGTTATATGTGCAATAGCATGTAATATTAACATCAAACATTAACCAATATTTCATAATATCACATATCCTATTATTTTTAACAACAAAAATCAAATAAATCATTATATATATATATAATGTAGCTCACGGTTTTCTCATCAAAAATAGGAGAGGTGTTTGAATAAATTCAAGGTTAATATATGATGTTCATATCATACCCTAAACACCATATCTCAACTATTTTCAACAAACAAAACCAAACAATACTCTAAAAGTATATAAATATAATCGGTCAAAATAAAATAAAATAGGAGATGTGTTTCAAAATTCCAAGATTTTTATATCATGTTCACATCATATTTTAAACACCATATCTCAACTATTTTTCAAAAATAAAATCAAACCATGGCTTAAATAAGCCTCAACACTCACGTTTTTACAAATAATTTTCAAATGTATTCGGAAAATTATGATATTTATACTACATGCTTATAATACATTAGCAAGCAACAATATCAAATAATATTCACAAAATCATTCTTTGGCATATTTAAAAATAAATAAAGCATAAATCAAAAAAATATAAACATGCTCCAAAAATTATGAAATGTTTACAGTAGCCTTAAAACATCATTCTAAACATTTTTCATTCATGTCTTAAGAGCATTTGAAGGCTCTAAAGTCACGAAAATAAATGGGGAGCAAACTAAGGTTTTTAAACCCAAAAATTCAAAATAAAAATTCCACTCCATTAGGATGGAAGAGGATGATGAATAATACCTTCCTATGGTCTTAGAATGATTATTTGAGTGTGGGAGAGGTTTGGGAGGGAGGATTTAGTGTTGTGAGTTTGAAAAGTGTAGAGACAAATTTGAAAATGAGAGAAAAAGTGTGCAAGGTGAAATGGTCTGCCCTTGAACGTCTCTCTACTGTTATTACAGACCTAATGGCTGTCATTGCCCATTTTGGGGTGGTCTTGGTGGTAATTGGGAGGTGGATTGGTCAAATTACCCGTTTTGGTATGTTAATACCGACTCTTTAAGTTTTAACGCACTTTCGATCGATTTCTCGGAACCTTAAGGTTTTATCTTATTAAATAGCCTTTAAAAGACTTATTTTAATGTTCATAAATATTTCACGAAGTTCGGACGTCGTTCGATAAGTCAATTCCGAGTTATCGCGAAAAAGCTGCGTCGGCGATTAAAAATATGCCCATTCAAAATTCTATTGAATTTTGAGCTTTCATAAATAATTTGAGTCTTATAAATCATATTTTATTGATTTAGACCCTCGGTTCGAGTTTGGTCGTTCGGATCAATTTAGGGTTTTCCTGTATATTTTACCCATGTTCGGTTAAGTTCTTGAATTCCTTCTAAATTGATTCTTATAATTTATAAATTGTAATAAATTATTCCTTCCTGATTTTGGTTGTTATCATCATTTATTACGCTTAGCACGGATCGGGAGTTGTTCCGCTCAGAATAGTGTTTTAAGATCGACCGCAAGTATGCCCGAAAATTCTCATTCTTCGCATTCTCACATGTTTTCGTGTGAGGATTCTAAAATGAAATCCGCTCATGGAGATTCATTCTCGATCTTTCATTCTATGTTCAAAGCTACTCGAAAACCCTAATCCAGGTGGGACTAGTTATCGATTTTGATTTCTTTAGTATTCAATCTCGAATCGATTCTAATTGCTTCATTGGTTTCCTTAAACATAATTAAGGTCTAAGAACCACAACTAAGTGATTCAAACATCACTAATAAAAGTTTTAAATTTTTCGGGTTATTACACTTCTCCATAGCCAAAGCTTAGTCTAGGGTCATTTCTCCATAGATCATTACCACTACAAAGGTGAGAAAATCGAACAAGGCTTCGATTATACCATATGTTTTACAAAAAAAAATTCGAAAGTTTGGTTATGGAAATGCATGTGATCTTGATGTTCTTGTTTGTAAAGGTTTACTAGTGCATGTGTTATTGATGATTCTTGATTGTAAAATTTCACTAATGCATGTGTGTTGATTGTAAAATTTGGCTAATGCATGTTAAGTTTGATCTATGGATAAGTAGGTGTTCTTGATTTCAAAATGTTATGCATGTGTGTTTGATCTCAAAATTTTGCTAACTTATGGTAAGTCATGCATCAAAAATGTGTAGCATGATGAAATAGAAGCATAGATCATGTTTAGAAATTAATTTGAACATGTCATGAGATTTTTGATGATGATCGAAATTTTTAAAAATTATTTTAAGGTTGGATTATTGATATATGGTGTTGTAAGAGCTCATAGTGATTTATTTGAAATTTACAAAAATCCTATGCTAATTTTCTCAAAATGACCGAAAATGATTAACAAGGCTAAGTTAGTGTACAATTTTATTTTGAGACATGCAATGGCATATTAATGATCTAGGACCTTAATTTTGTATTACATGAATTTACTAGAATTTTTGATAAATTAATGCTCAAATTTTTGAAAATGACCGAGAGCTTCATGTGGGATTTAAGCATGATTGAGTTAATTCTAGTATGATATTATGATGTTATATTGCTATACTATAGTATATAAGCATAGTGTATTTTTGTTGAAATTTTATAAAAATGTTTGATGCATATGTGAAAAGGACCAAGACTATGGACATGATTTACTTGATGTAAAAATTAAATATGATGTACTATATGTTATAGATTAATGTTGGGACCTTGTACTAATTAATTAGAATTTTTAAGAATTTTTGGACAATTTTTAAACAAAAAGCCGTGACCTATATATATTAAAAAGGTGATGCTCAAATTTTCTATAGTTAATGTTAATACACATTAGTGATACTATGATAATATAGTACACTATGTGAATTTAGAAGAATTTTTGAAAGATGTTTGGATCTTATAAAGCTAAATAGCCGTGAGCTTTATTAAAAGCATTAAGGATTTTTAATCCTTAAATATCAAGAAAAATGATGTATTATATGTTTAGAAATTATTTTCAAACATATTAAGAATTAAGAGTTTATAAAAAGAAATCAATTGAAAAATTGATTTATATGGAAACTATAGATTAAAATATGAATTAGTAAAGAATTTACTAATCAAAGTCAAAATTGTTGACTTTTGAAATCAACGTACGAAATACGTTCGATAAATACGTTAATACGCATAAAACGTATTAATTAGGTAAAGAAATCTCGTTGGTAAGAGAAGATTTCATAATTGAGATCGTTAGATCAAAAGACGTGAGAACACGATTGAACATTTACCTAAAAGGTTAAAATGGTAATTGTTGAACATATCTCATTTCTATCGAAGAACGAGAAATGTTAGTTAAGATACGCAGTTGAACGGCGTATTGAATTCATTAAGGAATTCAATTTATATCGATATAGAATATCGAAGTTTATACTAGACTTTGAAAGTCTCGAAAAACATGAACGACGTACTAAACATCGCTTTTACGTAAAGGTGTGGACACTGACGCGACGACTGGACGTTGAAGAGTAATCGAATTAAAGACGATCAAATAGTCCAGGTGGGCTTTCTTATCTAATTAAAACGTAACCTTGTTATATTTTCAAATGATGTTATTTACGATGCTTATATCAAGAAATGTTGATAAAATGTTTACGAGATTACCTGCCAAAAATATTTATGTTTTATGTATGTATCCTATCCTGAATGAATGGTATGAATGTGTTGGATAGCTTCCAACTTATGAATGAAATCGATATCGGATCCTATGCCGGAAGGCTTACACCTGGCTAGGGTTAACGTGTACACTAATTATGACTGTGTGCTGTAAGAACAATTCACGGCCGGTCACAACGACGTAGAGGGAGGCCTCCTTCTACGGCGTTAATGATAATGTTATGAAGAGATGAAAGGGGATATGGATCATACACAAGGAAAATGCCCGGCCAAAGCGACGATTTGAAAATGATGAAAATATTTAGTAAGACTGGCATTTCAAATAAAACCCTGTGTGTCTTACCATAACGTGGCAGTGTAATTTAAATACGATAAAATGTTTTTGGCATGAGTCCACTGAGTGCATTCTTGTACTCAGCCCTGCATGTTTGTTTTTAAATGTGCAGGTTGAGCTGATGATGATGATGGAGGAGTGTTGAGGAGTCCGAATGTTTTTGATGTTTATATGACAAGTTAGAACCTTGAATACACATCGTCATATGTGTATTCACACGTTTTCCGCTGCAGTTTGAACAATGTTTCTATGATAAGATGATATTAACTGTTGAAGTCCTTCAGATCATTATAATTCTTTTAGATCTGTTGGCCTAGCCCACCTGGTATATTATGTTATTTTACATATGATATGCATCCTCATAATAGTCTTTCATGAACCCTAAATATTGTTCCTTGTATTAGTCCTCTCCAATCCGTTCTTAGGATTGGGGCCGTGACAGAGTGGTATCAGAGCAGTTTGCTCTTTGAATCCAAAATTCCCTTTCAGAATAGAGTCTAAATTGAGTCACTAGACTTCTAGAAATCTGCTGACTATGCTCAACACTCCATCACATCAAGCTCAACCGGGATGAGGTAAATGATTTCTTTCTCAAACTAACTCTTGAAATGAAAAGTTTTAATGATAAACAAGATTGAAATTATATTTTGAAGAAAAAGGAAAAGAAATGTTATGATGTTCAATTGAAATGAAAGTTATGAGTAAGAAAATTTCAAAACTCGATTTTGAAATTAACAAGAGTTATGCAAAGTGATTGAACTGGAAATGAATGTATATGTTTGAAATGAACATGAACGGTCAATGTTGAAAGGATGAATTCAAAGAAATATATATGTATGAATGAACTGTATTTTCATTCTTTGAAATTTTAGTTTTAAATTTCACGTTGGATTATGACGAATGATATGCCATCACAAGAAGAACATAGACGAGTAAGAAGCATGAGCATGTATTGCAAAAGAACTTAGAAGTATGAATTTCTTTTCCCTTACAAGAACAAAAAGAATGACCAGAACGACGAAAGTAACGATAGTCACAAGCTTTTAAGGCAAAAAGGCGCATGCAAACAACAAGTACAACCTCGACATTGGAAATGAACGATGGCAATACCATCACTCGGCTTCAACCTCGGCATGTGCGACTGTCGGCTTGACTTCGGTAACTTTAACCTCGACTTCGATATGCCGACCTGGGTAGCTTGTACTACGTTGGCATCGGCAACAGCATACACGATCTTGGCGTCGGCATTGCCAAAAATCTCGGCGCGAGCGCGCAAAATTTTCCTGCACTGTGCAGTGATTTTGTTCTGGCTCGTTCTCTTTCGTGTGGACTCTGATTTATGCACGGTTTTCGCCTGCGTATTCCTAACACACTGAAGTTTATTTGTTATGAAGGACTGAACTCCTGTTTCTTTCCCCAGAATTCACGAGGGTCTGTTGAATTCTAGTTCAAGTTTTAGTTAGTACAAAAACCTTATAGTATAACATGGATTAAAAAAAAAAGCCGCTAGATAAAAAATTCCCAGCTGAATAAGAGTTACGACGTAGGTGGTACATGAAAACATTTCCTTATCACATCATCTGTTTATCAGATGTGTTTGGATTGTTTATCTGCTTTATAGATTGTCCTGTTTATCCTAGCTGCCTAACAGCTATGCTAAAGTTTATCTTATCTGTTTGTCGGATAATGTTCAGTTTGACTTATGCTAGTTTTGTCTGTGGCAGATGGAGGAGATTCGTTATACAGCTAGGAGGAGGTTAGGACCGCATGCTACGCCCGAAGAGGTGGTTCGTGCCTATCGTGAATATTGGATGTGCTGGGGCGATGACTTGGGGGAATTCCTGATGCAATACCTTAGACACTGGAGGGATGCTCGAGTATACGGTGTGACGGATTTCGACGGTGTCAAGCGCCTTTTGACCCGACTTCCATCCGATTGGGAGGATTATGGCCGGGAGGTGTCAGGTGATTACATCTACCGCCCAGACGGGGACTATGACTTGATCGCAGACTTACCGCGATTCGTCAGTCATCTGAGTTATGTTTTCTGTATATATGGAGCCGCCCCGAGAGGACCTTACCTTCCTCCGAGGGAGTATACTTGGCGTGACAACACGCCGGAGTGGCTATACACTGAGGTTCCGCGGCAGGTTGATCCGGTGGTGCCCCGGTATCTTTTTGATGAGAGTAGGCTCGCCCGTGTGGATAGTGCAGCGCGACCGATAGCACTAGGGGCGCCTGTTTTTCCACCATTATCTTTTGGACATCCTTTACATCCACCCCTACCACCTCTACCACCGATGACAGCTCCACCACCTCCAGTAGAGCCCTACCGCCAGACGGCGAGGATGCGAGTGTCGGACACATATCATGGTTACACCGATGCGTGTCGATTATGATCGACACGTGCGATTCTGATCGATACGCGAGGATTTCGCACGATGCGCGACATATACGCGATAGGAGATAATGGGGCAGGACCATCCAGGGTACGTGCACGAGAGGATGATTCTGATGAGGAGGAAGATCCCGACGAGGACGAGTGAGAGTCCAGACGAGGACCATGGATGCAGATCTATATAGATGTGTGTAGTTAATATATGTATGTAGTAGGGTTGCTTATGTAATAGTGAAAGGGAAAGCTTAACGTTTTGCAATGATATGTAAGCAAGTATGTATGTAATTTTCTTTATGATGACTGCTTGTATGAAACAGCCTTTCTTATGGCAAAATTTTCCGATATATATATATGACCCTGAAATGGGCTTTTGCAGCAAAAATATGTATGACAAAGATGAAATGTTTTATTAAAGTCGTTTTACAATGAGGCTATGATGATATTATGTATGTTAAATTATGAAAATAATGTGTGATGCTAATTATATGTTTTATATAGCAGAATGCCACCTAGACAAGATCCTGAGCAAGGAATTAGAGGCAGAGGAAGAGGTAGGGAAGAGGTAGAATCGAGACAGAACCGGAAGATACACCCCACCTCCACCGATCGTAGGATAGAGGAACTTTTCTTAGGCGTAACCTCCATCTTTAATGGAAAAGGAAATCACGAGGCGAACAATGGATAAGAACAATGGAACGAATCTTTGACTTTTACGATTGCAGTGTGCAAGAACGATCGTCATGTATTACCTTTCGACAATGGACTGCTTGACACGGTGGGAAGCTAGAAGGAAGATTTTCTGACAGTAATGTATGGAAGAATTTACTTGGGAGGATTTGAGAGGAGATGTATGACAAGTATATTCCAAAAGTTATAGGAAAAGGAAGGACACGAATTCTTCGTGTTGAAACGAGAAAGATGTTCAGAATCGACTATGATCGCACCTTCGCGACATGTCAAGATATGCTCTTGATCAAGTTAACACGGATTTGAAAATGTCGAGAAAAGTTTAGGTCGGCCCAAGACCGAGATAAGGATGTCTCTCGCCAGTCATGGAGACTTGACTTATACCGAGGCTCTTGGACGAGCTCTGGATATTGAGGCAGCGATGCCTCAATATGACCGAAAATGATATATGGTGTTGTAAGAGTTCATAGTGATTTATTTGAAATTTACAAAAATCCTATGCTAATTTTCTCAAAATGACCGAAAATGATTAACAAGGCTAAGTTAGTGTACAATTTTATTTTGAGACATGCAATGGCATATTAATGATCTAGGACCTTAATTTTGTATTACATGAATTTACTAGAATTTTTGATAAATTAATGCTCAAATTTTTGAAAATGACCGAGAGCTTCATGTGGGATTTAAGCATGATTGAGTTGATTCTAGTATGATATTATGATGTTATATTGTTATACTATAGTATATAAGCATAGTGTATTTTTGTTGAAATTTTATAAAAATGTTTGATGCATATGTGAAAAGGACCGAGAGTATGGACATGATTTACTTGGTGTAAAAATTAAATATGATGTACTATATGTTATAAATATGTTATAGATTAATGTTGGGACCTTGTACTAATTAATTAGAATTTTTAAGAATTTTTGGATAATTTTTAAACAAAAAGCCGTGACCTATATATATTAAAAAGGTGATGCTCAAATTTTCTATAGTTAATGTTAATACACATTAGTGATACTATGATAATATAGTACACTATGTGAATTTAGAAATTTTTTTGAAAGATGTTTGGATTTTATAAAGCTAAATAGCTGTGAGCTATATTAAAAGCATTAAGGATTTTTAATCCTTAAATATCAAGAAAAATGATGTATTATATGTTTAGAAATTATTTTCAAACATATTAAGAATTAAGAGTTTATAAAAAGAAATCAATTGAAAAATTGATTTATATGAAAACTATAGATTAAAATATGAATTAGTAAAGAATTTACTAATCAACGTCAAAATTGTTGAATTTTGAAATCAACGTACGAAATACGTTCGATAAATACGTTAATACGCATAAAACGTATTAATTAGGTAAAGAAATCTCGTTGGTAAGAGAAGATTTCATAATTGAGATCGTTAGATCAAAAGACGTGAGAACACGATTGAACATTTACCTAAAAGGTTAAAATGGTAATTGTTGAACATATCTCGTTTCTATCAAAGAACGAGAAATGTTAGTTAAGATACGCAGTTGAACGGCATATTGAATTCGTTAAGGAATTCAATTAATATCGATATAAAATATCGAAGTTTATACTAGACTTTGAAAGTCTCGAAAAATGTGAACGACGTACTAAAAATCGCTTTTACGTAAAGGTGTGGACACTGACGCGACGACTGGACGTTGAAGAGTAATCGAATTAAAGACGATCAAATAGTCCAGGTGGGCTTTCTTATCTAATTAAAACGTAACCTTGCTATATTTTCAAATGATGTTATTTACGATGCTTATATCAAGAAATGTTGATAAAATGTTTACGAGATTACCTGCCAAAAATGTTTATGTTTTATGTATGTATCCTATCCTGAATGAATGGTATGAATGTGTTGGATATCTTCCAACTTATGAATGAAATCGATATCGGATCCTATGCCGGAAGGCTTACACCTGGCTAGGGTTAACGTGTACACCTAATGATGACTGTGTGCTGTAAGGACAATTCACGGCCGGTCACAACGACGTAGAGGGAGGCCTCCTTCTACGGCGTTAATGATAATGTTATGAAGATATGAAATGGGATATGGATCATACATACAAGGAAAATGCCTGGCCAGGCGACGATTTGAAAAATGATGAAAATATTTAGTAAGCACAAGGCATTTCAAAATAAAACCTATGTCTTACCATAACGTGGCAGTGTAATTTAAATATGATAAAATGTTTTTGGCATGAGTCCACTGAGTGCATTCTTGTACTCAGCCCTGCATGTTTGTTTTTAAATGTGCAGGTTGAGCTGATGATGATGATGGAGGAGTGTTGAGGAGTCCGAATGTTTTTTATGTTTATATGACAAGTTAGAACCTTGAATACACATCGTCATATGTGTATTCACATGTTTTCCGCTGCAGTTTGAACAATGTTTCTATGATAAGATGATATTAACTGTTGAAGTCCTTCAGATCATTATAATTCTTTTAGATCTGTTGGCCTAGCCCACCTGGTATATTATGTTATTTTACATATGATATGCATCCTCATAATAGTCTTTCATGAACCCTAAATACAGTTCCTAGTATTAGTCCTCTCCAATCCGTTCTTAGGATTGGGGCCGTGACAGTGCAACTGGAGAATAACAAAATAAAAACGAAAAGAAACACGGAAAATAAATAACACAAACAATATGCCTAAAGTTTTCCCCGACAACGGCGCCAAAATTTGTTTCGATCAAAAGTGTACTCTTAATTGACTCATAATCGAATGAGGTGTTATAGTAGGGAAAGTTAACCCTAGTCGTCTCTCAAGGAAAACTTAACATGGCTATTGTTCGTGTCAAACACAGAAAGCGATTAAATCCTAAACATTCTAATACCAACAAGGGTTTTGAAACATGCGGGAATTGAAATACGGAAAATAAACAGCATCCTAAGCTAGGGGTTGTCAATCCCGAGCTAAACTAATAAAGCAATAAATCTAAACCAGAGGTTGTCAATCCCTAGTTGAAAAACTACGAAAGCAGTAAAACGAAAGCAATAGCAATCCAATTCGTAGGGTTTGTCAAGCCCTAATCTAAATCTAATTGCAAATAAACCATAATCATCAATCAACCAACAAGAACATGAATTAATCGAAAGCAGGATAAATCAAAGCAATATAAATCAACAATGAAGAAATCATTAAATAAGAACAAGGAATAGAATTGAAATGGAGAAGAAATTGAACCATAGAAATCCTTACAATTGAAATGGAAGTAAATGAGCTTCTTGAATTAATGTTCTTGGATCCTAAATGACAAACTAAATAAAGGAAATGCTTTAAGGGAGAAAAACCATGGGAGAGGCGCTCCCAAGGAAGAACAAAACTGAAGAAAAATAAAAGGGAGCTAGGGTTTTTGGCGTCAAATCAGTATTTATAACGCACAGATTTCACGCCCAGCGCCGGACGCGAGAAGCTCCTGGAATAAAGAATCGCATCACCCCAGCGCCGGATGGAGCGCAGCGCCGGACGCGCCGAGATTCTGGAAAAGGAACACAGCGCCGGTTTGGAGGCGAGATGGCGCTGGGTTGGGCGCTGGGCAATGCCCAGCGCCGGACGGAGGACTTGCGAGCCAGGGGTTGAAATACGCTGGACGGGTCTGGGCCATGCCCAGGCCGCGAAGCTGCAGCGGACGCGGAGGACTGCTGGAAGGGTCCAGCGCCGGTTGGGCTTGAAATGGAGAGTGAACGCGCTTGGGCGAAGGCCGGATGCGCTCGCGCATGCGTCTTGCGCGATCACCGATTTGCTCGGTTCTCACTCGTCCAAACTCCGAATTGCGATCCGTTTGCGCCTATGGACTCATATGGCAACATAATTTACTTCTTATGCAGGAAAGAATCCTTGATTCCTTATCCATTATTCAAGAGAGTCATTGAAAGTGTTCAGTGTCGGTGCGCGAGCGGGCGCGCGGCGTGCACGTGCGCGACTTTGAAGAAATGATCTGTTCTCCTTCGTCCGAACTCCTAAAAGCAAACCGTTTTTGCCTATGAACTCCTGTCGAGATGCTCTTCAATATAATTGATCCTTGGCCGATTCATTTCATCCTATTTAATGCCGATTTTCTGCAAAACATTGAAACGAACCAAGTAAGTCCGAATCGATAAATAATAATCGAACCAACGGCATAAATACGATAAACTAATGAAAATGACATGTAAAAAATACCAAGCATAAGCACAAATTCATACCAAACAACTCCCCCACACTTATCCATTTGCTTGTCCTCAAGCAAAGTCTATACCAATAAGAACAAGGAAAATAATTCATGCAACTTCACTCTTATTCTAATCAGTCAAACCTTATTGCTTTTCCCCCACACTTGGTGTTTACGAATTCAAAGATAATGTGAAATAAATCTAGAATGCAATTGATTTCCAATAAATACAAGGGTAACCTCTGCTCGCACTCCAACTCTCCGTCGTGGGTGAACTAACTAATGTGGTCATCTTTAGCAACAAGTTCCTTTTAAAGTACAAAGAATGTTTTATGATTTTGGAACAATATTCGAAAGGTGAACTCTCGATGAACTCGAGTCTCCTATCGTGGTTTCCCATGTCCATTTCTCAATTTACGAGAAAGAGGGACAGAATCCCATCCTCCATTTCAACAATCTCAACAAAAAAAAAATTATACTTTTTCTTTTTCTTTTTCTTTTTCTCTTCTATTCAACTTTTTAAGTATTTTTTTTTTGTATTTATATAAGGAGGCAAGTATATAGACGATCACAATGTTAACACTACCCCTAACATTAGCCGGACAAATCACATCAATTTTTCCCTATTCATTTTCTATCAATCACAATCTCGTCAATTCACATTACACTCAAATCATATATCACCAAAAGTCTCGGAAATTCAAAATCAATTTGACCAATACCACGGTGTTCAACAGACAAATCAAAATCCTAACTTACTCGCATAGACAAAGCTTAAGTCCAAACAATCAAAATAAGCACAAGGCTCATCATTAAACATACAAAATATATATATATCACGCCCACAAAACCAAATACTCAGTCCTCCACACTAAATTCGAGCACTATCCCCAGTGCTCAAAACACGAATAAAACAAAAATAGCCAAAAAGAGGATGAGACTTCCCTGATAATAGATGGCAGTGGCAGTGTTGGAATGTGGCGTGCGGCGTAACCAGGAGTATCACGGCTACAACTCACGGTGATGAAAATACGCAAAATCTTTATTCCACATCGAACAAAACAAACAAAGACACACGTAAAAATCAAAAGAACAAACACAAAGCCAAAAGAAAACGAGAATAACAAGAAATAAATCGTGGTAAACTCCCATGTAGTACTCAGTTTAACGTCGTGAGCACGACGTGTTTATTAGAGCAACGGTGGTGGTCAATGTGGCGGTCCCCATAATCAGGTGCTACGAGCTCCACCGGTGTCCCAGAGGACTAAACCATGTGGTGCTCCAGATAGGGCATAGACATCCCTTTATTAGCAACTTCAAAAACCGCTTCACCACCTCTATAAGCTCAAGTCAACTCCATTTCTCCAACAAATAGAAGTTAAATTTGAGATGATCACCCACTTCCCTTGCTCATCCTCCAAGAACACATATTTTATCGGTGGTTCCTTCACTACCATTGTGGGTCTGGGCATGCGAACACTTTTCTTTTCCCAATCCTCTTCATCAGCTGAAACCGCATGAACTACTTCGACAGTATTCTCAAAGGATGGCTCATACTCATCGGAGTCTAACTCGGAGACTACCACCTCTTCCTCCTTTTCTTGTAGTGGCGAGAATATTTTGGATGGCTCTTCCACTATATGGTCATCCGCCGATCACCTTGAAGGACAACGACCGCTCGAGCCTCACGGGGTGGCTCAAGTTCTCTCACCGCAAGTTGCCGTTGATCAAAACCAACTTCTTAGCCATCGGCCCCACACGTGCCTCTAAATGCTCAAGAGTTGCGTCTACAGCATCCAATCCTTGACCGTAATCTGAAAGAACGATGAACCCATATCCTCCAACGGCGAACTCGATGGTCGATGGTCGCCGAGCCTCATAGGGTGAGCTTGAGGCTCCCTTATTGCATCTTGTTGCAACAACTCGTTCGACTTCTCACCATCAATTCCAATTTGCCTCTAGCGCTAATTTTGGTGTTGTCGAGATCCAAACGTTGTTGGCGAGTCCGAATCAGTTGCCTTCATATCATCCAATGGATACCTCGAGGTGGTGGTGGGTGTGGTGGTGAAAATACTCTGCTCAAGGGTGGTACCTTTGTTCTTTGTGGAGGTTGTTGTTGATGTGGATCACACCATCCATAATCATGTTGTGGTTCCCATCATCCCGAGTCGGCCGAGGAGGTCGGGCTGCGAATCCCACCACCCCAAATCGGGTTGTGGATCCCAATACTCGGGTTTGGTTGGTTATTCCACCCGAACCATATTGTTGCCGATAAGGCTCAATTCCATCGGGGTTGGAATCCATTCATGGATAGGCCCGGCGTTGCCGTCAAAAGCATACATCTTCTATCAAAGCGGCGGCAACCTAGCATTCACAACACTCACACAAAACGGATCACGTGTAACCGGAGAATAACAAAATAAAAGCGAAAAGAAACACGGAAAATAAATAACACAAACAATATGCCTAAAGTTTTCCCGACAGCGGCGCCAAAATTTGTTTCGATCAAAGTGTACTCTTAATTGACTCATAATCGAATGAGGTGTTATAGTAGGAAAGTTAACCCTAGTCGTCTCTCAAGGAAAACTTAAGGGGCTATTGTTCGTGTCAAACACGTAAAGACGATTAAATCTAAACATTCTAATACCAACAAGGGTTTTGAAACATGCGGAATTGAAATACGGAAAATAAACAAACATCCTAAGCTGGGGTTGTCAATCCCGAGCTAAACTAATAAAGCAATAAATCTAAACCAGAGGTTGTCAATCCTTAGTAGAAAAACTACGAAAGCAGTAAAACGAAAGCAATAGCAATCCAATTCGTAGGGTTTGTCGAGCCCCAATCTAAATCTAATTGCAAATAAACCATAATCATCAATCAACCAACAAGAACATGAATTAATCAGCGCAGTTAAATCAAAGCAATATAAATCAACAATGAAGAAATCATTAAATAAGAACAAGGAATAGAATTGAAATGGAGAAGAAATTGAACCATAGAAATCCTTACAATTGAAATGGAAGTAAATGAGCTTCTTGAATTAATGTTTGTAATATCCCTCCGACCAGTCAGGTCGAGACAGAGGGATATCACGGGTTATAAGTGAAATAAGGAAAAGACAAAGGAACCGAAGGAAAATAGTCACACATATAATATTATATATATTTAGGTAATATAATATATATTTGTAAGAACATCAAACTTATGACGAAATGCTAGCGAACAGATAATTTAAAAAGAGAATTAAATTCGAATAAATAGTGAAGTAATCAAAATCTTAACATGAGAAACGGTGGTGCAAATGTCATCCCGGATATAGGGGCTATCGTTTTTATTAAGCAACTCAAAGTAAAATCAAACATTTGACACGGTCGGTAGCCCGTGTTTATAGCTTTGGGAAAATATTAGAAATTAGACTACCAAGAGTTTTGGATTTCTTGACGATCGATGTCTAAGTGTCAAAGTCGTCTCGCTCGGCCATGCTAGCTCCTCAACACGAAAACATTTGAAAAGAGTTTTGGGCTAAGTACTAGCGCACTCGGTGGGATCTTATGCCCCATTTTGAGAAATCACGGTTCATAAGCAGTTCGAAAAGAGCATGCTAAACACATATCATAGGGCGGGGTTTAAAGAGAAAAGGTGACCCTATATATGCAAAACATATTTTTCTCGAGCGAGCTCGTATCGCGATATCTTCCTTGCTCGTCACATCATGCTACCTCTTTGGACCATAGGAAACAACGTTCCACTAATGGCCGCCGCCAAGACTAGGGAACTTGGCCAAGTTCACTGACCGGACTTCCGTGTACACTACCTCACCAAGACTTAGCTCGAGGCACGATCGTTAACTATCTCGGCCGAAGCCGTGGCGGATAAACCGCTCCAAGGTCGGCACCAAGTAACGAGCAATAAAAACAGCATGCAACTTCTCAATTTTAAATAAATAACTTGGGGCTTAATAACCCGAAATACATTGCAGAAAATAAATCCCACCTATCACCGAAGTGGTACCAATAGTTCATCTTATTCGTACCTATCCACTGGTTGTCCTTGGATGAACCTTAACCAGTCCTACAAGATGAGTCTAATTCTTAGGCATGATTATTTCATAATGATTTCTCAGAATCCATGCCCGAAGCTCAAACTTATCTATTCCAAATTTAGGATCTAGAGTTAAAATATTTGTCGGGTCTTAGTAGTCATATTCTATTTTAGTACATATCATGATAAGAAATGCGACCAGTAATCACGTAGTTACATGCTTTTCGGTTAAGACATATACGTAAGAGTAGCGAGTTGTGTTGGTTTATCATATTTCATGCGTCTTATTAATTCTCTAACATTCTCGTAACATAATATGTTTGAATGCATCATTTGATGACATGTCGACCATATAAGACATGATTCAACACTTAACCAAATTTGTGATATTTAACTTTTAGCAAACTGTTCAAGTGACATACTTTGACGATTCATAACTCTCTACTCAAAATACATATGGTCACAAAAGACACATTCTAGAAACCTCTAAACATCTACTACAAGTTTTAAGAAGGAATCGAGTTCAAAATAATTATGGTTACGGAGATATAAGGTCTCAAAGTGGGCAGCTCGAGGCGACTTCTATAATTAGCATATTTTCATGATTTTCAGATTTGACTTAGCAACGAGCCATTTTACGAGGCTCGTAACGTTTGACTCACAATGCAAAATGGGGAGAGACCCCATTATAGAACCCTTGTAACAAGGACTACATGTTTTATTAAGAAAGACTCAAAAGATACCCGATGCATCAAGAGATACAAGAGCTCAAAGTTGTTGGTTGAAAACGAGCAGTTTGGGTAAGTGATTTTGGGTGAGCGAAAAGCATACTTATAGGACTTGTATTGAGATCAAACTTTCCAGATCATAACTGTGCATGGGAAGGAACATATTTTATGAAGAAACCAAAGTGAAAGTCAAACTACAAACGGCTCGTACCTCTCTCGCAAAAGTTGGACTTGAATAGTTTATTAAAATAGGAATTAGGAAGCTAGGTTTGACAAAAACACTTACGTAATCGTTAACTTTAAAAATTCACTGAGAGCTTATTATAAAGAATCTGAAAATTTAACACATCAGATTGAAAAGCCATTTGAGTCTAGTTTAATTCAGAAAAAGCCTTACTCAATTATCTGCAATAGGTTGGGTGCTAAAAATATTTTACGATAAGCTATCCTTGTCAAGACAGTGTTGTGCAGTTTATTTATAAATTCCATACTAAAAAGTAAAATTTTTATAAAAATCTGGAAAATTTCAGAAAGCTTATCGACATCCTAAATTATGTTTTACCAAATTTCATAGTTTTCCATTTATCCAAACTCAAAACGAAAGCTACAAACCGTGGGTGATGAACAGGGTAATTTAACAGTTTTGTGCAGTGCGTTTGCAATATAAAATTAAATAGTAAAACACCATGGATTAACTTGAAATTTAACAGAGACATGATATACATGTTTAATTAAAACATAGTTAAATTTGGTACTCATCGGACCACTAAAACCTAGTTAATTAATTCCACATATGTACTGTTCGTGCAGCCAACTTCCAGTTTTCATCCAAGTTCATAATTCTAAGTAATTTCTTTCATGCATTTCATCAAACACAATATGTGCACATATATAAGACACGAAATCTTGGTGAATTTATCACCCCAATCCCCAACCAAGTTCATCATTTAAATCATGCAATCCATACACCATCAATACACAACATAGCAACCTGGTTGAAACATACAATTCAATGACATGCAATCACTCACATGTAGAAACCCATCAATCTCAAGCACTTAGGCATACATACATGTATGTCATTTGAATACTAGCTCAAGGTGTATATAATTCACCTTAGAGGCGATTTAATGATAATCAAGAGATTGACGAAGAAGGCGTTGAACTCAAAGCTTAGAAATGTTTGACCGTTCCTACACCAACAAGAGTTATAAAATCCACTTCCAAATTAGCAAGTAGGATCCATCTACCAAGACATAAGATGAGTGAGGTTCTTAGCTAGGAAAAAAAAAAAACACAGATGAACCTCACCTTGAAATTGGACTAAGCCATTGGCCTTTTGTGCCTAGCCGATGGAAGTACTTGAAAGATGGAAATTGAGAAAATATAAGAGAGCTTTGAGTGTAGGGGCTGCCTTGATTATGAGGTGGCCATAAGCCACTTTCTTGTTAGAAGAGAATGACGGAGAGAGGAAAATGTGAGTGGTTTAAAGAAACAATGGAGAATTACTTGAGAGAAATAGAGGAATAGTAGGGAAAGGGTGCGCGCGATGGGAGGAATAGGAGTTTGGAATAGTCTAAGTGTTATACTAGTTGGAAGGATGACAAAAGGCATGTAGGGTGGCAGGTGTCACCACTTTAGGGCTAACACACACAATTCATGACACCTACACAAACACATGCACCAACACACAATACTTTGTGCACACTAACACACGCATAAACATATCACATATACACTCACATGTAAATATAGAATATAGATCTAGAGAGATATACATCATACATATTGGCACGCCTACTTAACTAATATATGTATATATGTATTTAATTATTTAAGTATGCTATATAATTAATTAAATTATCACTTAATATTTGACATAGTATAATTTGGTAGCATGTAATTCACATATGGAGCTTCTAATCATTTTCTTAGAAGCATATATGCATATATTATTTTATTTAGATATTAAATTATTAAGAACTAACTTGTCCATACACGTAAAATACTACATGTTAGTACTTTATATTATAAGAATCAAATTTGCAAACACTACGGGTGCTCAATTATATTATCACCATCTTCTTATTTAACATGTACTAGCTTCATAGATTATAGATACTTAATAGCGAGGCTCGTAATTCAAAATTCTTCACACACCATGATATGCATGCTAATGAGAAAAGATTTACGAGTTTTAATTGGGTTTAAAAGGAAAGATTTTCTCGAGAGAAAAAAACAAAGTTTATTATTAGCATATTTCATTAAGGTTCATTACTAGCGAGACAACTCTAGGGATATTACAAACTACCCCGTTAGAAAAATTTCGTCCTCGAAATTTCACGGTGTCTAGCGGCATAAGTCTAGTAAGGCTTCTTAGAGCTCGGTTTTTATTCTCTCATTATCCTTCTTGGTTCTTAATGTCTTTAGAGAAATCACTAATAGTGGATCCTTGCTTCTAAATGGTTAAATGGAACTCTTAGCGTACCCAATTAAGCCTTTCATGTTTCGTTGTGTCACTACGATCGAGACTCGTGATCACGGTATATACCACGTTGTGACTCTATATCTCATATTGGGAGAAATCTTCACCTTAGAAGCAATAAGGTCATCGATCGCCTCGTCGAGAAAAAAAAGCAAGATTATCGGACTAATAGGAGGCAGAAAGAGCTAGAAGATAAAGGTTGAGAAGACTTGGGAAACTTTCACCTTTGAGCTATTATGGTCGTCGGCCGGTTAATCAGGCGGTAAGATTGATGGCGAGGTGCGAGGCGGGAGGTGAGGATCGTATGATGCGGCGAAAAAGATTCATTTTTTGTCATTAGTGAGAGGAAAAGTTGGAAGTTGTGGATACCTTCAAGCATTTGGATAATCGTTGGGTCAGTAGCATTAGGATGAAGGACATGAAGTCCTTGTTCGAGGAGGAAGAGGTTGATGGTGAGCGTGATCGGATGGTATGTATCGAAATTTTGGATCTCAATCTTATCTATGCATTGGCGAGGTCGTTTTGACGTCATGTTCCATGGTACAAGGTGATAAGCATGCTAGGGTAGTGAGGAAAGTTTACCTTAAGAAAATGTCGAGGTCTAAATGAGACATAATCTACTCTCTTTTTTTCTTTTTCTTTTTTGCTTGGGGCATGCGTTATACTCGTCGTTACACTTATCGGGTGTGCACTATGGGTAATCCCGCCAAAGTCTATGTATTGATTGTATGAGAGAGGTTCATCATGGTAAGGGTGAGATGCCTGTGCACTGAGGTAAGTTCTAGGTATGAACTTGGTAAGGATGGATACGCCTGAGGGTATGTACGTCTTGACTTATTTATGATCTTGGGTTCTACTTGTTCGCAAAAACACTCCAAGTGCTTACGGATTCTCGCACTTGGCTTCATATAGGTAGTGTTTTCGAATCTCCGGCACGTCTTATGCGCTACAATCTCACATCGGTGGTCGGGTAGTTCACTTCACGGTCATTAATATCGTGTTGCGTTTCTTTGTGATTTTCTTCTTTGCATCCACATATATATTGGTCTTTGCTTCAGAGTGTCGATGTATGCGGCCTATCATTTGTTTCTTTGCGGTGTTTCTTGTGTTAGTGCCGAAGTTGATCTCATCTCGAGTTCTTGCATTGGGCTATGTATCCTAGGGTACTTTATGAAACGATTTATATTAAGAGTGAAAACCATCATCTGTCTATCTACTTATTGTCTTCAACATCATTTTCTTAGCATTTCCTTGTGATGTGTCTCCTTCCTTGAGTGAGTGGTCATTTGGTTTGCTTAAGTCTGGACCGGTGACAAGCCGAGTCTTATACTAACAAACTCGGGATTCAGTTTCTATCGGCATCAATAGGTATGGTCAAAGATCGAGGCGGATAATAAATATCTTGAAAGTATGGCGTCAAGCATATTTAGAAATTACTTGATGCGATAGGGTATCTCAAATAATATGTCCAATGATGACTTTAATCGAATGGGATTTGCCTCACTTGAGGACTTCCAAAGCGGAGTTCATCCCAGTGAGAATTTGAAAAGCAAGTTAGTAAAGTTTTCCTCTTATGATAGAGGTTTGAACAACGAAAGTTTGAACAATGATAAAATTTCATAGTCAAAGTGACATGAGAATCCTCACAAAAGATTTAACAAGTTTCTTAATTGAGACGGATAAGGCTTTGGAAGTAGGGAACAAATTACCTAGTTTAGAGATTTGTCATTTCGAGACTTGTTGAGTTTGTAGAAGCGCCTCTAGGGAGGACTTTTCAAGGATGGCCCTACGATCGCCTCTAATGAGGATTTTAGTGCGATGACAAACAAGAGTCATTAAGCATGAAAGCATCGTGAAAAAAATGCGACTAAATTGAAATGCTTGACTTGCAAAGATAACAGGAAAGAATGAGTATGAAGTCGATCAAAACAACATAGGCGTCGAGGTTTTTGTCTAAATGGATTAGTGTAAAGGTAATGCTTAGAGGATGTATGGATATAGCCTCTTGATCTAGTCAAGTATCGTTCTCAAATTTTCTTGTTGGTGCCATCCTCCTTAGCTTGTCTATTATGTACTAGAATTGGTAGCTTGCCTCGTTCTATATGTCAAGTCTATTTTCTACATGTCGGTAATGCTTTTGAGCAAGAGCTTCTTCTTTGTGTGGTGGGTGGGTGGGGATACTCCACTAGTCTTAACTACTTATAGGCAAAGAAGATGGAGTATAGGCAGAAGTTTGGAAGCCTTTCGTTTTTCTTAGATGGTCTTGTTTTTGGGTCGTCCTTCCTACAGTGATCGATGGAATCTGTAATAAGGGCAGTACTTTCAACGATGGAGCAGCTCTTGACTTGACATGTTAAATTGGTGGGGATTTTTATTTTTCGGTATAGTTGCATTATCGTCGGTGTGGAGGCTCAGGGTGTCCATCTTCTTGAAGTCACAATAATACTTGCTCGAAGTCATGACGGCCATCACGGTCGAGTAGAGATTCGAGTTGTGAGGTGTGAACTAGAGCGTCGACGTTTCTTTAGTCTTTGCTTCATGATTAGTCTAGTGAAAACCTATCGGCGGTCATGGTCGTTATTACATAGTTATATTCGATCGAGATCGTCGGTCATGATACTTGGTGTGGTGACCACTTCTTTGTTTGCGATTACGGGTTGACGATCGGGATGTTGGTTAGCGAGATATGAGTATGGTGTCTTGAGCGTGAAAATTTCACGATCTACATGGCGAATCGAAATAATTGGGTGGAAAAGCTGCGGAGTGTAGGTCGAGATGTCGACAAATCTTTGTTTTCTAGGAACCGTGCCGAATTTGCGAGGCACCTACATCATTCGGTTAGGAGTTCTGATGTCTTTTGCATGGATTTGGAAATGTAGGCGCAATCATCCATGACGAGGTTACTTGTTACACGAGGTGGTGGTAATTGCCACAACTGGATAGTCGAGGTAGGTTGAAAATCAGTAGCTATGGCGTCGATAATTGGCGATGGGGTTATAAGAGTTTTGGGTACTCGATCTCGGTGATGCGGTAATCCCGTGTTATAGTTGCCGACTAGTGAAATTAACTATTCAATATGACTTAGGAATTGTTTTGCTAGCGGTAGCATAAATCATCTTATATTCTCATTAACCTCCGTTTAGTTGGTAACTCGAGGATCATCTTCGTTGCAACTTTGTGTTTTGGTAAACCGTCCTTCTCGGGCTAATTTTCATCTAGTGACGAGACTCGTAACGTACCTCTCTATTGATTCCTTAGGACTCATTGTGTGGCTTCTAAGGTAATAACGGTGTCCTACCACCCACAAGGTATAATTCTAGTCGAGCGCTTAGAGTGTAATCTTAGAAAGTCAGACTAGGTTCAAGAGAAAAACAACATAAGGGAACATAAGGAAATCTAGGTTCTCGTAACCTATGTATCTCGATGGTTCTCATCTTAGTGAGATTCCTTAAATTCTAACAATTCTTACTTATCGACTTGACATATTGTCCATGATTACTCGTGAGATTTTATTTCTAAATTGAGGTTTAAACTTAACTTGCTCACTTGAGGTAGAGTCGACAAAAACTACTTGATATCCGGTTTCTTCGTTCTTTACGCTACTAGTATCTCATTTAGGACCCACTCGGTCTCATGGGCTCCTTCGTCCCATTCGATCATTCCATGATATCATATAAACATGAAGGTATTTTCTCAACCGACCATTAACAATTGAACCATTTTCCTATCTCAAACATTTTCAAAATTTTCACTCAAATTACGTACATAACTTTTCATGAAACATTCACTTCATTTTATTTGAGAATAAATTTGGAATCCATCGATTCAAAACATACCTTTCGGAGGGCACCATGGAAGAGAGAGACAAGCGATTGATTGTCCTTCAAGAATCAAAAGATTGTACCTAACTTTAATGAGGTGGGTTTGATAACAAGGGCCAAACAATGAACTAGGATAGGAGTTCTATCGACTATTTGGAAGAGTAAATTTTGGTAGTCAAAAGCAGTCAAAAGGAAAATCTGCAGATTAGGCGATTCGAAATAAAGCGTTGGCGGTCGAGGCGGGCACGAGCTCGATACCATTTGTAATATCCTCCGACCGGTCGGTCGGGACGAGATGGATATCACGGGTTATAAGTGAAATAAGGAAAGGACAAAGGAACCAGGAAAATAGTCACACATATAATATTATATATATTTAGGTAATATAATATATATTTGTTAGAACATCAAACTTATGGCGAAATCTAGCGAGCAGATAATTTAAAAGAGAATTAAATTCGAATAAATAGTGAAATAATCAAAATCTTAACATGAGAACGGTGGTGCAAATGCCATCGGATATATAGGGGCTATCGTTTTTATTAAGCAACTCAAAGTAAAATCAAACATTTGACACGGTCGGCGCCCGTGTTTATAGCTTTGGGAAAATATTAGAAATTAGACTACCAAGAGTTTTGGATTTCTTGACGATCGATGTCTAAGTGTCGTGAGTCGTCTCGCTCGGCCATGCTAGCTCCTCAACACGAAAACATTTGAAAAGAGTTTTGGGCTAAGTACTAGCGTACTCGGTGGGATCTTATGCCCCATTTTGAGAAATCACGGTTCATAAGCAGTTCGAAAAGAGCATGCTAAACACATATCATAGGGCGGGTTTTAAAGAAAAAGGTGACCCTATATATGCAAAACATATTTTCTCCAAGCGAGCTCGTATCGCGATATACTTCCTTGCTCATCACATCGTGCTACCTCTTTGGACCATAGGAAACAACGTTCCACTAATGGCATTAAACGCCAAGACTAGGGAACTTGGCCAAGTTCACTGGCCGGACTTAGTGTACACTACCTCGGCCGATTACTTAGCTCGAGGCACGATCGTTAACTATCTCGGCCGAAGCCGTGGCGGATAAACCGCTCAAGGTCGGCACAAGTAACGAGCAATAAAAAGCGACGCAACTTCTCAATTTTAAATAAATAACTTGGGGCTTAATAACCCGAAATACATTGCAGAAAATAAATCCCACCTGTCACCGAAGTGGTACCAATAGTTCATCTTATTCGTACATATCCACTGGTTGTCCTTGGATGAACCTTAACCAGTCCTACAAGATGAGTCTAATTCTTAGGCATGATTATTTCATAATGATTTCTCAGAATCCATGCCCGAAGCTCAAACTTATCTATTCCAAATTTAGGATCTAGAGTTAAAATATTTGTCGGGTCTTAGTAGTCATATTCTATTTTAGTACATATCATGATAAGAAATGCAGCCAAGTAATCACGTAGTTACATGCTTTTCGGTTAAGACATGCTTCTGTAAGAGTAGCAGGTTGTGTTGGTTTATCATATTTCATGCGTCTTATTAATTCTCTAACATGCTCGTAACATAATATGTTTGAATGCATCATTTGATGACATGTCAGTCATATAAGACATGATTCCAACACTTAACCAAATTTGTGATATTTAACTTTTAGCAAAACTGTTCAAGTGACATACTTTGACGATTCATAACTCTCTACTCAAAATACATATGGTCACAAAAAGACACATTCTAGAAACCTCTAAACATCTACTACAAGTTTTAAGAAGGAATCGAGTTCAAAATAATTATGGTTACGGAGATATAAGGTCTCAAAGTGGGCAGCTCGGCCGACTTCTATACTTAGCATATTTTCATGATTTTCAGATTTGACTTAGCAACGAGCCATTTCGAGGCTCGTAACGTTTGACTCACAATGCAAAAATGGGGAGAGACCCCATTATAGAACCCTTGTAACAAGGACTACATGTTTTATTAAGAAAGACTCAAAAGATACCCGATGCATCAAGAGATACAAGAGCTCAAAGTTGGTGGTTGAAAGCGAGCAGTTTCGGGTAAGTCATTTTGGGTGAGCGAAAAGCATACCTATAGGACTTGTATTGAGATCAAACTTTCCAGATCATAACTGTGCATGGGAAGGAACATATTTTATAAAGAAACCAAAGTGAAAGTCAAACTACAAGCGGCTCGTACCTCTCTCAAAAGTTGGACTTGAATAGTTTATTAAAATAGGAATTAGGCTTAGGCGGTTTGACAAAAACACTTCTGTAATCGTTAAATTTAAAAATTCACTGAGAGCTTATTATAAAGAATCTGAAAATTTAACACATCAGATTGAAAACCATTTGAGTCTAGTTTAATTCAGAAAAAGCCTTACTCAATTATGTGCAATAGGTTGGGTGCTAAAAATATTTTACGATAAGCTATCCTTGTCAAGACAGTGTTGTGCAGTTTATTTATAAATTCCATACTAAATAGTAAAATTTTTATAAAAATCTGGAAAATTTCAGAATGCTTATCGACATCCTAAATTATGTTTTTACCAAATTTCATAGTTTTCCATTTATCCAAACTCAAAACGAAAGCTACAAACCGTGGGTGATGAACAGGGTAATTTAACAGTTTTGTGCAGTGCGTTTGAAAAATATAATTAAAATAGTAAAACACCTTGGATTAACTTGAAATTTAACAGAGACATGATATACATGTTTAATTACAAAATAGTTAAATTTGGTACTCACCGGACCACTAAAACCTAGTTAATTAATTCCACATATGTACTGTTCGTGCAGCCAACTTCAGTTTTCATCCAAGTTCATAATTTTAAGTAATTTCTTTCATGCATTTCATCAAACACAATATGTGCACATATATAAGACACGAAATCTTGGTGAATTTATCACCCCAATCCCCAACCAAGTTCATCATTTAAATCATGCAATCCATACACCATCAATACACAACATAGCAATTGGTGAAACATACAATTGATGACATGCAATCACTCACATGTAGAAACCCATCAATCTCAAGCACTTAGGCATACATACATGTATGTCATTTGAATACTAGCTCAAGGTGTATATAATTCACCTTAGAGGCGATTTAATGATAATCAAGAGATTGACGAAGAAGGCGTTGAACTCAAAGCTTAGAAATGTTTGACCGTTCCTACACCAACAAGAGTTATAAAATCCACTTCCAAATTAGCAAGTAGGATCCATCTACCAAGACATAAGATGAGTGAGGTTCTTAGCTAGGGAAAAAAAAAGACACAGATGAACCTCACCTTGAAATTGGACTAAGCCATTGGCCTTTTGTGCCTAGCCGATGGAAGTACTTGAAAGATGGAAATTTAGAAAATATAAGAGAGCTTTGAGTGTAGGGGCTGCCTTGATTATGAGGTGGCCATAAGCCACTTTCTTGTTAGAAGAGAATAGCGGAGAGAGGAAAATATGAGTGGTTTAAAGAAACAATGGAGAATTACTTGAGAGAAATAGAGGAATAGTAGGGAAAGGGTGCGCGCAGTGGGAGGAATAGGAGTTTGGAATAGTCTAAGTGTTACACTAGTTGGAAGGATGACAAAAGGCATGTAGGGTGGCGGGTGTCACCACTTTAGGGCTAACACACACAATTCATGACACCTACACAAACACATGCACCAACACACAATACTTTGTGCACACTAACACACGCATAAACATATCACATTTACAATCACATGTAAATATAGAATATAGATATAGAGAGATATACATCATAAATATTGGCTGCACGCCTACTTAACTAATATATGTATATATGTATTTAATTATTTAAGTATGCTATATAATTAATTAAATTATCATAATATTTGACATAGTATAATTTGGTAGCATGTAATTCACATATGGAGCTTCTAATCATTTTCTTAGAAGCATATATGCATATATTATTTTATTTAGATATTAAATTATCAAGAACTAACTTGTCCATACATGTAAATGCAACATCTTAGTACTTTATATAATAAGAATCAAATTTGCAAACACTACGGGTGCTCAATTATATTATCACCATCTTCTTATTTAACATGTACTAGCTTCCTGCAGATTATAGATACTTAATAGCGAGACTCGTAATTCAAAATTCTTCACACCATGATATGCATGTTAATGAGAAAAGATTTACGAGTTTTTAATTGGGTTTAAAAGGAAAGATTTTTCTCGAGAGAAAAAAAAAAACAAAGTTTATTATTAGCATATTTCATTAAGGTTCATTACTAGCGACAACTCTCAGGGATATTACAAACTACCCCGTTAGAAAAATTTCCTCCCGAAATTTCACGGTGTCTAGCGGCATAAGTCTAGTAAAGAGCTTCTTAGAGCTCGGTTTTTATTCTCTCATTATCCTTCTTGGTTCTTAATGTCTTTAGAGAAATCACTAATAGTGGATCCTTGCTTCTAAATGGTTAAATGGAACTCTTAGCGTGCCAATTAAGCCTTTCATGTTTCGTTGTGTCACTCGATCGGACTCGTGATCACAGTATATACCACGTTGTGACTCAAAAACCTTAATGTTCTTGGATCCAAAATGAAGATAAGCTTCTTGAATTAATGTTCTTGGATCCAAAATGACAAAATAAATGAAAGAAAGCTTGAAGGGAGAAAAACCATGGAAGGAGGCGCTCCCAAGAGAAGAAAAACGGAAGAAAATAAAAGGGAAGCTAGGGTTCCAACGTGAAAATCAGTATTTATATCTGCAGAAAAATCACGCCCAGCGCCGGACGCGGCTTCATTCTGGACGAATGTCGAACGGTGAGGTCCAGGGTCCAGCCGGTTGGGCATTCGTGTCTTTGGGACACGCGATCTGTGGTGTGTGGCGAGGCTCGCGAGGGCGAGGAAACCAACGCCGGTTGGGGCGGCGCTTGGCGCGGGCGATGCCCAACGCCGGACGAAAGAGCGCCGGTTAGGCGTGCAGCGTCAGCGGAGCGCGGCGCTGGTCTTGGGCGCTGGGCGCCGAGTGTTGGATGAGTGCGAGGAAGATAGCAGCCTTGTTGGAGGGCGGATCTGCGTGGCGTTAGAGCGCCATGGTATTGGCGGTGGTGGTGGTGGCCTGGCCGGCCGGGTCGTCGCGCGTCTTGTGGCTGCCGCGGCGAGGCGGGCGGGCTGAGGCTGGCGCGCTGCCGGCGAGCATGTCTTGTGCTGGCGTCTTGTGAGGCGCCGCGGCATGCGACGGGTGCCGTCTGCGCGACTTTGACGTTCGACTGGATTCTCGCATCCGATCTCCGGTGCGATCCGCTTTGCGCTATGAACTCCTATCGAATTGCTCTTCAATATAATTGATCATTGGCACGTCAATTCATCCTATTTTAATGTCGTTTTCTACAAAACATCGAAACAACGAAGTAAGTCGAATCGATAAATATTAATCAAACCAACGGCGTAAATAGGACAAACCACTAAAATGACATGTAAAACAATACCAAGAATCAAAGACAAATTCATACCAAACATCTACCAAACAGCCAGATACGATATCAATCTAATATTATCTACAATACACATCCTATTCTTATCTATCTAAACATATCTAAATATATCTACCAAACAAGGTCTTAATATGTTAAGACACGTACAAATATCTTTTTCACCAAACCATGCCAATTGTTAAATAATCTCAATTGCAAAAACGAAACCACGACTTCTACACTACACGATCTTGCGCACTTCAACTTTTCTCCGCGGCGCACGTTGTTCGACGCCACCAAACCGCCTCCGCCATGGCCACCGGCACCACCCACCGGCCCAAACTCTACGATCTTGATGTCACAATCGTCTCCGCCAAGAATCTGAAGAACGTCAATTGGAGGAACGGCGATCTCAAACCCTACGTCATCCTGTGGGTCGACCCTGACCGCCGCCAGGCTACCAAGCCCGACGACTCCGGATCCACTCGACCCGTGTGGAACGAACGGTTCGTTCTGCCGCTTAGTCTCCCGCTCAGAGACTCCGCTCTAACTCTGGAAGTCTTCCACTCCAAACCGTCGGAGACGTCGAAACCCTTGGTCGGCGCGCACCGATTCGAACTCAGAGATCTCCTAGGGGAATCAGCCGACTCAGCGGTTCGACTCAGGACCTTCGAGCTCCTCCGCCCCTCCGGCCGGCCCCACGGTAAGATCCGGCTGAAGATCGGCTTAATCGACCGCCCCGTGGAGAATTACCATCCTGCCCCTGCTTCCGGTTATTATAACTTTTCTGCCCCTCCACCGCCCATGCCCTACAGGGGATACTCTCCTTCGCCGTATTCCACTCTCCCGCCGCCATCGTCGTTTTCCCCGCCTCCGCAGCCCTATTACTCCTACTCGGATCCGCACTCAGGGTATTATTCGTCTTATTACTCGCCGTCTCCGGCGCCGCCACCGCCGCTGGCTCGTCCGTTTTTAGAGCGGCAGTCGCAGTCTAGCTACGGTGGATCGGGGGCCTCGGGGCCGAGCGCTCCGGTGGATTACACTCCGTATGATTACCATAGGAGGAGTGTGGGGAAGCCGGGGATGGGAATGGGAACAGGCTTGGCGGTGGGAGCGGCGGCGGGGGCTCTCGGCGGGCTGGCACTAGAGGAAGATATTAAATATGAGGAAGAGAAGATTGGGGAAAGAGTGGAGAATGACATGGTTTCGACTGTGAGGGATGATCGGTATGGCGAGTATCGAAGTGATTATTGATGTAAGCCCTATTTCGCTCTAACTATTTGCTTCCGAGTGTGACTTTATGTTGAAGTTTATATATAAAACTTGGCATTTCTATTAGAGGATTTGAACTGTGTGAAATGTGTCCAGTGATATTTGGCTGATATATGTATATAAACTTCTGGTGTTGCGAGGAGTAAACTATGATTTTCTAGTATTTTGATCCTGTTTCTTTTGTTGCAATTGTTGAACTTTTGCTTTGCTTTGTTGCTGAGGTGGGTATGCATTGCATTCTTTTCCAGTTTCATAGGTTTCAATTGTGCATTTGGGCTAATTTATGATATTTATCACTGGTGCAGTTTTGAATTCCGAATATTGGTGTGAGTTTTTATTTGTAAGCAACATCACAGTTGTTTATTGATTTGATGTATAGTCAGGAGGCTTGATCCATTATTCATGAGATAGTGCATGTTATTAGTTCTATATGAGTCTCTCCTGTGGTCGATGCTGAAACATTCTATGCACATTTTATATGTGTTTCTTAATTTATAAACCTTGATAGAAGTAGAGCCAAGTCGTATGAGGCTTTTTAAGTTGCTTATTTAGGTTCTCCTTGTGGTTGAATGGCTAATATAAATTGGCCTGGAGCTAGCGGTGACATGTGTTAGGTAATGTTGTTTCCTTACTCCTGTTACTGTATAGACTTTACCCTCATGAGTCATGACTCATGACCAGCCAGTTTTTTTTACCTTTCACTATATTTAGCTGCGATATCTTTTGAATTAAAATGTCATTCCCTGATTTCTTTTATCGTGCTGATCTATGGTTCAAACATGCAATTCAATTACTTGTTAGGGGGAAATAAAGAGAGAAAGTCTCTTGGCCTTTAATTTAGTAAAGGTGACTTGTGAGCTTAACCAAGTTTATCTCATTTTCCAGCTTAGCTGTCCATTTGGAGCACAATCTTAGCTGTTAGTAGGGCTGCTTAAATCGGCATCGGTTATTAGTTATTACCGAACCGAACCGATACTGATTGGTTATTGGATACTGATAACCGATAATCTAGTATTTGGGTTGGGTTTCAGTAAAGGCTTTAGGTTAATTACCCGGTAACCGAACGGGTATACCGAATAACTGAAATTACAATTATTATTAATTTATTATTATTATTATTAAATTATAAATAGATTAGGTCAATCAAATTGATTCATTGTTTGCATGCACATGGGCTTTTTCTTTGATAAAAAAATTAGGAAAATGGATTAATAATATTAAACAATCCAAAAACTGGAACACAAGCAAAACAGAAGCACAATTTTCAGATCTTGACTACCAATCCATTTCTTTCGAGCGGGCAAACTTAAGAAACATAAGATAAAATATAAAGGAGAGTTCGCTCACCGGTGTACTTGAATTTTCTGCCTTCCCCTTAAGCAAGCTTCCATCACTGCAGCAGAGGGAGGTGGCAGCGGCGGCTCGCGGCAGGCCGATTCTGGAATTCCAGGCCTTAAAATTTTTGTTTGCTCAACCTCTATTTTCCAATTTGCAGTCAGTTTCTAGAGAAAGCGGCACCAGTGGCAGTGTGTGTGGTGTGGTCCAATTCAATTAGGGAATATGGTTCATTAACTTCATTTCATTTCTGATTCCCCCTCTTCTTCATTTCATGTTGCACTTGTGTTGATTTGGTAGTGCTTTTGTATTTGATTTTTGATTCGAAACAGGGGAGAATCAATGGAATAGCCAAGCAGGGAGAGATTTTTTTTTAATATAACTAATTCGGTTAGTTTCGGCTATCTAATAACCGAAACGACTAACAGAGTCGATTAACTGAACGGTATCGGTATCGGTTATTGGAATTGAGAGATTTCTGTTTCGGGTAACCAAAACCGAACCATTAAGCAGGACTAGCTGCTAGAGCCTTTTTAAATAACAGGTGGAACACAATTTACATGCCCACATTACTAAATTATTAGCATGAGTCTGATATATATGGTAAGATTTGATCCTGAACAACCTTTTGAGGCTCTGTTAAGGTGTACTATTGTCAACATAGACATGTTTGTGACTCAATTCCATTTTGTTTAAACTAATAAATCAGATTTATTCATAGTGCATAGCAACAGGGTGAATTGGTTATTTATTCATAAGATTCATATGGTGTCAATGTGGACAAAGAAAATCTAAGCATTCTAATTATATATAAGCTGTATGTTCTACTTCTAGGAGTGTTGACTTGTGGTTTTCTTTATGTATTCCGGCGTTATGTTTGTTCTTATATATATGATCCAGCAGATAATTTATCAAAAGAAATATTTGGGAGAATTTAGTTCTGCCTCTCTAGATTTGTTAGAATTTCTTTTAAGTAATTTCTTGAAATGTTCATGTTTTTAAGGCTAAATAAGAACTAGGGCATATGTGCCAAAACAGAAGAAGCCCAGAACAAAGAAACAAAACACCAATGCTAATTCTTTTATACCCATGAAATAGTGGTGTGCACTCGATTCCATTGCTGCACTTTGTTATTTCTGGTCTCTTATTTTTCTTTTTGATGGAAGAAATACTTGAGGCAAATGACTTGTCTTGTACTTCACAAGTGTTTTGAAGATATAGATTTACTTGCAATGCTGACCAACTATATCTCAACTCAATATATGGTGGATTCTACTGTCAACTTGGACGTCCCAGCTATTAAAGAACTGCAATATTGACCAAGTCTTTTCAAACCGATTTTCTATGAGGATATACTCACATGAGGATGTGTTGATCACACACATTTAAGGTTAACAAATTATAATTGGGTTAATAAACTATAATTGAGATTAATAAATCCTAATTAGTGTGATCCTCCTCACTTGGGATATCCTTGCTTGTGATTTTGTTAGTTTTTTTTCAATTAAATACATAAATTTAAAGTCCGTATTATGATCACTAGGCTACACGCATACTTTGTTAGTCTTTTGTGCTTTGCCAAGTGACTGAACTGTCCTTGGTTATTCCAAGAGAGGAAAATATCAGACACTATTCCATATTTTCAATGCTTAAAAGTATTTTCAATGTTTAAAAGTATTTTAAAAAATGTCCAATGTTTAAAATATAATATATTGGTATCTGATGTTAAGATATCTCGAATCATATTTTCCAATCTTAGAAAATAGATGTCATGATTTATCTTTTTTCTACCATGCCTCGTCTGCGTTTACTATCAGTTGTTAACGACATCACGTGGCGATTTAACGTTAGGTATCGGAACGTTAAGTTTGAATGTTGAGATATTTTTTAGAGTACACAAAAACATAGGGACAATATTTGATATTCTGACTCTAAGAAGAACAAATGCTCATAGACGCAATATGATATCACGATTTTCATGGGTTTGATGTTTTGGACCCAAACAGAGCTTCAAAAAAAAGTTGGGCTCAAGTAAGCAAAAGACTTCAATATCCAGTAATAACATGTTAGTGATTAGTAATGCATTAGCGATTAGTAATGCTCTTTCGAACCTCTCTTCCGTTTCATAAGTCGTGGACTTACCCTTTCATATTCTTGTCTTTATTTTGGACCATTGCAGTTTTTTCTGCATTTTTGTGAAAATTGTCTCATCCAGTACTAAATCCTGTGTAAGAAACTAGCACTAATAATTGGTTATACTGTAGAGATCTTATAATAATTTATATAACTTTAATCAAAGACACATATTTAAGCATCTCAAAATTTTATATACATGCGAGTTTGTATATTTGTTTCTTTTCTGTTGAAATCAGTCCGACCGTATCCTCTAATAATATGACCACACACACACACACACACATATATATATATATATATATATATGATAGATACTGCCCATTCTTGGGCCAAGATCGCCCGATAAAAGTGGGTCCGACATTAAGCTACTTATGTGAGTTCGGCCCAAGAAGACTCTTAAACCAACTATAACTCAAATCTACATGAGTGGGGACGTGAAGAATCGGATATCTAAAGGTATCACAGGTGCATATCTAAAGAATCCTTATAAGAGAAAACTTTGAATTAGAGTCGAACTCAATATCATTGTGTATAAATAGAGGCTAGACTAGGCGGAAAGGGCCATTACTACTCTTTGTAATAAACACTCATACACTCGATACACATTTACTCTCTTGCTCCGTGGACGTAGATTTAATTCAAAGATCGAACCACGTTAATCCCTTGTGTTCATTGCGCATTTATTTCCCTAACGAAATTAAGATCGATCACTGGCGCCGTCTGTGGGAACCAAAATTCTGTGTTTTCGATCAACCTTCGTTTCTGGGGAATCAATCACGACGATGAATACAAGAAGTCTTACATCGAGCCGATGCGGCAACAACATGCAACAACGGCGAGAACACGCCGAGCTCGGCTTGGGAAAAGCCGGTCGAGATCGACCCGAAGGCATGTCCAAAGTCTCGACGAGTAAGGCCGTCCCGTCCGCATGAAGAAGAAGTATCAGTGGCGAGGAGGTCGCAAGCAGCACCGAGAAGAACCACGGCACCACAATTAAACCTTGGCGAGGCGGTTAAAGGGTTCTCGAAAGAACAAGGAGAGCTTATCGGTACCTTAGCCGTGAACAAGGTCGGCATCATCACGAAGACAAGGGCGTGAAGCCTCATCAAAGCACGAGCGCACAATGAGGTGAATCCCCCAGCCTCCGGATGATAGGCGCTCATACCTCTATACGGGTTGGGGCCCAAACCGACCGTGCTAGAGACGAACAGTGTGGGACAGGTCGCCGCGATCACCGCGAGGTCGACCCACTATTACAACGAGCCCGGCAGCGACCTCGGCGATCGTTCCTTGGGAGGCGGGTTCGATGGATATGGGAGGATCATTACCCCTTCTCGGCGAGATACTCGACACTCCGCTCCGGACAATTACGGTGCCGAGCATCGCCCCTATGACGGATCGAGGGATCCGCAATTTCCTTTCACAATTCAATACAATATGATTAACCAACGTCTCAACACCATCCATATGTGCAAATTGTTCCGGAGTTCTTGGTCGACAACGCCGCGGTTGTTCGACGACTACCTCCCGTAGTATTGGATCATACCGAGATCGATGGAAGCCTTTCACCGAAGGTTCTTCCAAAAGCGAGTCCAAGACCACATCGGCTCACCTCGCTACGGTGAGACAAGGCGGCGAGTCCATCGGCGACTTCATGACTCGGTTTAATAAGGAATGCCTCAAGGTCAAAGATATAAGCGACCTCCTCATCATCTCGGCCTTCGAGCGGCATCTCGCGGGGGCGCTTGTATAAGGAGATAATCAAGTACGAGCCTTGTACTGCGTCGGAGCTGTGGCGCATAGCAGATCGGTTCGCCAAAGCGGACGAAGCTGATAGAAGAAAGCGCGAAGCAGAAAAGGTGGAACCCTCTGATAAGGGGAGAAAAGAGGATGGTCGAGGAGACCGGAGCCAAGGCCGACGAAGTGCCTTGGAAATGATACAACATCGCCCGATAGAGTCTAGACTCGGGTCGTGTAATGACTCGGAGCGATCCCAGTATGCACCCTTGACGAAGTCAAGGGCGGAGATCTATGAGCTCCACATGAACATGTTCGAGAAACCTCGACGATGATGAGGGGATCAAACGCCGATCCAAAGACAAATATTGTTCCTTCCATGAGGATTACGGACACGACACGGAGGTGCGAAATCTCATGGTGAACATCGAAAGTTGATACAGGGACGAGTCTAAAAAGTACCAAGGGCATGGCCGACGAGTGGTCGATCTGAAGCCCCCAGGGAGGGAAGAAAATGAAGCAAGAGAAGAGGAAAGCGTAACCCTCACAAGAAAGCAAGGCGCGATACTGATGAAGAGGGAGATGACGAACCCCAATACGATGGGATCATCTCCACCATCACGGGCTCCCCTGAAGAACTACGAAGTCTCTCTTAAGGGCGAGCGAAGTCCCCATACCGGTGAACCCGTGAACAAGAGGTTTAAAAGGGACGAGGCAATCACCTTCTCGAGGACGACCCCGTACCAGCCATAGTACCCCACCAGGACGCGATGGTAATCCAGGCAGTGGTCGCCAACAAGTTGGTAAAGTGCGTATACATCGACAGTGGTGCGTCGGTAAGCATCTTCTTGAGGAATGCTTCGACAAGTTAGGAGTTGAGGCGCGCCTCACACCGACTCGCTACCACTCCAAGTTTCGTGCAGAGAGACGTGCCGGAAGGAATCATTGAACTACCCATCACGGTAGGAAGAGCACCGATGAGCTCCACACAGGTGGTACATTTCTTCGTGGTAAATACCTACTCGCCGTATAACATCATACTAGGACGGGACTGGTTAAAGGCGGTGAGGGCGGTATGCTCAACATACCATTTGACGATGAAGATCCCCACAAGAGGAGGGGTAGCCCTGATCCGGGGAGATCAGAAACAAGCCAAAGAATGCATGCAGGTCGCCTTAAGAGGTGCAGGGACTTCGGCCCCGCACCCACAGGCATAGCAATTAAAGAAACCCAAGGAGTTGGAACTGGAAAGGACGTCAAATGCTCCCGACAGTCTGGCAGAGGAGGTCACGCTATATGAAGACGATCCACTCAAGGTCGTCAAAGTAGGTTCTACCGAAGTACCTCAACTAAGAAAACAGATCATCCAACTCCTAAGGGAATTCAGAAACGTGTTTGCTTGGTCACCCCTCGACATGGTCGGGGTCTCACCAAGTATTATCACCCACCGGCTCAATATTGACCCAAGCATAAAACCAGTTCGGCAAAAGCAACGGATCTTTGCAGCTGAATGGAATCAAGTCATACATGACGAGGTGAACCAACTATTAAAAGCATGCATATTGTTCGAAGTCAAGTATCCGACTTGGATTGCCTACCCGGTAATGGTCAAGAAAGGAGGAGGGGGATGGCGAATGTGTATTGATTACACCGATCTCAATAAACACTGTCCGAAGGACTGTTACCCCCTTCCAAATATCGACAAAAAGGTTGACGCTTTGGTGGGATACTGAAGTCTTGACTTTTTGATTTATCTGAGGATATCACCAAGTGTTGATGAGTGGCGAGGACGCGTCAAAACAGCCTTCATAACGGACTTGAGTCTTTGCATATAAGAAGATGCCATTCGGACTCAAGAATGCGGGGCCACTTATCAAAGAATGGTGGACAAGATATTTCAGCCCTACATAGGTCAGAATGTGGAAGTATATGTAGATAACATAGTCGTCAAGAGTAAAGAGGAAGCCACATGTGTTGCCGACCTTAGGATCGTCCTCGGCTTACTTGAAAGGTAAACCTAAAGCTAAATCCCGTAAGTGTACATTTGCGGTTCGATGCGGAAAATTTTGGGGTCTTTGGGTCTCAAGAAGGATTAAAAGCCAACCCGTCGAGGTTCAAACTATTTTGGAGATGAAGATGCGAAGACCATCCACGACGTACATAAGTTGACAGTCGCATAGCTTCACTAAGCCGCTTTCAAAAGTCGCGGATAAGCGACCCCGTTTTCAAAATACTCAAAAAGCTGGGAGTTCTCACGGGATGATAAACACAAGTCGGTTTTGAAGATCTAAAGAATTACCTCGCCAAACTTCCCACTTTATCCGTCCCGAAAGAATGAGAGGTCCTTTCCCTATACCTCGCCACCTCGGACGAAACCATAAGTGCAGTTTTGGTACGAGAGGACGGATGTCAGCTCCCTGTGTATTTTATCAGCCGAGCACTAAAAGGGCCAGAAACGAGGTATCAGCCTTTGGAGAAGCTCGCCTTGGCATTAGTAAATGCTGCAAGGAGACTACGCCCCTACTTCCACGCACATCCCATACAAGTTCTCACCGATCATCCACTTCGGCAAGTGTTGACGAAGCCAGAAGCCTCGGGGAGAATTGCGAAGTGGGCAATTGAATTGGGCGAGCACAACATCTCTTCTCGCCTCGTCGAGACATCGAGGATAGGCCTTGCGAGACTTCCTTGTCGAGGTTAACTTCGCAGAAAAGTCGAAACCCGCCGAGGCAACCCCAGACAACGCCGAACCCATAAAGGAACCATCTGAAGATTGCTGGCAAATCTATGTGGATGGAGCTTCGGGAAAAACGGGCAGTGGGGTAGGTATCTTGCTCATAAGTCCGGATGGACAAGAGATAACCCACGCGCCGGTTTACATTCAAAATATGAATAACGAAGTGGAATCTGAAGCCTTAATCGTGGGACTTCGCCTAGTTCAAGTCTTGAGATCGAGCCATGCAAGTACACAATGATTCTCAAGTCGTAGTAAGCCACATTTGGGAAAGTACGAGGCAAAAGACAACAAGATGAAAAATACCTTGAAAAAGCCAAAAGCCTACAATGATCTTTCTCATACTTCGGTTGGTTCGCATCGAGGGAGCAAAATAGTCGGTGACACTTTAAGCAAGCGGCCTCATCGTCAGCGAGCCCGCCAAGAGAAGAAGTCCGGATCGAAGCATAGACGATGCCGAGGTCGAAGTCAACATAGTCTCGGACGAGGAACCTAATTGGATGACCCCATTCAAACATATTTGGAGAAGGGCGAACTACCCCATGACAGACTCGAGGCTAGGAAAATCTTGAGCAAATCTTTGCGATATATACTGGAGCAGGGAATTCTCTACAGAAAATCATACCTTCAGCCTCTCCTAAGGTGTTTGGGTCCGAACCGAGCTGATTACGTACTACGAGAAGTACATGAGGGATCATGTGGGAGTCACATCGGACCCCGCGCCTTATCGAAGAAAGTCATGCGATGGGGATACTATTGGCCAACGATGTTCCAAGACTCAATTGATCTCGTGAAGAAATGTCCGAAGTGCCAAATTCATGGAAACGTGCCGAGGCTACCTCAAACCGACCTCGTCAGCATGCAAAGCCCTTGGCCATTTATGCAATGGGGGATTGATATTGTAGGCCCTTTCTGCAAAGCTCCAGGGTAGTTTCAATTCCTGATTGTCGCGATCGACTACTTCACGAAGTGGGTGGAAGCCGAACCCTTGGTGAAAATCACAAGCAAAAACGCCCTCAACTTCGTCTGGAAGAACATCGTGTGTCGCTTCGGCATCCCTCATATCCTCGTTTCGGATAATGGGACTCAGTTCACGGATAAGATCTTCAAAGAGTGGTGCCAAGAGCTTCAGATCCTACAAAGATTCACCTCGGTGGCCCATCCTCAGGCAAATGGTCAAACCGAAGTCACCAATAGGACCATCGTGAAAGGACTAAAAACTCGCCTCGATCGAGTAAAGGGCAACTGGGTGGAAAACTTGCCGCAAGTCTTATGGTCGTATCGTACAACACCTCGGACATCGAACGGAGAAACACCTACGGTTTGGTGTATGGAACCAAGCGATAATCCTGCTAGAGATCGGTATGCCGAGCCCCCGCACTATCAACTTCTCAGCTGAAGTAAATGGGGAGAATCTACGAACTGACCTAGATCTGCTTGAAGAAAAGAGAGAGCTCGCCTACATTAGAAGCTCAGTGCAAGCAATAAGTAGCTCGGTATTACAACCGCGTGTCAAATCACGACAGTTTCAAGTAGGCGACCTCGTGCTTGAAATAATGAAGTCGATAAAGCCGCAAAGCTCGAAACTGGAAGCCACATGGGAAGGGCACTTACCGGTCGAAGAAGTCCTCGGAAAAGGGTCGAATATCGTGGCACATCGTCCATCTCGAGATATTTTGCATAAGTGTCGAAGTTGTTCATTTAGTCATATCTGCATTCTTTACTTATTTGTCACTTGTGCATATAAGCAAGGTTGATATGTCTAGGTGAGCAAATACCCAATCGTCTACATCGTCCATCTATTTAGTCTTTTTACATTGTCAAACCATTATTTTATTAATAAAATCTTTTTCTTGCATCTAACTATTTGAGTCGTGCCAAGGTTGGTCATACTGATCCTCTTTCGGTCTTTTTACTATTGTTACGTCGTATTTTATTAATAAAATCTTTCGCACATATATCCTATTTGTCGTAGATAAGGTCGTTGTTCATTTAGTCATGTCGCATCTTTTTTGTAACGTCGTGCCAAAGGTTGAGTCTGTTTGCATCGTTTTTGTCTTTTTCTGTTACGTCTCATTTTATTAATAAAATCTTTTTTTTCTGCATACTATTCATTCATTTATGCATACTACCTCTTCCCCCCATGAACTATATCTGTATGCTACCTCTTGGGAGGATGAACTATACTCTGGGAGGCGAACTATACCCTCTTAGGAGGCGAACAATACCCTCTGGAGGACGAATGGAGGAGATCTAAATCTGGAATTTTTAAAATCATTTGTCATATTTATGAAAACCGAAACCAAGTGTTATAAGACCAGGTGTATAAATTTTATTCGACCTAAGTAATTATATATTATTAATCATATGATAAAATAGTGTGACATGTGAATTTATAGAATTTTTGCACAAGTCTAAGCTATTTAATTAGAATACCGAAATGTCATAATATGTGATTAATGTTATAAATTTATTTTATCAAGAATAATTACATAATATGATCTAAAATAATGTTTTGACATAGTATGATTTTATAGGAATTTTAATGTTAATTGCATAAAATGATAAGAATTTCATAAATAGTTAAAAAGTCAAAATGTCGACTTTTTGTCGACCAAAGTCAAAATTGTTTACTTTTGTCGACTTGGTCAAAATAGTTGATCAAAATCGACCAAGGTCAACGGGCACACAACCGATAATGCGTGATCAACGTGACGAAGACGCTTAGTAACAATGCTACTTACGCTACGTAAGTACATTAAAACGCATATTATATACCAAAAGATATAATATCTCTTATAAGTTAAGAAATTTCATAATCGACATCAATCGATTAAGAAACGCCAAAATAAGTCCAACGTTAAATTTTATTCGATACGCAGAACGTTATACTATGATTCGCCTCATCAAACGCGACCGACGTACTAAAATAATTCTTACGTAGCGCGACACGTGGACGGACATCGACGTAGAAAAGAGACCTCAGATAAAGCCATGTACAAGGCGGCTTTACTCGAAACCCTTTATTTACGACGCTTTCTTCAAACGATTTATTTACAAAGCTTGAAAATGATTATGAATCGTTATTCAATTACGCCCAAAATATTTATGTTTTAACGATGTATCCATCACTGGGCGAGCCAACTATGAATGTGAATCGCTTATCGTAGCTCCCAATTTTAAATCAATATCGGATCCTAGTCATGCACCTCTAGCCAGATTAACGTGTACACCAGCCAGGATCGCGAGCCTTAGCAACATCATCGGGTCCATGGATCCTAGTCAGAGAACTCGAGCAACATCTTCGGCCGATCACGGCCGGTAGTAGCGAGGCCTACTTCACGGCGGAGATCGCTATAACATTATGTGAACGATACGGATCATACGAAAGAAAATGCCCACAAGCTAATCTTTGAAAATGATAAAGTATTTTGGTATTCACGAGTTATTTCAACAAAACTCGTGTTATACTTCCGCAAGTGTAATTAAATGTGAGCTAGTTTGATGAAATCGTTGTGTGTTTATCTATTAAAGTTCAAGTCTTGAAAGGTTGTTGGTCATTATGATCCTCGCTTAGTTGGTAACAATTCCGCCTAATCCGCATTTAGATTGGCGGGTTGTCACATATACCCCAAGAGGAGGACCACCCCTAGCAATACTTTCGCCAAATAAGGAACCCATACCTTCGCTTATTTCGAGGATGAATTACCTTCGTTTAATATGATGACGAACTACCTTCGTTTATTTCGAGGATGAATTACCTTCGTTTAATACGAGGACGAATCGGATGAATTACCTTCATTTAATACGAGGACGAACTACCTTCATTTATTTCGAGGATGAACTACCTTGTTTAATACGAGGACGAACTACCTTTGTTTAATACGAGGACGAACTACCTTCGTTTATTACGAGGATGACCTACCTTCGTTTTATTACGAGGACGAAATGTATACATCGTTTTCAACACAAGGCAAAGAAAAATTCATTCTTATTTCCAAAGTATACAACGCATACATTACGAGGACGATGAAGTTCCAGGAGGCTGGGAAAAGCTAAGCCAATCCCTAGCGAAGTCAGGGTTCAACAGCTCATCTATGCTAACCCTATCCCTACCTCTGCCTCGTCCTCGATCGATGCCAGGAGTTCAGCCGGCTCGACCTCTTTGCCTCACCAAACGACTCTGGCCGCTCGATGATACACGACCCCGGTTGCTCGAAGGACGACGCCTCTCTTGCATAAAAAATTCTCGAGAAGTATTGACTTCCCACGTCGTCGGGAGACAAGAAGAAGCCTCGGCAGGAGGAGTAGCTCTGGCAGACAAAGAAGCCTCGATCATCGAACGAAGCACCCGCTCGAGGAAAGGATGACGATCTACGACGATCTTGTAGAGGCCACCTACTTTCTTCAGGTCGGCATACTGCTCCTGAAATTGCCAGGAATCCCGACCGTATTCTTCCCTATACTTCCAACAACGGGCTGCGAGCTCTGAAACTTTAGCTTCGGCCTCGGAGATAGTTATTCCACCATCTCGGTGGATAACCGCTTCGTATTCAGCATACTCCTTGGCGACCGATTTGGCCTTATCCTCTGCGATCTCGACCTTCTCCTCCAACTCCAAAAATCGAGCTTGAAGCTCGTCAAACTTCTCTTGAGAAGCCCTAAATTGGACGTCGGCCTCCTCCCGCACATGGCCAAGTTTGCCCTCTAAGTGAAGGATTTCGACCTCTTTAGATTCGAGAGCCCGAGTCAACATTTTGATTTGATCCAACCAAGGCGACACATCAAAAGTTCGGGAGAAGGCGGAGACAAAACAAAAGACAAGATTTCTTCCATAAAATTGGGAGTTTTATTAAAGCCTTTAAAGCGTGAACTTGTCGAGTACATATACATTTACAAAAAAAAACAAAAAGAGAGGTTCAACTGACCCCTCCAGCAGCTTCCCGCCCAGGTTCGGCAGCCTCAGCTTCCTCCCGACCTCCAGAAGCCTCGGCCCCCTCTCCAGCTCCAGCCTGCACCATCTCAGCTTTCTCCGCGACCTCGGCAGCCACCGCCGCCCTCGATGCCTTAGCTAGGTCGGCCATTATGGCTTCAAGAGAGGCATCCCGGTCCACCGAGCAAGCATGGACCGAGTCGGGAGTCAACAAAGTTGAAGAGGAGGTCAGGTTCTCCAACACGGGCAGGCTCTCCAAGCCACCAGCAAGGACCTCGGCATAGGCCCGCAGCAAGGCCTCGTCCTCCGTCGCCTCATACCCGTACTTGGACTTATCCAAGTGTGGGTAATCCTCAGCAACTTCATCGAGGGTGGCCGCTACCACCTGCTTATTTCAAACCTCGGCCAAATCGCTGGCCAACCCAGAGAACCTCCCGGATAAAAACAGCCTCACCGCGAAAGCGCGAAGGAGCTCTCCTTGCAGGCCTACCGCCTCGGCTTCCCGACGCCTAGCCGCTTCGACCTCGGCCTTCAACGTTTCCACTTCCGCTGCCTTTGCCGTCTCTGCCGCCTTCGCAGCTGCCTTATCCACCTCAGCCGCCTTCGCCGCCGCCAAAGCCTCGGCTTCCCTCTTGGCCGCATCCCGAGCCTTAGCCTCGGCCACATCTTGGACAAGGAGGGTGTTCTCCTCCTCCAGCTCCCGAGAATACCGAGCTACCTGGCCGAACTGGGCGACAACGTCATTCAAGTAGTCCACCACTTCGGCGGACATCGCAGACACCCTACCAAGCTCGGCCTTCATGTGCTCGGTCCCCTGTACAAAAATCAGCAATGTCAAGCAAGCACATCGATACATAGCTTTATAACGTACAAAGATGTGTTTTACCTGGGAAAGGACCGACGCTCGACATGACTGCCGACGATCATGCAATCATCATCGCCGGCAGGAGAAGCCACGCGCTTTCCCTTCCTGGGACGTGGAATGGCAGGGGGCGGCGACCTCAAACTAACCTCGGCCCTCTCAGAGGGGGCCTCGGCCACATCCTTCAGTGCCAAGGTGGAAGGTTCGAGATCAGAACCCGACCTCTTCATCTTCTTCAAGAAGTTCACTGCAAAAAAGTATGAATGCCGAGTTAAACATAAAACAGAAAATTAATCAAGAGCTAAAGTGAAACAAGGGAGCCTCACCCTTCACCGGCTCCAACGCGGCAGCAGGATCATAAGGGCTAAGCCCCGCAGCGGCGAGCTCGGCCTCGGTAAACACTTCGTCCACAAGACCGACCTTGTCCAACGCCTCCTCTAGGCCACCGAAGCTTTCATCGGTGGCCACATCCGCTAACTTCTCCGGATTCCAGGCGAACTCAAAGGACTCATCGAACCGACAGAAGAAGAACTTCTTACGCGGTTCGGATTTTCGACTTCGTCTTTACCTTGAAGCCACGATGAGGTGATAAATAATACCACCCCGAGCTAGCTTTTAATTGGAAAAACCTGAGGACGAGCCCCAGGGTAAAAGGAAAATTACGCCGATGGGCGTAGACACCGAGACCCGTTAAATGCCGAAAAGAATTTGGCATTATTTGGGCGAGAGGTATGCCGAACATTTGTTGGAGTTCGACATACACAGAGGGGAAAGGAATACGAAGACCGCCCTTAAGGCTGTCCTCGTAAACCGTCACAAAGCCATCCGGAGGGGCACTAGCCCTATCCTCCGGACGGGGAGCAACAAATTCGAAAGATTTCGGAATAAAATATTTAGAAGCAAGCTCTACTATAGCAGGGGCCTCCAAAATTGATGGAATAGAAGAAACTTTACCAAGATCCCTCAAAGGCGGGAATCCTTTTCTACGCACGTAAGGAAGGGGGGAATCAAGTGTAAAAACTTCTAAAACCGCCGGCGAATCCGGTGACCTGAACTGTCATACGCCTCATGACCGCGAGACTCCTCAGAAGAAAAAGATGAAGAAGCCATGAATAACTTACTGGTTTTATGTATGAAATCGAAGAAGATGGCACAGACGATGCGAGAACGACAATGTCGACAGTTGAACTCTTTTTCTGAAAGTCAGAGAATTTGAGAAATTTGAAAAGTAGAAACGGTAAGAGTGATATGAGAAAAGGCGTATCATGGAAGTTATTCCTAATATGCACTTTATCGAGAACCCAACCGCTGTACGCATTAAATGCGCATTAAATGCAGATGACAGATCCCGTGTTCGACATCGGCAGGACATCCCATGTTCGACCTCGTCCCGATGCTACGCATTCAACCACAACGTCGTATATCCGACCTCGGTTAAGTAATTCCATAATCGACCTCGGCAAGATGAATAGCATTCAACCGCCAATCGGTCCGAGCGAGCGCTTGCGCCGCGCCCGGCAAGGTGAAGCCAAACAACATGTGACTTCGGCATAACGCCTCGATAAGGTAAAGCTAAGCGACATGCGACTTTGGCATAACGCCTCGGTAAGGTGAGGCCAAGCGACATGCGCGACCGACATAACGCCGGCAGGTGAAGCGGCGACATGCGACTTGGCATAACGCCTCGGTAAGGTGAAGCTAGCGACATGCGACTTCGACATAACGCCTCGGTAAGGTGAGGCCAAGCGACATGCGACTTCGGTATAACGCCTCGGTAAGGTGAGGCCAAGCGACATGCGAAATGTCAAAGCACTACCCCCCATCCATTACGACCTCACTTCTACGTCTTTTGGGGAGGGATTGTGATAGGATACGGCCCAACTACTAGGCCCAAGCATCGGGCCCAATAAAAGTGGGTCCCGACATTAAGCTCGGCCTATGTGAGTTCGGCCCAAGAGGACTCCTAAACCAACTATAACTCAAATCTCGCAAGTGGGGACGTAGAAGATTTGGATATCTAAAAGGATCCTGGGTGCATATCTAAAAGAATCCTTATAAGAGAAAACTCTGAATTAGAGTCGAACTCAATATCATTGTGTATAAATAGAGGTTAGACTAGACGGGAAAGGGCCAGCTACTCTCTTTGTAATCGCTTCTCATACACTCAATACACATTTACTCTCTTGCTCCGTGGACATAGATCTAATTCAAAGATCGAACCACGTTAATCCCTCGTGTTCATTACGCATTTATTTCCCTAACGAAATTAAGATCGATCAATATATATATATATATATATATATAAGGAACCATGATTTCAAGAAATTTATCAATACGAAAAGAATCAAGTTGGTCCTCTAGCTGCTTAGTAGTGTCTGATGGATCCGTCTGGTCTTCATTAGCACGAACTGCCACTAGCTGAACAGCTGGTCTCTCCGCTAGCACATCAACAGCCTCAACTGCTACTGCCATTGCTTCAATAGCTAGTACCTTCTCAACTTCAGAGGACCCTTCTCTGGCGTCCATTCTCTCTTCCACTATCCATTCTACGACAACGCTTTCAGTCACTGCTTCATCAATCATATATTGGGCAATGGACTTAAAAATCCTTATCGTTGTCTAGATACTGAAGATAGAGTAGAGATTCTCTAGCTCCACTTCTTTCTCAATGAATCTTTCTCAAGACTCCAAGTCAACCAAGTTAGCGACTTGATAAAAATGTTATTATCTGCAAAAAGACGTGAAGGCGAACTACCTTGGCAAGAATATCCGACAGGTTCTCAAGAATGAGAAAGTTTTTTAGAAGAAAGGAGTGAGCTTTCTAGTTAAATGATGAGAGAAATATGGACATACGTGAGGCTAATCGGGTGTGGAGATCGATCTCTATGAATCCCTTTGAGGATTCAGTAAAATGGGTGGATAAGGCTGGTTGTGGAGGTGAGGTGGGTTGTGGGGATGTATGTTGGGAAGAGGTAGGTTAGGTTGAGGGAGCCTCAAGTTGAGGGATATCAGCCTGGGTGAGAAAAAGTTGGGGTGAATGATGGGGTGGGGATGAGTCAGCATATGCTGAAGGGTTAGGAATTTTTGGGGCAGAGGAGGTAGGCTCTGGTGGCATGGAGGTTGAGGAAGTGGTGTGGGCTGGGGAATGTGTATAGGAGTGGGCTGGTGAGGATTCTGGTTCAGGCTCAGGTTCATCAAACAAGAGCGTCTTGACCAGTTCAACAGCAATGCTCATTCTCATTTTCAATGGAGACTGCTTTCAGGACTCTTCATCTTTGTCAGTTTAAGCCTCCTTCTTCTCCTGCTAAAGGGGCTTTTTCCCCTTACCAGCTGGGGCTGGTCTTTGTGACATCTTTCTCTTAGCACCTTCCTGGATCACAATCCCTTTAGTTCTCTTCAGGACTAGGACTTTCAGTCCCATGCCTAGAAGTATCATCTCGTTTGACTGCAACATTTTATCTATGGATAGTATATTGGTGTAGATGTAACATACAACTTGTTATCCCTTGAGAGCTTCCAGAATGATGGACAAGACTTTTTTGCCCAATTTTATCCTGTTTTCCCGAAAAAAAACCTTTCGGTCAGCTAGTAGGTGGGAGATGAATGCTCTCTCCCAGTTGATTTCCTGGTCTAATGTTAATCATACCAGCAGCATCTGCTGGTTCGCAGAGAATTGGTCAAAAGACCCAAACACTTCAAAGTAGCATATGTGGAGGATGCTTATCATCACTTTATACTTTTGTATAAACCAAGCTCGCTTCAGAGTTGGTGTGGATAGGGCATCGTCCTGGAACATTCTGCGCATCCCATCTTACACAAACAGAGGGTCAAGCTATATGTAGAAGAGCTAGCCCTTACGGGAAAGCTTGAAAGCATGTCGTAAATGTGAGTGACATCAATGTCAAACTGGTGATAGGTGGGTGTGGATTTCTTTTGCATCTCCACGGTGACGGTGGTGAGAAATCTATTAAATTCTGCATCATGGTGGAGGGAGGAAAGAATTCCACCACATGTTCATCTGCGTAGAACATGGGCTGATGGTTTAAGAAATATTTCCACCCTTGTAATCTGAAGATGTAGAGGACTTTGAGGGCATCCTCGTTTGTAACCTGTGAAAAAGAAACACTCAAATCATGTTGACTTGCGGCTCTGTGAGTGGGGATTTTTTTTCTGAATCTTTGGTGTTATTTTTATGAAATATGTAAGAGATTTGAAGAAAAAGTTAGTGAAAATCTTGAGTAAGTTTAAATGTAGAAAAATTACGGTTTTAAAATATGATAGTTTGAAAGTGCTGATCATTTATGGAAAGCATTTAAATAGGCAGGTAAATATCATCATTCATGCGTGCATCGGTTGAAGAATAAACAGTTGATCTTCTACGCACGTCTTGAATTGATAAAAAACAGTTTTACTTTTACTTTTCACAAACTTTTTTCTGACATGACATTAAATGCAAGGAAGATATCCTGTGCACTTGGGAGAACAAAAAAAAATGAGAATATTAAATTCAAATCATTAGCAATAAATGAAGTGAAATAAATTATAAGTGTTTAATTGTCACAGCCCACTTTCTTAATCAAGATATTAGGCCGTGACTAATGACTCTTCATGAACCATTATGACTAATGACGATCGAAAGAATCCAATAACGGATGTGACAACAATATACATGGAGATTTAATAATAGGTGACCTCAAATGAAGTATTAATTTCGGTCAGGACAATATAATTCGTCTCCATAAGGTCGAATGAATAAAAGGAATAACGGAGATAGGATAATCAGCGACAATCGACTTTTATCCAAAAGGGGTTTTCCTTCCACAATTACAACAATCACATAACGATCATTCAAGTCAGAGTATGGCAACAGAAATGGTAGTTGAGTTATATGTATGAAGACATATAACTCTGGGCAACAAAATACAACGACTCATGTGACATTTTCAAGTAATTACAAATCGAAGGGAATATCAACATTCGTTCAAGACGAGCATTTAAACAACATAATGCCATGACAAGTTTGACTCCAACATTCTCAAACATGCCTTATAATAAACAACCAACCGAGTCTCCTTCGAGTAACAAAAGATATCAAGGAGTTCGACTCCAAACCATGACTACCAACCAATACCAAATTTGTTTCCAACAACAAGTGATATCAAGGAGTCAAGTCTCAACAACCACAACCAACGTATGAAACAAACGGAATAGCAATAGATGTTTCGAACATATATGACAGAATCAATAAACCACGGTAACCACAGTGTTCCTTTTTCCAATTCCATCTCCAAGATCCCAGTTAGAGCTATAAGATTGACTTGCCGTAACTTTGCAATACACAGAGGTTTTAGTGAAAAACCTGTGCATACTTTTCGTAATAAAACACTTACTTGCTTTCATTTTCATAGCATTAAAACAAATGCATATGTATGATCTTTGTCTGCAAACATCTTTCTCTTCCCATATCCACGTACTTTCATTGTGTTGAGAAGTAGGCCTCCTTCTCAAACACACCTTGACCCGAAGGTCCATATCATAACCGACGTCGGTACATTCTTTCATTCATACATTCTTTCTTTTCTTTCTTTCTTTTTTTCTTTCTTTTCCTTCTTCCTTTTTCCGTGGATAGGTAATGCATCATGCTCATGCTCAAAATTTTGGCAAGTCAATAAATTTTCGAATGTCATGCAACATATAATGAAATAATAGAATTTAGCATGTGCTATATTTTGTTAGAAAGCCCACCTGTAGACTTTACTTGAAAAGTTTAATAAACTTCACTTTCTCTTATTCTTCTTTCTCTTTAATCACTTTGCCCTTTTTCGATGTATCTTAGATTAATCGATAATATCAGTACTCATATAAAGGGCATTTCTTATCTATCAAAAACATATGAATTCTTCTTATTCATTCTTTTTCTTTTCTTATGTTTTGCTTAGATATTTTTGTCTAAACTTTCACCTATAAGAAATTTAAATCTTTCGGGTCATTGCATCCTTCTATTCTTTAAACTTTCTTCACATATTTATGTTATTCGACTCTCACGAGTCTACTTTGGTATCAAAGGAACGATTGATAATTATTTTGTAATTATACTTTAGTGAACTAAATTCACATTCTTTTCTTTACATAAACACTTTATTTCTTTTCTTAAGTTATTTATGCATAACTTTTCAATTAATCACCAAACTTAAACTTTTTCATTACCAATTAAACAATAATTCATCAACATACTTTAAGGGCATTCATTTTACTATTATCATACTTTAAGTTTGTAAATCATTTCTAATCAATCAATATCACATAACATAACTTTTCAAAACATGAATCCATTCCAACATAAACATGTACATAAGCTTTGGATTTTCATTTTCTTAGCTTTAAAATTTCCAATTAAACTTCATTAATCCTTATTTACACAATAAGTTCATAATCCATAAGATTTATAAAGAATAACATTAAACTTTAATTTTCCCCTTTTCTTTATAATTTTTGAAAATTATGATAACATATATAAATTATATTTTTCTTCAACTTTCTTTCTAATTCTCATTTAATTATCATATATCAACCTTAGACAACAAGAACATAACATATATCTACTTTAGCATGAACATACTAATTAAACATGTAAACTAAATTTTTTCACTTTCAACATATTAGCTTAGAAAATTCTAATTAATTCACATAATGCTTAAATCATCATATTAAACTCATATATCAAGCTAATTGAAGAAAATAAAATCAACATAATATTTCTCAATATTTTTGAAATTTTTGAAAATATGTATATACATTATAAATTAATTTTTGTCAGATTTTCTTTCAAATTACTTCCTTAAACATGCTTTAAGCATATAATTACAACTAATTTCCAACATTACACCAATATATCATCACTTTAATACAAAACTCATGAACTAGGGTTTTTAAGTTCCAACTTAAATCTTACAATTAAACTATAATTATTTCATTATTCCACTACTAATTCATCAATTACCACCATATATTCTTAATATTCACCACATATCACATAATCCTTCAACCTAATACCATCAACATTTTCACATGTCTACTAACAATAATTAAGCTCAAAAGTTGAAGAAAAGATAAAATTATACCTTTGTTCAACTTGAAATCAAGCTTGAAAGTGGAAGAATTGGAAGAAAATGGCTTGAATTTTTTTTTTCTCCAAGTGTGTGTGTTAGTGTGTGTTTCGAAAACTTTGGGAGTAAAATGGAGGATAAATGATGAATAGTATGGAGCTTTAGTATTTATATATCAAATTTTATTTCATTTTTGATTTAATTAAATACATGCTTATTCACCACATTTAATTTAATGCATGCTTAGCTTATTCACCATTTCTAGACTTTACTATATTTAATGCATTCATACTATAATTATCTTATTAATAATCAACATGATATATATATATATATATATATATATAATATCTAATGTAATTATTTGTATATATATATATATATATATATATATATACCATTTACTCTTTCTTGTTTTCTTCACTTAAGTGGGAAAAATTAATAACATACTAATCTTATATCCATAGAATTCATTATTACAACATAACATGAAAATATAACACACATAAGAACATAACTTTATATTTTCGATAGTCATAGCATTTTATTTGATTATTAAGATCAAATAATCAATCTACATAATACTTTAAATTTCTAAACAAAATCTTTTACTCAAAAATTTTAGAATTCAATTGTCGATCACATTTCATTTTACTAAGTGAAATTATATAATTTAGATCTTAAGCATATCTATTTTATTTCTTATTAAGGATGCAATGCCCTATTTAACCTTAATCGTTAATTAATCACTAATTAAAAGTTTTGGGGTATTACATTAATGATGAGTCAGAACATCTATATTAGTATGAGATTTATCAGTAAGACATAATCAATATGAGATTATCCGTATACTTACTGGTCACCTGATCATAGTAGTCAGTTGAACCTCATCAGTCTAGTCAATGGTACTAACATAAATTGGTACTGAAACCAGTTGATGTTACCAAATTATGCAGATACTTATGACTAGCCAACATCGTTCTTAAGTTGATGCTCGTCAGTTTGACCTATCAATTTGATTCCCCTTGAATCAGTATCACTGATGGTTGACTAGCTGATGTATGTCAGTAGGACTTTCCAACGTGGATTCTTCCTGGAATCAGTATGTCATCCTTGATCAATTTTATTTCATCAGCGTCAGTTTCTCACTCCTTAGAGTTCAACAGTCCTAGCTTTCTATGTAGCATGTTGTATCTAGTTTTAGCAAGAGACTTTGTGAAATATCAGCACATTGAATATGAGTATGGATTTTCTCAACAATGATGTCCTTCTTCTAGATGTGATCATGAATGAAGTGATATCGAACATCAATATGCTTGCATCTAGTGTGTAAGACTCGGTTGAGGGTGATTCTATGGCACTGGAGCTATCGCAGTAGATGGGTACTTCACTTGTTGCGACTTCATAATCTCTCAGCTGTTACTTCAACTAAAGGATTTGAGAACAACAGTTTCCAACAACCATATATTCAACTTCATTTGTGGAAGTAGCGACTTATATCTATTTCTTGGAAAACCAAAAAATCAATTTTCTTCCAAGAAATCGACACGTCCCTGAAGTCAATTTTCTGTCTAACATGCAACCTGCAAAATCAGAGTCAGAGTAATCTGAAAGCTCTAAATTATCATCAGCATGATACCATAAACCCATATTAAGTGTGCCTCTGAGATATCTCAGTATCCTCTTTGTTGCTTCCAAGTGAGCTTCATTTGGATCAGCTTTATATCTTGCACATACTTCTACCACATAAGATATATCTAGTCGTCCAGCAGTAAGGTAGAGCAACGATACAATGATTCCTCTATACAAGGTGTGAGCCATAGACTTGCCTTAAACATCAAGTTCCACCTTCCAATTTGTGTTCATAGGAATCTTCATAGGTTTAACTGGCCGAACTTCGAATATTCTTATCAGCTCCTTGTTATATTTAGATTGACTTATGGAGATACATTCTGCTGATTGCTTCACTTGTAGTCCTAGGAAGAAGTTCATTTATCCCATCATGGACATCTGAAATTTCTCAGTTTTAACGTCAGCAAACATCTTGCATAACTTCTCAGTAAAGATATTATCTTCAAAGTGTAGGGAAATCTTATTTTAAGCCTCTCCCGTGATCTATCTTGGATGTTTAATTCACCATACTTTGATTATTTACATAGCATGCATCTACATAATTAATTGCAACACATAGGTGTTTTCTCGTGTTCACCTGCGAATTTGTCAGACAAGGGATTGGATCAAGACTCGTGCTTTGATCTTCTGGACTGTATCCCGTTTGCCAAAACTCTAATGACGAGTGAGAGCAATCTATGGAGAGTACTGCAGAAATTCACCTTCTTCCTCACTATGAAAAACTCGAAAATCCCAACTATGAATAGTATAATTTTCGAAAATTTCTCACATAGGATTAGAGTCTTTTTTATTTTCTCTCACCTTATATTTATAATGCAACCCTAGAATCCTATCAGGATAGGATATCTGCATATCTAATAAATAAAATCATATCTCTTCAGATATAGAGGATCAAAACAGAGTCCCAATGGGACTCTTATTGAGGTGGACGAATTCTTGGCAGCTCCAGGCCTTGATAGGCCAGCCCAGAGATCAAATACAAGGAATAAAGATGGGCCTCAAATAAATTAATTATCTTATGTTCAGCCCGGAACATAAATTAATTCATAAATATTTATTCATGCCACTAGAGAATAAATGCTGAGTTATCCCTTTATTTTCGAAGTTGAGTCGGGCTTGCACTTAGACTTCACGAACCCCGTATTTAAGATATCGCACGTCCATTAATTATTTATAGCGTTACATCGCTTAAAATAATTAATCTCTTTAATTCCTTAAGTAGTACCACTCAACATTATTATTGTACTTGAGATAACTCAACTGCGGGGTTTAGTATAATAAACATTTGAGCTCCTTAAGGGACATCATCATCCTAAAGCGTCACGGTGACTCGTCTGAGCAACTAGCATGACATACAAGCACCGCCACCACCCAAGATGCGGAGAATATTGAGTTATCTCATGTAACCTCACCCATGACAAGTCAAAGTGATGGTCAAGAACTCATACTCACCTAATACCTTATCGAGGTTTAGATCAGCGTAAAGTCACCGAGATCTAGGTTCTTCACGACGGTCGATAGAAGAACTCATCTCACCGTGATCCATCAATACGTCGAGAGCGTACCGGTATAGACAAGCAACAAGTCAAGTCACTTCTTATCTATACCATGACTGAGGGATGTCGGCGGCGGTCTTTACGCGGACCGATCCGGAACCGTTCAAAGTCCATTAAACTTTAAAGCAACGGTTCCGGTTTCAGTTTTGGTTCTAGAATCGCTTGGACCCGGACCAATTCAGACCCGACCCATTTTGTCCTGTTCCGGTCCGACCCGGTCAGTTTTTTTTTTTTATATATAAATTTGAGCAGTACATATCTACTTTTTTTGTAAGAGCATTTTACATTTGAGTGTAATTACGAAAAATTAATTAATTTACAAACACATCTTGTGACTGCATATTACATCATGAAGGTATTTAACCAAAAAATGTTTACTTACATGACAACGTTATTTTTTTATTTTTTTTCAAAAAGATTACTACCATATATCTATTTAAAGTATATAAATGTATTTTAGCGAGTTGGTTAACAGTGTTGGATTTCTCCCAAGTGGCCCGATTCGAATCCTTTTGGGTGCTTTTTTCTAATAGCTGTTGTAGATTCATGCGATATTAAAAAATAAAGAACGAGCGTAATTTTTTTTCTAATAGTATGCGTAAAAATATTACTATTTCTAATCTCTATTTTTTGAAACCGCTTTCATGTGACTTTTTAATCGTACAAGCCGTGAACAATAATTCATTTCAATTAATATTGTTTAGTTTCTAAAATTGACAAATAATGTATAGTTTCAAATCTAAGGTGACGTAAGAAAAAATTGGCATTTTAATTAATTTTTGACTATAAATTTGATAAAATATTTTAAATTCATGTATGTAATGTAAGTTGTATCTTGTCGAGTACGATAAATAAGTCGTAACTTTATCGAAAAGTTGAATATTTGCCCGGGTAACGATTAACAATGGTAATACCGATCCGGAACCATAACTTGATGGTCCGGATCCGTTCGATCCGATGTTTCTTGGGCGGTTCGAACCGAACCAATACTAATTTATTGGTTCTGGTCCGGGTAAAGCCCGCCTGTTGACATCCCTACCGCAGCCTATACCGACAACTCATCCTAAAATTATCTCAATTGTGATCCTTTTTATATCTCATTAAGCTTGACCAATCATACAGACTTCTGTGATCTTCTACACACTGTATGATCTAACTTATATACGAGATAAATGGACATACATATGCAATCTGGTAAACAATTCAGATATGAGATTGTAATAATGGTAACATGAATCATTGTATACAAGGTCAACCAAAACTGCTCCAGTATACAAATCCAACACAAAGTAGAACTGGACCATGAGAATGTCATCACCGTCCTTGAGAGTGAAGAGTGTCATGTCTACTGAACCTTTCTTGAACTCTTTTTCTTATAAGTACAATGACAGAGTGTCATACCAAACTCTGGGATCTTGTTTGAGTCCATAGAGGCTTTCTTCAGTTTGTAGATCTTGTGAGGACATTCATTCTTAAAATCAGGTGGTTGTTCCACATGCACTTCATCAATCAGGATGTCATTCAGAAACCCTTGTGTGTTGCCCAAAACATAATTTAATTCATAAACATTGAGGGTTTAGCAGATGAGGCTTTATTAGAATAATATGCAATACTCACATGCCACGTGGCATCCATTCCAAACCACCCAATTCACCCTAAACCTATTCAATTTCAATCAGCATCCAAAGCCATGCCACCACTTTGTACCTTATTATTGTAATTCAACAATGAGAATTATATAAAGGGGAAGTGGGGTGGGGGGTGGGGGTGGAATTAAACATTAAAGAAAATAAAAAACATTTACTAAGACGAGAATCCATGACGTTCCCTAACCTAACATATAAAAGAAATTTTTTGTAAAAATAAATAAAAAAGAAAGGTCATGCTAATTGATGATCTTGGATGGTCAACACATTCCAAAAGCATCCCCTTTTATATTTGTGGACTAATTATATATTAATAAATAATATTTTTTTCATTGCTACATTGAGATTTTATAGAAACAATGATATTGACAGTTAGTTATCCATAATAAATAATAAAATTTATATTAAAGTTTTTAATTTTTTTCTATAAATAGAATATAATATTACTATATTTCACCAATAAACCAAAACTCTTTTTTTTTCAATTCACATATATAATTGTCATTTTGTTTATTAAGTACCAACATTTTAATTGTCTGGTCCTCCATAATAGATGTATTACTTGTGAATGATACGAGTTTTAATAAAATTATTGATAGGTGTTGTTGACTGGAGGAAGGGTCCCATTATATGTTAAGTTGTGAATGATAGGAATTATTTTTTGGTAAATAATGAGTAGTTGTAAGATTGAATAATAGGAAATAGTATCCTAAAAAGAAAATAATACTCCATTTGTCCCCAAAAATTATTCATGAGAATCTTCGGTGCGAGTTTTTAAAAAAATTGTGAAGTGTTATATAAGTGCAGTAAGGATCTCACATTAGTGTAATATTAAATTAATTAATTATAAATAGTGGTGGACCATAGATAGTAATGTCACAGCCCGATTTCTTAAGATAACGGAAGCTCGTAAATCGAGATGCGACGAATAAAAATAATAGAAAATATGAAGTAAATAAGTTAACTCGAATGGTCAAGACAAATAAACCCTTAGGATTTGGGATTAGCTTCCTAAATGAAAATGGAAGACATCGAATGATGTAATCCAAACAAAACAACATCTATCATCAGGATCACAAGTTTAGTTTCGTGCTTCTGATAGCCAGTACACATCAAAAATACTAACATCAATGGTTTAGAGTCTAAGCTCAATCAAAAGATATAATTCAAGTCATAGACAAGAAGGAAAATGTAATTAGAGCTAGCTCATCAGCGGAAGTCTAAATGCGGAATAATCCGTCAAAAATACGGAGTGAACTCTAATCTCAGCTCTGCCCCGTCAGCGCCCATTGATCAACCTGAAAACATTTGGAAAATATTTGGGCTAAGTACTAATGTACTCAGTGGGCATGCATTTTCATAAACATTTCATAAATCCGTAAAAGCAGTTTATCCAATCATGATAACATAACTTAGAAGGTTTTAAAAAGAGAAACCACTTCTAAGCATGCAAAATATTTCATTCATTTGGGCCCATTGTCACGACTCTTACATTACTCGCTTTGATCCGGACCTCTAGCCACCGTCGGATCACATGCTCCCATTATTGTCATCGGGGCGTAACCGGACAATTCATGAGCGTGCCGGAGCGTATCGGACAAGCACCATAATAACATGACGTACTCCGGAACGCATCCAGACAAGCACCCTTATAACGCCTCATGACTTGGTTAGTGCCCGATGGAGATCAACCCACCGAAACAACTAACAGTGTACACAATTCTCAATCAACTTGTAAGGTCAAAAGAGAACCTCGATCGATTCATATACGAGCCTTAAGCAGTTAGAGCACACAAAACATTTTATTGGATAAGCGGTTTGCATTTCATGAAATATCGAGCATATAACTCAAATATACTTTTGTAAAGTAAGCCCACCTTGATAGGACAAAGCACGAAGAAATCACGATAATATGCGTCTCGGAAAGCGGCTAATCCCTTGATCGATAAAACCTACAAAAGCACTAATCTTAATAGGTCTCGAAAAGCTAGCCTTAAATTCAAGTAAAGGATGATACTAGCTTATGATTCATTAAGCCGGGTTTTCAAAATATAATTAGATTTGAAAACTAATTTATATCGACTAAGGCACCAACAATACCCTTGCTCGATTTTTGGTTTAAAACAAATTAATTTCATAATCTTCTTTTGTTAAATACTTTTTTTAAAAGTATAATGCAATTAAATTGCATACTAAAATCATATATATATATTAAGGACTCTCGCTAATATAACACATAATATAATTATCAAATTATGCACTTGACTAGCATAATTTAATTTATTTAATTATTCTAACTTAATTAATTTCATTAAAAGAAATTAATTACATTAATTAAAGAGGTCTCAATCATAAATTAAGATAATTTAAACTTGACTTAACCTTATCTTAATCAATCAATTAATTAAACTTAATAGTAATTAATTAATTAATTAATTAATTAATTAATTATCTTACCATAATTAAATAATTTAAACTTATATTTAAGTTTAAGTTAATTATTTAATTAATTAGACTTAATATAATTTAATTAATTAAGTCTCAAATTAAACCTTATTCATTTAATTAATTAAAATCCAAAGATTCAATTAATTAAAACAAGTCTAGTCATTAATTAAAATAAAATCCAATAATTAATTAAATTAATTAAAGCCCAATACATTTAAATAAATGAGAACTAACACTTTAAAATATTAAGCCCAACTCATTTAAATAATTTCAGCCCAACTCTTTGAATTAAAAGAATCAACACAATACTTTAAATAAAAACAGCCCATTTAATTTAATACAATCAGCCCACTCATTTATTTCCAAGGCCCACATCCATTTAATCATAAAACCCAGCCCACTTTTTTAAAAAAATAGGGCCCAACTAAACATTTAATTAAAAATGGGACAAGCCCAATGCACTTTAATAAACCCAGCCCATTTCTTACAAAAATCGGCCCAACTCATGTTCAGAAAAAGATAGCCCATTTAATTTAAAAATACAAACCCAGCCCAATTATTTTTTTTTAATAAATTAAGCCCAACCATTACAAGGCCCAACTAAACTAATTAAATAAAATGGAAAAAGCCCAAAACACATCACCAACCCTAAACCTAAAGCTGTAAATTTTTTCCGTTTCATCGGCCGCCATCGACGGCCAAAATTCAGCGACCCATTTTTTCTCTTTTCTTTTCATTTCTTTCTCTCTTCTCTCCCTTCTCTCTTCTCACTGTTCTCTCCCCCCTCCCCCTTCACGTCCCTCTCTCTCCTCACTGTCACACACATGAGACACACACCACACTTCACGACGTCGCCGCCGCCTCCACGTCTGGCCAGCAACGTCGCCGATCGTGAGCTGCGCGGCCGTCTCCGCCACGACCTCCTCTCTTCTCGGCCCGACGCCCACACATGCACACACACACGTGATGCGCCGGAGACAACACGGCCGAGACCGCCGTCGTCACAGGTCCTGCGACGTCGCACCACCGTCGCGCCGCCCAGGCCCCAACCTATCTCTCGTCTCTGTCAAACCCACGCACACACGAGCATGCACGCATGCACACACGCACGCACACACCCACATGCGACCGCAGCCGCAGCCGCAGCCGCCTCTTCTTGGCGAACGCCGGTGGCGAAGCCCTGCCGCCGCCGCCGATCGATCCTCTCTCTCTCCTCACTCACGCTACAAAGACACACACAAACCAACAATACATGAACGCACACATACACATATATCGTATATACATATAAAATTTCATAGAAGATTTACAATCTACCTTGTGTGGATTTGTCTTGTTGAAGTTGCAAGAGTGAGGATTTTCCAAAATGGGGCTAGGGTTAAGAATGAGGAGGAGAGGAGTTTATATAGTTAGGGTTTGGTTGTCCCATGGGCTTCACTTTTGGCTTTGTAAACTAAAGCCCATTAAATATATTATTAAATGACGGCTCAAGACCGATCTTAGAGATTATAAATTAATTAAACCTTGACATATATTACTTATACAATGATTTATAAATATATGTATAAATCATATTCAATTATTATATTATATATAATAATTCTCGTAATCGCTTTAATGAAATAAATTTCTTTTGTTGGAATTTAAAAATTTCTTTCATCGGGCACGAATCATTTAAATTCTAAGTTCGAAAGTCCTTCTAATCTTATTAAGAAAGACGGGATATGATAAGTAAAATATGTAAATAAATGATGTTGTTGAAAGTAATAAGTATTTGAAGTATTTTGTGGAATAGTTTTCATAAATGGAAAAAGAACAAACTTGGAGACGTACCAAAAAGAAATTAATTCATAAACATTTATTCATTCCACTAGAGAATAAATGCCGACTTACCCTTTTATTATCGAAGTTGAGTCGGGTTTGTACTTAGACTTATGAAATATTTAAGATATTGCACGTCTATTGATTATTTATAGCACTACGTCTGCTTAAATTAATTAATTTTTTTAATTCTTTAAGTAGTACCACTCAATCTTATTATAGTACTTGAAATATCTCAATCTATAGGGTTTAGTACAATAAACATTTTGAGCTCTTTAAGAGAACGTCATTATCCTAAATGGATTCGATAACTCGATACAAGTAACCCGCATGATATACAAGCATTGCCACCACCCAAGATACAGAGAATATTGTTTATCCCATGTAACCCTCACCCATAACAAGTCAAAGTGATGGTTAGTAACTCATACTCACCTGAAACCTTATCTAGATTTAGATCAACGTAAAGTCACGAGATCTAGTTTCTTCATGATGATCAGATAGAATAACTCATCTCACTACGATCCATCAGTACGTCAAGATGTACCAGCATAGACAAACAATCAATTCAAGTCACTTCTTATCTATACTGCAGCCTATACCAACAACTCGTAATCAAGTTATCTCGACTGTGATCTTTTTTATATCTCAACTAGCTTAACCAATCATACAGACTTCTGTAATCTTCTACACGATGCATGGTCTAGCTTTTATATAAGATAATATAGCAACATATGCAATTAAGTAAACATTTCAGATAGGAGATCTGAATAGTGGTAACTAGAAACATTGTATACAAGCTCAACCAATCTGCTTTCAGTATACAAATCCAACAAAGTTATACGATCTCCCTGTCCTACTGGGATTGTTCATCCTTCAGTTTTTGTACCACGCTGGCTTGATCAGCATGTTTTTCTTTTCAGTGTCTTCAGCTCAGCAGTGAGCTTCAAATCAAGTTCAATAGGAACAACTGACTAGTGACTTTTCTCAACAAGGTACAACTTCTCAGTTATCTTGTAGTTCTTAGTCATTTCTCCTTCATACATTTTCATGACTGTTCTATAATCAGCCATGATGTGCTCCATCTCATCCCACTTGACTCAGGTGTCCTTGGAGTATGGCACATGTTTAGAAAATATGATATTATGCGAGATATTTTCAGTAGAGGAACGAGAAGTTACCTCAGATTCGTCGAGGCCGTTGTCCATTCCCACATGCAACGATCCATATCGTTGCTGATCTCTTTAACCATTAGACTCTGACTTTCATCATCAGTATTGGAAGAGTTGTTGGAAGGATTGTTGGAAGAGCTGCTTGATGAGCTTAAGGTGTTGCCCTTCTCAACAACAATAGCCTTGCACTCATTTAGCTTTTTATCGCTCTTGGCTCTCAGTGCTTTTCTTTCTTTGTGACTCGATTCAAGACAATCGTGTCTGAAGTGCCTCTTATTTCCACAATTAAAGCACTCGACATTTTTGTACTCAGATCGATTGGGTTTCTCGTCAATCCGATCCTTGTTGGTTATTTCTCTGTGGCTCATGTCATGACCACTTCTTTCTTTGCCGTACTTTCTGTATCTTTCAGTCGGGCTTTTATCTTCCTGAATCTTTCATCCATCAGCGTATCTGAGTCAACAAGTCATCATTGATGCACTCTCCATTGGCTTTAGTTGTCTTCTTTGATTCATTGCTCTTGTCAGCTTTAAGGGCATCGCATTTGCTTGTGCTGACTTAAGATTCTTCTTCAAAAGCGTCGTACTCGTCAGCTTCAGTGCGGAGAACAGTTTATCAGTAAACATCTTGTTGAAGCCTGACTTCTTCTGAAGTACTACTATGTAGACTTTTCTGTCAGTAGCTAGGAGCGCCCATAGGACTTGCGTAAGGTAGAAATCTCATTGATGATTGTTGGCAATCTGAGCTCAATATCGTCAATGTATTCTCCATTCTTGTGTTTGAAATTATAAAACTTCTGACAAGCTATAGTCAGCTTGTTCTTCTTAATTTCTTCAGAGCCTACACAAAAGCTTTCCAATGCATTTCATATCTCATTTGTCGTCTCGTATTTCATCAGCTTCTCAATGTGTGAGTTGGGAACTGTTCTAGAGATGATTTTCATGGCCAGGTTGTCGAGCTCATCCTACTTCCTTTCTCCGAGGTGAATTCAGTTCGATCTAGGTTTGAACTTGTTGGTCGGGTCTTTTCCAGCTTTGGTGCCAAGCTTTATAATTTTCTCTTTGATGAGATTGGCCCGTTGTAATAACCTCATATATCCGACAGTATTATGCAGTGAGGTAGCTCTTGAGTATGAACTTTCAGATCTCATAGTTGTCTACCGCGAAGATGTGGAGTGACGTCTGTTAGAGTCAATGTCGACTCCAGTCCAATGTTGAATGGGATGTTGGTAACATTCGATGTTAGTAACATCCTGGGTACAGTCAACATTCCTGGAGTCAGCCTTGAAGCTGAACTTCGACTCTCCAAACGTAACTGTATATAAGTAATCTTTCCCTTCCTTTACGTTTTTATGTTTTATTTATTGTCTAACAAACGTGGATTGCAGTTGGAACAAGTTTGAATAAGTGGAGGTTAGCTAGATCATGGTTATAAGATCATGGGAAGTTAGTTCCTATTTTCTAGGGAGCATGATCTCCACTAACATCTACAGCAGTTTACAACGAAGTGGATTGCAGCGGTTATAGGAGGTTTATGGACGTGGGATTTGAAGCTTGAAGACCACGAAACACTCCTCTATAAAAGCTGCAAGATAGCTCTCTCACACGCACGTTTCGAGAGGCTGAAATCAAAGAGAAATCCTACACTCCGATCGACTCGTCATTTTACCTGAAACGCAGAGAAGAAACGCACCTTCAACCACGCTTAAACTGAGGCGGTGTTAGGCAGCCAATCTATAAACATCGACTACGGTATTGTTAGGCGAGCAAGAGTGGGGTTGAAGACCGAGTCGTCATTTTCTGTTCAGGTTGTTTGTCCGTTCTTTGTATCGGCTGTTTGCTGTGTTAGACTAGGTAACTTATCATAGGCGGTAGTGCATCCCGTAGATAGGTTTTCGAGTGTAACACTTGTAATATGTTCTAAGTTATCAATAGAGCTAGTTGTCGCGAGACAACACGGGTTATTTTCATAACCCACAAATTATCATGTGTGTTATTTATTTTTCCGCTGCGTGTTACTTGGAATGCTATTAGCATTGCTAGTAACATTACTCTACTAACATTCACACAGTGTTAATAAGTAGTAATTCAGGCACTGAATTCTTTCAATTGGTATCAGAGCGGGTTCTTGACGAACTAAGATCGTTCCTGAGTGCCATATTACTACTGATGGACGCCACCAATGCTTCCGTTCGACCTCCAACACTTGATAGTAGTGGGAAGAACTACGCCATGTGGAAGTCGCACATGACAATGTACATCCGATCCATAGATGAGCGTGTGTGGCTTGCGGTATTGAATGTTTGGACTCTCCACGTGAGATGGTGAATGATGTTGTCATCAACAAACATGAGAACCGATGGGTGTTGAAGAAAGACTCATCTCTAATCTCAATGCGAGAGCTTTAAATGCTATTTTTATACGTGTTGATGTCCCTTGTTTTCTTTGATCTCTAAGCGCATAGAAGCTCGAGATGCTTGGTTTTTCTCTGAGGAACAATGTGAGGGATCGCAAGTGTTAAAGCAACACTTGTAAGAATGTTGACTACGAGATTTGAGATGTTGAGGATGCGAAGATGAGACCATACCAAAGACATACTATGAAATAGGCGTGTTGACGGGCGGAACCGCGGTTTAGGGCCGGGCCCCATGGTTCGGCGGTTCCAAAGTGAAGGCCCTAGCCCGGCCCTACGTACTAGATGGCGGTTTAGGGCGGGCCTGAGGCCAGCGGTCCCGGTTCGGCTCGAACCGCCGGTTTAGGCCGAGCCCGGCGGTTTGGCCTGTTCGCAGCATTTTGTATCGATCCGTTCTCTCTCGCCCAAGCTCCGATTTCGATCCATTTGTGCTCACGAACTCGTATCGCGATATACTTCAACTCTTATGAAGGGTAAAATCTCAATTCTATCTCAATTTTCTGAAAATTCAATCAAATATACAACAAGTATCAAAGTCAAGATTTTAACAAACTTTTAAGTTTTAACTTTTAAGTCTAAAGCTTAATAAACTTGTAAATATTTTAAATTTGTAAAAATTTGTAAACTACTAAACTTGTAAATATTTTTAAATTTGTAAGTGATTTTTTTATGTTTGAACTTGTAAATACTTTGCATTTGTTAAAATACGTATAAATATAAAATATGTGTCAACACTTTGCATTTTTAATAAATGATGAGTAAAATTACATAAATCCATTTATGAATTTTACATAGGGATGAAAAATAATAATAATAAAGGACTTGAGCTCAATTTAATTTCTAAAATTGAGTTGCTACATATCCTCATAATCATAGAGGAATCAAAGTCCATGTAGTTCTTTTAATTTCTAAATGCTCTACTCCGTCTCCGCACCCGATTCCGATCGATCCGTTTCGTGAAGGCCTCGCGTCTTCGCTCTCGTTACCATCTTCCCATTGTGGTTCTTGAGCTCTAAGGTCGGCCCTACACCAATCATCGAGCAACATTGTAGCTTCGATGTTCATGCCGCTTCATGTTGCTTCTTCTTTGATCAAGCATTAGTCCTCCAATGCTAAATGCTTGTTCAACGGATACGGTGGATGCCGGGACGGCAAATAACTCCTTTGCCATGATTGAGAGGATTGGGTACTCCTCTTTCTTCGACCACCACTTCAAGACATCGATCGAAGGACCGCTATCTTCAACACCAAAGACAAAAGGAGTTTGCAAATATATATCTAATTCACTATTACCTTGTCCTCTCGGCCTTCAATGTTCTATTTTGGTACATCGAAGTCATTTGTTGCACCAAAGGATCAAACTCATTCATATCAAAAGGAAAATTAATCGTAGACATCATAGAAGAAGGAGGTGGAGTTTGAATATCATCATCACTACCATATTTCGACCTATATTCTTGAAAAGACTTCTTAAATTCTTTTCAAGATTATATTTGATTTGATCTACATCCGGGAGATCAAAATAAACTAATTCTCCTTCTATACTAGCACCTTGAAAATCCATTTGCCTAAAAGCATCATAATAAACATTAAGCATTTGACAAGTACCATCATATTTCCATTTAGGATCTAAACACTTAGCAAGCAAAAAATTGTAGGTATCTCCCTAAAATATTTTAGCCACTTTTGAACCATAAAATAAATTACACCACATAAAGATGGTTTACTAAAACAACTACGAAAAGACATGGCAATATGCATGCAATGTTCTAAAACCATAACGGAAGTGCGATAATAAACTCCGATAATTGTTTAGTTGCACCATGAAATACCTTTAACAATCGATATAAATCCATGCAAGCATCCCAATGAGACTCATTAAGATGTAATTGAATAGATGTAAACTCTTTCTAAAAAATCACATAAATGACCCTTATATGAAATAGTACTATTAAGCATTTCATAAGTAGAATTCAACGATGAGAAACATCAAATTTGAAACATGTATAAGCAATATTTTTTATCGACAATATTTTGCCATTTCTTCCCACAAGTTTTTGAAACACGCAAACATTTGATAGCATCTCTAATAGGACTAACGGAATCTTGAAAATACTAAGTGCATCTTGAACACATAAATTTAAAATATGACAAATGCATCTAGAATGAAAGTATTTTCCTTCAAAGAAGGTCGCATGCTTCAATAAGTTGAGGAATACTAGCGGTGTTTGCAAGCATTATCAAAACCAACGGAAAAATTTTATTAATCAAAGAATACTCATTTAACACACCAATTATAATATTAGCAATACCTAAAGCATTATGAGGCTCTTCAAACTCTCTAAAAGCAATTAAGCGTTTTTGCATAACCCATTTGAATCAATCCAATGACAAGTAATACCCATATAAAATTCTTATTATAAGCATCCGTCCAAACATCGGCACAAATAGAAACTTTATGACCTAAGCGAACCAAATATTTCTTTAAATCATGTTTTTTTCCATGCATTGTCTCCTAATCTTCTTAAGCATAATACTTCTACTAACTTTGCATGCATTAGGACCAAGTCCCCTTTATAACATTCTTCATACGTAACTCTATCGGCATAATTAAAAGGAGTTTTCCATAGCACAATATCTAGCCATCGCATCTTCATATTTTCCTTATCAAATTTAAATAAAGTGGGCGTGCCGTTGTAGAATATTGAGAAGGGTTTTAATTTGAGCTTGGTTCGTTGATATTCCATACTCATGAGGATGAGAACCCTCCATGTGCTATTGAGCGTTCCGTAACCTCCTTTCTCGATCCATTTGTAGGTTTCGTGCATTAGTTGCAATAAGCAACGATCTCTTTCGACCGTCGGGAAGAGGTGCTCACTTAGCACTTCCACTTTTCTAAAGAAAATATAACAAGATATTGTAAGAACTATGAACATGAAATTAAAATTGTGAAACTAATTTTTAAGAAGCGTAAAATTTACGTATTCTAAAGTGCTTCACAAAAGCGTTGGACTTAAGTTCCTTTGATTTTGGTGGTTGTGGCGGCGTATCTTGGTCAAAGTCGTCATATTCTTCGTCGCCTTCTTAATGCGCCTTCTTCATCGTCGTCTTGGTCGTTCGAGCATCGTCACGAAATTGGGACTTCTTTCCATTCGATGCACCATTTCATAAAATCGAGCATCTTCTTGACAGAACCTTCGCAACTTGCCTTGAGATTTCCTCGCCGCTAAGGCCCTTCGTGAACGTTGAGTTGGAATGTCTCCTCCTCACTTGGAGCTCCTTCATCGTGACCTTTCCTTTCCCTTGTTTAATCGTTTAAAGAAAGACATGATGATTGATGAAGTGAGAAAGTTTGAGAGTTTAGAATAAGAATGAGATTGAGAGAGCTTGAGAACTTGAGAGATTGAGTTTGAGAGTGAGAATGAGAGCTTGAAAGCTTGAAAATTAGATGTAAATGAGTGAATTAAGGTTGAGAAATGAGAGATTGAAGTGAGGATAGAGTTAGGATGATGAATATATTTATAGGAGTGATTTTGGGGTGAAAATCGAAAATAGCCGTTTTCTAGCCGTTTCTAGCCGTTGGGACCGCCGGTTTAGGGCGGACCGCGGTTCAACGACTCTAAAGCCCCGGGATTCGGCACGCAGCCTGTGACCCGGTTCGCCCTAAGCCCGCCGGTTCCAACAGCTATCTTAGGACGGCGGTTCCATCCCAAGCCGCTTGGTTCGGACGGCGGTTAACCGCCGGTTCGGAACTGTTTCGCATGAACCAAGCCCGGCCTGAGCCCTAGCTCACGGTTCGGTTCGAGCCCGTTGACCGCCGGTCGGGCCCGAACCGTTGACTTTAGGGCGGGCCTAGGGCGACCGTGATTCGGAAAGCCATGCACGTCTACTATGAAAAGTCGAGTGAAATTGCTAGCAATTTGTTGGACTTGGAGAGCCTATTGCAAATGAGAAGTTGGTAAGCAAGATGATGAGGTCTCTGGGAAAGGTATAACATGAAAATTTCCTCTATTGAAGATTAGTTTGATGTTGCCTCCATGAGGATAGGTGATCTTGTGAGTAGATTGATTACTTTTAAAATGAATCTTGACCAACAAAAGGTTAACTATAATAAGTCCAGACAAGTTGCTTTCCGTGCTGAAAACTCCAAAGTGGACTCTAATGTGTTTGATGATGTTGAGTATTCAGATCAGGAACATGAGCTCGATGAGGTTGATCTCAACATAGCTATGTTGACCAAAAAAATCAACAATCTGGTTAAATCCTTGAAAAATGGGAAACAAAGCTCAAATCCAAGAAGGATGTCTAGAAACGCTGCTGGGAAATCTTCAAGTCCTACTAACATTCCTAATGTTACACGATCATTCAACAATCCTATCTTTGAGAATAACGAATCTTGACAATGTGCGGTCGGGGATGTTTAGGGATGGGACATTATGCTAATGAATGCCCTACGATGGCGAGAAAGAAGCAAACGTCTTCTCGATAGAATGGAAAATCTAGCAATGTTGCTCGGGCGGTCATGTTTCTTCTTTGAGTGATGACTCAGACACGAGAGGAAGAGAAAGTTATTCTTATTGCAACGATCGAAGATGTTGATGAGTCAGAGGCTGAAATGATTGAAGCCATAGCTAACAGAAGAATGTTATGAGGAAGAGCTCTCTGACAAGGATGATGTGATGAAGACAGAAGAAGATGTTAGTCCAGAACAAAACACCATGGTTAACATTGATGGACACATCTTCCCAACATCAACAACAAACTGGTATTAAATGACTCTTCTTGATGAAACTAATGTTACCCCAGAGAATGTTTGTTACGTTGCAGTCCCCGAGGAAAAGGAGTTTGATCATCTCAAAGCCATTAGTGATCTTCGAGTTCTCTGTGATGACATTGATGCTCAATGTGAAGAGCAACGAAAGGACATCCTTGTGCTGTTGGAAGAAAATCAAACTTTGAAGGATCGTGTCATGAGGTTGGAAGTTCTCATTACCAAAAAGGATGTTGAGCTTTTTGTCTTGAAATGTAAAGTTTACAAAGCTGAGAAAACCTTTGATAGGTTTAACAAAACCCGCTTCTCTTGATGAGGTGTTATCTCGAAATCTCTTGGGATTCATGGTATTGGTTTTGATTACGGTAACACTAATATGTTGAATGAGAAGCTGCGGTGCCCGTGTTTGTTAGAGAAGGAGATGCTAATGTGTTTGTGAGGTCGAATGGAGGAAAATTCCCAAAGTCTAAGAAGAGGAACAATTTGAAAGGGAAACCCTATGTGTGCCATTACTGTCAAGCACCAGGGCATATCAAACCTTACTGTGAGAAATATTTGAATGATGTTGATGTAACATCTGCAAATCAAATGTTTGAAGAATATCAGTCTGATGTTGGGAGTTCCTTGAAAAATATTTCTGTCATGACTGACAACATTTTCTCTAACAAATGCAATGTTGTTTTCATTTCTCTTCATGCTAACATTTCCTGCAATTGGTACTTTGATAGTGGTTGTTCCAGGCATATAACAGGAAACAAGGAGTTTCTGATCGTTTATGTTCCAACAAATGGTGGGAATGTTACCTTCGGAGGAGGTGCCAAAGGCGAGATTGTTGGCGAGGAACTTTGAATGTTAAAGACTTCCCAAAACTCGAGAATGTTCACCATGTTGAAGGATTGAAGGCTAATCTGATCAGTATCAGCCAATTATGTGATGACGGGATGTTTGTCAAGTTTGACAAGAACATTTATGAAGTGTTTGACACAACCAACAAATATGTGATGGTAGGTAGCAGGTCCTTTGACAATTGCTACAAGACTGACAATGACAACATCTGTCATTATGTCAAGATATGTGAAGTGGATCTGTGGCACCAACGGTGGGGCATGTTAACCTGAAGAATCTCTAGAAGCTTATAACAAATGATGTTGTTCGTGGACTCCCAAAGCTGGTGATCAAGAATGATGTTGTGTGTGGGCCATGTCAAAAGGGGAAGCAGGTTAGAACTTCACATCCAATGTTATCAACATGCAACACCACAAGATGTTTTGAAATCCTTCACATGGACTTGATGGGTCCCATTAAAGTTGAGAGCCTAGGTGGCAAAAGGTATGTCCTTGTGTGTGCTGATGACTACTCTCGGTATACTTGGGTTGAGTTCATGCATGAAAAATCTGAGACCTTCTTTCGTTTCAAAAAATTCTATAAAAGGTTTCTTGCTCAATATGGTCAGAATGTTATCCGAATCGAGGCGATCATGGGAGGAATTTGAGAATTCTGTATTATCTGATTTTTGTGCTAACAATGGTATCTTTCATGAGTTTTCTGCTCCCAAGACACCACAACAGAATGGAGTTGCTGAGAGGAAGAATCGCACTCTCCAGGAGATGGTAAGAGCAATGTTGCACACCAAAAACCTCTCCAAAAGGCTGTGGGCTGAAGCAGTTAACACTGCATGGCACATCATCAACAGAGTCTACTTAAGACCTGGTACGATGTTGACACCGTATGAGATCTTGAAGGGTAAAAAACCTAACCTCAAATATTTTCATATTTTTGGTTGTGTTTGCTATATACTGAATGATAGGGATCATTTGACCAAACTTGACTCTAAAAGTGACAAAGGAATGTTCCTTGGCTATTCTGCCAACAACCATGCCTATAGGGTGTACAACCTTCGGACTAAGACCATTCAAGAAACAGTGAATGTGGTATTTTATGATATGGTGAGTCTTGCGAGGCGGCACGATGAAGAAGATGTTTCGACTTCTTTGGAGGATCAAGCTATGCCGAGCAAACTCATGAACAACATGTTCGACTGATGTTGGTCAACGTCCGGTGGAGATACAACATCGAATGAAAACAAAGGAAGTGGTTACGAAAGTGATGGAGATAATGATGGTGGAGATTTTCTTCATGATCCAGTCAAGCATGACCCTCCAGGAAGAATTAGGAAGGACCATCCGAAAAAATCAAATCATTGGTGAAGCCTCGGGACAAATGCAATCGAGGAAGAAAGGACAAGTGAACTACCGTGATATGGTAAGAATTGCATGCATGTCTGTTGTGTGTGAAGAAATTGAGTTTGCTTGTTACATGTCTTCTGTTGAACCTAAGAATGTTAAGGAGGCTTTACTAGATGTTGACTGGGTGAATGCTATGCATGATGAACTCAATCAGTTTGTTCGCAATGATGTATGAGATCTTGTTCCTAGACCATGTGATAAAAATGTGATAGGTACCAAGTGGATTTTAAAAAATAAATCTAATGAGAACGGGAATATTGTTAGAAATAAGGCTAGACTTGTTGCTCAAGGTTATACTCAAGTTGAAGGGATAGATTTTGATGAAACATTTGCTCCTGTTGCTAGGATTGAATGCATTAGACTCTTGTTTGCTATTACTTGTCAACTTAGAATTTCTTTGTTGCAAATGGATGTTAAGAGTGCTTTCCTAAATGGAATGTTGTCTGAAGAGGCATATGTTGAACAGCCTAAAGGCTTTGAGGATCCTAACAAACCTGAGCATGTTTATAAACTGAAAAGGGCCTTATATGGATTAAAACAAGCCCCTCGTGCTTGGTATGAGTGCCTTACTATGTTTCTCATTGAGTTTGGATTCACTAGGGGTCAAGTTGACAAGACTTTATTTATTAAGAAACGTGGTGGTCACATTATCATTGCTCAGATATATGTTGATGACATTATGTTTGGTGCTACTAACACTGCTCTTGTAGAAGATTTTGTGAAAGCCATGTCAACAACTTTTGAAATGAGTATGGTAGGTGACTCAACTACTTCCTTGGTCTGATCCTGTAACATAGAATTCTTTCCCTGTAAATAGTTTTTCTTTTTGTTGTTTTTCTTGTTTTTGTTGCAGGAAGGTCTTCTCGCTTTCTTACAGGAAGACAAAGATTAAGGGGGAGATTGTTAGAGTCAATGTTGACTCCAGTCCAATATTGAATGGGATGTTGGTAACATTCGATGTTAGTAACATCACAGGTACAATCAACATTCACGGAGTCGACCGAAGCTGAACCGACTCTCCGCACGAATGCTTGTATATAAGTAATCTTTCCTTCCTTTACGTTTTATGTTTTATTTATTGTCTATTCGACCAAATTGTTCTTTTCGATTCGCTCGCAATAGTACGAGGTCCTTATAGAATGGTAAGGTCGAGCCAAGTCGAATCTCTCGAGGAAGACTTAGCGGGGCTTATGATGTGTTACGATGAAAGCGATAAATCTAAATCTTAAACTTGATTGGGGTGATGATTAACTAAGATTGACGGAAATTAAATCACGCAAGCGATTGAACCAATATTCAAGCGATTCGATAGCAATAGGATTAATTCAAGATTGTGAGAATAACTAGGGTATTAGGGTTCTTCGCCGCGATTAATTGAATTATGCTTGATTAAGAAATCTACCTATTCATGCAATCCTCAAACCTCAATCCAAACACTCGACTTTAGATTACGTGGATTAAACCTGGGTTATCAAATTTCACAAATACCTAAACTATTAGAGTACCCGTTTCGGTAGCCTCTAATCGATTGAATCTATGATGCAGCGTATCTATCTCGATAATACACTACACACAAACAATTAAATGGTGTTCAATCACTTAACAGAAAACCCTAGAATTCAATTGGTATACTCAATCATAACAAATAAACAATTAATTAATTTGAATCACACAACCCTAGATGAAGATTAGTTCATGCTCATTCCACAGATCAAACAATTACAATCAATAGAAATCATTATCCAATAATTCAACGAGAGAAAAGTGAATAACAATTCTTACAATTGTAATAGTCGTGATGAATCTCTTCAATCAAGCTCTTGAATCAATCAATTGCAAAAGAAATTACGTAGAGAATAAGATGAACAATTCGCGTGGAGGAACTTTGTTTCAAAAGAGAAACTGACGTCTGCGAAAATAAAAGCAGAACAGACGAAAATTTCCCGCAGTATTGGATTCGAGCGGCGCACGGAGGAGTTTGACGACAGCCTCGGCAACCCAGCCACGGACGAGTGAGGTTATTCTTGGACGGCAGCAGCGCCGGTTGTGGAGACGGCCGGAATAAACGACGCAGCAGCACGGTTGTGAGACGCGGACGAGTCAATTACGGAAGGTGCTTGCGCAGACGGCGTTGGAGAAGGCGGCGGCTGGGCTGGGTTGGTAGCTACCCACTGATCGCTCACTTTTCTAACACAGCGTGCAAGTATATAGGTAAGGCAGTATCGTATCCACGGGATTGTGTCTGAAAACACGAAGCTAGCTCAGCGATAATTTATTATTATTCAAGCACGATTTGGGTTTGGAAGGCTTTAGGGCTTGAAAATTTAATCCAAAGCAAAGGTAACCATGCAGAAATATAAAGTAAAGTAATAAAATCACGGATGGTAATAACAGATAAGAAAGACTAACCCTAGGGATGCATTAATCCTATCCACAACGTATGTTTATCCTATTCCTATTAGCCAATTTTAATCCCGACAAGATGGAAGATCACATATATAACCGACAACTTCTGTTACGACAATTGCGGCTGTAGATTACTAGTTTCCCCTATTATTGTTACATCTCTAGGTGAAAACAAGCAACTCCAAACAGATCACAAAGAATATGCTTCCTACGAATATCCTATCTTAGCTACGACTCAAGGCTTATTCGTATCATGCATTCAAGATCGGTTGACAATTAATCTGATTCGTCGTTAGCGGCAACTAGATATGCATCAAGATTGATCGAAATTAACACATATAAATAAGCACCAAGAATCATGAATCAATGCCTGGAAGGTAAATAGCGATAACATGAATCACAACATATAGGATCGGATCATGCAAACCCTAAGATTAGAACGAAAAATTACCTAGACATAATAAACGGAACAAAATACGAATAAATCATAAAAACGGAAATTAAATGCATAAAACCCGGATAATAGCGTTGGATGAACAATTGTTGGTCTTGAATCCAATTCCAAGCGATAAACGGAAAACAACGGAAAACGATCGGACAAAACGTTCCGAACGATAACAAAGCGATAAACTAAACTAGAACAATGCAAGAATTAAATCTAGAACTAAACGAAAGCTAAAGAAAAGCAAAAGCTGAAGAAAAACTGAATAAAACCGGTCTGAGGCGTATCTGGGTCTAGGGAGGTGCAAGGGATATGCTCCCCTATTTATAGATAAGGGTGGAAACCCTAATTTCTCTTCTATCGTGCCGTCTCGCGACCGCTCCTAGCGGTCGCTAGCTCGACCGCGAGGCATCTCCCGCGCGCGCTCTTTTCGCTCGCGGTTGCCTCTTGCGCTCGCATGGTTGGCTCGTGGCCTGGCTAGCGATCGCTAGCCATGGCCGCGAGAAATCGTACAGTGACTTCTCGGCGCTGGGGCTTGCTCGCGTGCACGAAGTCGCGGTCGCGTATGATCTTGGCTCTCGCTGGCTTGCCTAGCGGCCAGCCTAGCGACCGCTAGGCTGGTCGCTAGAAACAGGGCAGTTGTGCATTTTGGCTCGTGCTTCGTTCTTTGATTTTCAACATATGGACCTACACAACACCAAAAGAACCCCCAAGCGGTATCTTCTAGAAATAGATAAAACATTAAGAATCGATACGTGGCGCACATTAAATGATCTAAACTCATCTTTAAATATCAACAATAAGCGTGTAAAATGTGTGTTTATCAAACCCCCAAACTTAAATCATTGTTTGTCCTCAAACAAAACCAAACAGAAAGACACAACGAAAAGATCAACGAGCGTAGCAAAGATGATAACCATTATAAGCCTCGAAACATATTAATGCTCAAAAACATTAGCGCTCATGACGACGTTAGTCAACTCAACACAAACAACAATTGAAGGCGAAAACTCATTTAATTAAACCCTCACAATGGCATGTGTGTAAAATATAGATGATACTCTCAAACTCATAAAGAAATTAAGGACGCGTATACACTCACAGATCAATGTAATGCAACATCTTACCATAGGCTTGCCATTTCTCTAATATCTCCACCGCGTCAAATGTGTTCAAATAATGATCAAAAAGGTCTTTTCATAGGTTATAAAGTAGGCACATTAAGTGACTCAAAAATATTCCAAGCACCCCCATTTATACAATTCGACACATATGGACTTTGTCCATTTTCCTCTTCTTTTCCAACGTGCTAAATCGATGTTTTATCCCTCATAAGGTACCTATACTTTGATTAAAGACCCTTTATACTCAAAACACATAGTGAACTTATCATTGCTTTTCTTTTCTTTTCTAGAGCTTATAGGGTTTATCATTCACAACAAAGGTACTAATCTTCACCACAGATGTATTTCTCTAAAAGTAATTTTTCTCGTCATAACTACATCAAAATTTCAACCCCTTTTGATTCCCATATCCATCCTCACCTCCTATCATCCGGTTAATCGAAAGAAAAAGTCTAATAAAGGCTCAACGAAGGCGACAAATGGTATATATCATCGGGTTAGTGTTTGGGTAAAATGTGTGGTTAACAAAGATGGCCTTTTATCCTTTCCAAATTCGAAACACATATTGCAGTCTCGACACAGAAGAACGGCAAGTTCTAGAAGATAATCACATGCATGATATCACACAATTAAAAGAAACTGTATCAAGATATTTATACAGTGAAGCTCAAGTCTCACGGGTTAAGCAAATGGTGAAAAACAATAAGTTTAAGCAATCTCAAGTCGTTCATGCATCATTTTCTAACATATCATGTGCACTATCATTAAATTTCACAAAAAATTTCTATCGTCATTGGCTACATGGATTAACACACTTCACTTAACTCGTTGATCGACAGACACAAAAGCGAGCGAAAAGATAAAACACGACAAAAAGCAACACAAACGCGAAAACAAAACAAAACACAAAACACGATAAGAAAGCGTTGGGTTACCTCCCAACAAGTGCTAATTTAACGTCTTTAGCTAGACCATCACTAACCTTTCTCAATCCGGCGTTTTGGTGGCAATGTAAATCTTTCCCAATTTGTGGATCCTCTATACTTAGCATTCACGGATGACCACCACCGACCATGGAAGTAGCCACCCCAAACTTGAGCGATACACTCGGGTTCCATGCGAGTCCACTTCTTCCTTCTCGTAGCTTCCTCGATTGGTCGAGTACCCTCTAAGCGTGACTTGTGCAAAGAAGCAGCGATCGTGATCGAGTAGCAATCTTAGGCTTTTCACCGTCGTGTTGCTTGATGGCGTCATATATGGAAATCTTGAGCTCCTCATCGTTAACACGAAGCGTGAGATTACCTTCCGCACATCAATCAAAGCACGACCGGTTGCTAGAAAAGGTGCGCCGAGATTAGTGGTTGTTGTTTGAATTCGGAATATCTAAAATCACAAAATCGATAGGAAAAACAAAGTCCCAATTCTTACCAACACATCTTGACGATACCTTTAGGATATGTGGTGACACTGTCACCATCATCGATGAGATCTTCGTCGGCTTCATCTTTCCTAGGTGCAGCGGTTGAATACGTTCAAAGGCATCGATTGATGCTCGCCCAAGTCGCACAACACATTTGGAAAAGTATGCTCGGCGATCTCGTATTCTAACGTAAAGCGCGGGATCATACGCTTTAGGAGCTTCCTACGCAAGGCGACCTTATTATTCTTGGATAGGGTAATTTTTTCAAATTTTCCCAATTTCATCTTGCTTGCAAGTCGTCTTTTAAAATTTCATGTATCCGGCATGTTTCGCAGCTTCAAAGAGAGGCAAATTGATCTCAACTTTTGAAAATCTCTTTGAAGCGAGCAAATTCCTCATCATATTTCGACTTGACTAGTCGACTCGAAAATGGGACCGGAGGAGTGTACGTGCGAGGTGGATTACGGAGGCTCTTGGCGGATGACCTCGCGACCATTGGGTAGGTCGCGAGGCGTTTGTTGAGCTTGGAATCCTTCTTCGCGTCTTGAGCTTGTGGGCGGGTTCGCGTCTTGATTTCTCGGCGCATGCTCGCACGATTGCTCGCGGATAGGCTCGCGGCGCATGCTCGGTCGCGAGCTTCGTGGGGAATAACTGGACTCCTCGCGATCGGGATCATGGTCGCGAGCTTCGATCGCGAGTTTATGCTCGATTACTTTCAGCCTCTTCTTCTTCGGTAGGGCTCGGGTAAGCTTGTCCACTCCTCGTCTGGATGGCGAAACATTGATTTTTTGGGTTCACCTCCGTATTACTCGGAAATTGGCCCGTCTTTTGTAGTGCATTCAACTGTACGGCTACTTGACCAATCTGATTTTCCAACATCTTTACGTGTTTACCCATAGCCGTCACAGTCGACTCCAAATGAGTTATTTTCTGCCGATTGCTTATAAATGCACTCTGTTGAGTCGCCATCTGTTGTACCATATCTTCTAAACTTGGCTTCTTCGGCTCTTGGATCATACCATTACATCTAGTGAAGCTGCTGGAGGTTCTTGAAAATTATTCGGGTTTGCATCTGACGAGTTGGATGATTTCTATTGTTTGGAGTGTATGCGGATTCTCCCCAGCGGTTTCTTTGATTTATAAAATGTCGTCCTCCGTCTCAATCTGCTCTTCAACAGAGTGAATTGCTTCATCACTCGTCGTATCTCGAATCGACCTCGGCATTGCTTGCTTTAACCTCGGGCGTTCTCTCCGTTGGCCATTGATAGCTGTTGGCAGCCATCTCCTCTAAAATAAGGCTCGCCTCGTCTACTCGTCGGTTCAATAAACAGCCCCCTGCAGACGCATCCACAATACTCCTCGTCTAAAATGTCAGTCCACTGTAGAACTGCGTGATTTGTTGCTCCTTGGAGAATCCATGTTGTGGACATCGCCTCAATAGACCTCTGAATCTCTCCCATGCCTCGAATAGTGATTCGTCGTGGTTTTGGCAAAAATGGGAGATTTGGCGATGATCTTCTGCGCTTTCGTCGGTGGAAAATATTTGAGAGAAACTTATAAAGTTTCCCCAAGTGTCGATGCCGATTCGGTCCAAACTCTTGAACCAATCTTTCGCTTTCACATGCGAGAAATCGAACATGCGATCCGGATCGTGTCTTGTGGCACCCCATTTGTTTGATGGTGTCACAAATATCGAGAAAGGTCTCGAGATGCGCATTCGGTCTTGATGACTCTCCCCAAGCCGCTCTCCTTGGACCATCTTGATCGGGGCGGCTTGACTCAAAATTGTTTGCATCCACGCGGGCCCCATCCGCCTCCTTGGGCTGCTTCGGTGGGAGGTCGGTACATAAAATTCAGCGATCGCGTCTGCGGGGTAGGGACAAGGGTCCCATATTCGCCATCTGGCGTTGCATCTCTGAAATCGGCTAACATGCGTGCAGCTTGCTCGGGAGGAATGCCCGGATTACGTGGATTAGCTTCCATTGCAGCCGTCTCTTCTCTCGTCCTCTTCTCCTTTGAGAGCTTTCGATCTCGGGGTCTAATAATATTTCGGAGGTCCACGAGATCTTGTACGCATAAACTACACGAGAAAAGAGAATTGACTCTGGTAACAATAAATAGATAATATAATATATAACTTGAATTAATAAATCCAAATCGTCAAATTATTCCTATGTAATCTTAATAATCCCGACAGCGCCAAAATTTGATCGCTCACTTTTCTAACACAGCGTGCAAGTATATAGGTAAGGCAGTATCGTATCCACGTGGATTGTGTACTAAAACACAGAAGCTAGCTCAACGATAATTTATTATTATTCAAGCACAGATTTGGGTTTGGAAGGCTTTAGGGCTTCGGAAATTTAATCCAAAGCAAAGGTAACCATGCAGAAATATAAAGTAAAGCAATAAAATCACGGATGGTAATAACAGATAAGAAAGACTAACCCTAGGGATGCATTAATCCTATCCACAACGTATGTTTATCTTGTTCCTATTAGCCAATTTTAATCCCGACAAGATGGAAGATCACATATATAACCGACAACTTCTATTACGATAATTGCGGCTGTAGATTACTGGTTTCCCCTATTACTGTTACATCTCTAGGTGAAAACAAGCAACTCCAAACAGATCACAAAGAATATGCTTCCTACGAATATCCTAATTACGACTCGAGGTTTATTAGTATCATGCATTCAAGATCGGTTGACAATTAATATAGTTCGTCGTTAGCGGAAACTAGATATGCATCAAGATTGATCGAAATTAACACATATAAATAAGCACCAAGAATCATGAATCAATGCACGGAAGGTAAATAGCGATAACATGAATCACAACATATAGGATCGGATCAGATTAGAGCGAAAAATTACCATAATAAGCGGAACAAAATAGAATAAATCATAATTAAATGCATAAAACCGATAAAGCGTTGGATGAACAATTGTTGGTCTTGAACATTAGCGATAAGCGGAAAACAACGGAAAACGATCGGACAAACGAGCGATAAATAAACTAAACTAGAACAATGCAAGAATTAAATCTAGAACTGCGGAAGCTAAAGAAAAGCCGGACTGGTAATAGGCGCGTCTCTGGATGAAAACAATTGTCGGCTAAAAACACACTCAAATTTGAATCGAGGTAATAAATGGCGTGGTAATTAACACAAGTCTCTCAAGGAAAACTTAATGTCATACGCGATTAAATCCTAAACATTCTAACATCACGGGGTTGAAATGCAGGAATTGAAATCGGAGACAAAGCGGGGTTGTCGATCCCGAGCTAAACTAAAAGCGATAAATCTAAACTAGGGTTGTCAATCCCGAGCTAAACTAATAAGCGATAAATCTAAAATCTAGTAGAACTATAAGCGATAAAAGCGGTAAATAAAAGCATATGCAATCATATCATTAATAGAATCTAAATCTAATTGCAAATAAACGAAAGTAGTAAATCATTAAGCAAATTAAACCAACGGAACATGAAAATCCAATCCACTGTCACTATGAATTGAATTGACAAGAATCATCAAATAATAAACTGTAAAATTGATTCCAGAAGAACAATGAGAAATCCCAAACATAAATTGATAAACTAAACATTCAAATGATGAAACTAAAAGCAGGAATTAAAATAAGAATAGTATCGTGTTATGTTGGTGAGGAATCGTCGGAAAAATCGAAGATCGTCACCGAGAGAAAAAGCGGCGAGGCGCGCGGACTAGGCCGACGAGGTCCTTTTTCGACCTAAGCGCGCAAATATATATTGGCGAAAGTGAGCCGACGTCAAGGTGGCGACGCCGTAATACATTCGACTTGAATATGAGCGCGGTTCAAAGTGGCGCGGATCAAAATACATTCGCGCTTGAATATGAGCGTCGGGGGAGTGAGCTTGCAAGGAGAATAGGCTGAACAGCGCTGAAGTGAACACACGCGGCGTGCAAGCGAAGTTGGCACGCGGATCGAGCCGGGTGGGCTCGGCGCTGGAGGGAGCAAGCACGGAGGAAGGCAACGCGTGCGGGAGAAGGCGCTGGCAAGCCGGCGCGGGATCTCGGCGGGCGTGCGGGCGAGACAAAGCGAGGCGGGCGTGGGTGAACAGCTACTGGGAGACCTTGGCGATGGCGCTGGCGGGGCCGCGGCGCGCTGGCGCTAGAATGGGCGTGGCGAAGCCGCCAGCTGAAAGATAATGCTGGGCGAGGGTTGCGGTCGGCCGACAGGCGAGGCAGGCTGGGCGATCCTTGGCGTGTGGCGCGGTTCGCTATAGCGCCGGAGAAATATAACGACGCCGGGCGAGCGCGCTGGGTGTCCGAGCGCTGGGCGGGGCGGCGTGTCTTGTGGCGTCGTGGCGGGGTGGCGTGGCGTCTTGTGAGCGCGGCCATGCGACGGGGTGCCGTGCGTGACTTTGGTCGTTCGACCCGTTCTCTTCGTCTCGAACTCCGATTCTGAACCGTTTGCACCTACAAACTCCTGTCGAAATGCTCTTCAATAATATATGATCCTTGGAAGATCCAATTCATCCTATTTTATGCCATTTTCCTACAAAACATCGAGACGAGCGAAATGCGTCCGAATCGATAAATATTACTCGAACAAAGGCATAAATAGGACAAACCATAGAAAATGACACGTAAAACAATACCAAGAATCATCACAAAATCATACCAAACAACTCCCTACACTTATCCATTTGCTTGTCCTCAAGCAAAGTCTATACTAATAAAAGTCGAAAGATAACTCATGCAACTTAACCCTTATTCTAATCAATCAAACCTTATTGCATTTCCACACTTGGTGTTTACGAATTCAAAGATAATGCGAAATAAATCAAGAACGACAATTGACTTCCAATAAATAAAAAGGTAATCTCTGCTCGGACCCGACTCTCCGTTAGGGTGTACTAACTAATGTGGTCACCTTTAGCAACAAGTTTCTTTTATAAAGCACAAAGAATGTTTTATGATTTTGGAACAATATTAGAAAGGTGAACTCTCGATGAACTCGAGTCTCCTAACGTGGTTTCCATGTCCATTTCTCAATTTACGAAAGAGGACAAAATCCCATCCTCCATTTCAACAATCTCGACAAATAGCTGGAGTTTTCATTCTCCTCATTTTCTTCTTCTTTTCACATTTTTTTATATATAAAATGAAACAAGTATATAGCAACCACAATGTTAACACTCCCCTAACATTAGCCGGACAAATCACATCAATTTTCCCTTATTCAATTTCTATCAATTACGTCTAAATCGATTCACATTATACTCGAATCATATATCACAAAAGTTTGAAAATTCAAATTCAATTTGATCAATACCACGAGTTCGATTGCATAAATCAAGATCCTAACTTATTCGCATAGACAAAGCTTACGTCGAAACAATCAAAATAAGCACAAGGGCACGTCATTAAGCAACAAACAATACATCACGCATACAAAACCGAGTAAACATCCCCACATTGAATCGAGCACCGTCCCGATGCTCAAAACATTAAAAGCTCAAAATGACTATAGAGGATGATACTTCCACGATAATCGATTTAATATGCGGCTGTAGAGTTGGAGCACCACGGCTTCGTCTCGGCTGCGACAACTTTCCGAGATCTGAGCAAAACAAACTCAACAACAACGGATAGATCAACAAGAACAACAAAACAAGACAAAGAAAAGAAAGAAAGAAAAAGCAAAATAAAAACACCGTGGGTAACTCCCGAAGTACTCTCTTTAACATCGTGAGCACGACGTAAACCCGAGACAACAACGGACTATCCATAGTCCTTCACCGAGAATACCATCTCAGCCAGAGCATCAGTAGTAACCATATATGCACAAAGAACAGTAAAGAAAGCAAATAACGAATCATTTAAGCACAAGTCGAACATCCTATTCTCCAAAGAAAAATAGATGACATCAATTCCCAAAGCACAATACTTTGGTGAATTAGGATGTTGACATACTATAGAAGTTACCTCGACTTTTGTTATCACCGTGTCCTCCCTGGGACACGTACTTACATGTCGAGGCAGCTCTTTCACTTTCGTGAGTGGGTTTTGGCGTGTCATCGGTTTCATGCACCCACTCTTCCTCGTCAGTCATCCTGGTAACAACTCCCTCGTGGCTCTGATCTAGCACCTCATCCTCACGTACCCATTCTTCATCAATTTCCACCTCTTACGGTTGCGTTGCTCGACATGTGTCTCTCCCACCCAATTCTCAATAATTGGGTCACTTTCTAAACGATGACCACTTTGGACCGACGGATTGGTTTGAAAGTTCCCTCATTACAAGTTCTGTTGATACTCAACATACTTAGCGACAATCGGTCTCATTTGTGCCTCTAAATGCTCAAGAGTTGCGTCTCTATCATCCAATGGCGGTCGATGGTCGCTGGTCGCTTTGAGCCTCATAGGGTGAGCTTGAGGCTCCCTATTGCATCTTGTTGCAGCAACTCGTCCGACTTCTCGGTCATCATTTCTAATTTTGCTTGTGGCGCCGATTTTGGTGTCACAAGTCCACATCCCAAGTCAGTGGCATTTGAGGTGGAGGTGGGCTGCTGCGGGTATGATTGCGGTGGAAGGGAGGCGGTTGTTGTGGATACGAGTCTTGAGGTGATTGTTGTGGGTACTCATATTGAGGTGGAGGATGTGGTTGCTCCGAGAGGCATTGTAGGATTGATCCTCATAGTCAGCAGAGGCGATTGTTCGATGGGGATTGGAGGCTTGATCCTCATAGTGCGGAGGAGGTGGTTGATCCCAATATGGATTGTAGGATTGTTGCTGGGGTAGGGTTCGTGGGTTTGATACTCATGGTTTGGCGGGTATCCTCGAATAATCGAATTGGGCCCTTCTTGAAAGAAGAATTTGCCCAATATGGGAACTTTCCCCCCCGCCTTGACCACATTCGCATCTGCTGGTAACCCTGCATTAAGCGACACCAACAACAAAACAAGATCACACGCACTGGGAGAAAATAGCGAAGTAACAAAAAGAAATACATAAAACAAACAACACAAACAATACGCTAAAGTTTTCCCGGCAGAGCGCCAAAATTGATCGAGCTAAAAACACTCAAATTCACTCGCATGATAAATGCGAGGTAATCGTGGCGTGGTAAGTTAACACGAGTCGTCTCAAGGAAAACTTAACAGGCGATTGTTCATGTCATACTGTGTAAAGCGATTAAATCTAAACATTCTAACATCAACGGGGTTGAACATGCGAGGAATTGAAATACGGAGAATTAAACAAACATCTAAGCCGGGGTTGTCAATCCCGAGCTAAACTAATAAAGCGATAAATCTAAACTAGGGTTGTCAATCCCTAGTTGAACTATGAAAGCGATAAATCAGCGGTAAATAAAGTATATGCAATCATATCATTCATGGGGTTTGTCGATCCTCAATCTAAATCTAATTGCAAATAAATGAAAGCGATAAATCATTAAGCAAATTAAACCAGCGGAACATGAAAATCCAATCCATCGTCACTATGAATTGAATTGACAAGAATCATCAAATAATAAAGCAGTAAAATTGATTCCGTAAGAACGAGAAATCCCAAACATAAATTGATAAACTAAACATTCAAATGATGAAACTAAAAGCAGAATTAAAATAAGAATAGTATCGTGTTATGTTGGTGAGGAATCGTCGAAAGAAAATCAAGATCGCTGGAGAAAAAGCGGCGAGGCGCCGCGGACTAGAACCAGCGAGGTCTTTTTTCGACCTAAACAGCAAATATATATTAATCGAAAGTGAGCCGGCGTTGAGGAGAGCGACTTTCGTAATACATTCGACTTGAATATGAGCGCCGGATCAAAATACATCGCCTTGAATATGAACGCCGATCGGGAGTGAGCTTACGAGGAGAATAGGCTGAGCGCTGGAAGTGAACGCACGCGCGTGCAAGCGGAGTGAGTTAACGCGGATCGAGCACGGTGGGCTCGGCGCCGGAGAGAGGAAGCAGAGGAGGAAGGCAGCGGGAGAAAGGCGCGCCAAACCGGCGCGGATGCTTCGCCGGGCGCTGGCGACAAACGTGGAGCGGGCGCGGGTGGAAACGACGCTGGGAGGCGCTGGCGGCGGGCGCTGGCGGGCGCGAAGGAATGGCGCCGGGCCGCCGCCAGCCTGGGATGAATAATGGCGCGGCTGCTGTGATCGGCCGGGACGGGCCAGGCGGCGGCGGGGCCTGGCGTGTGGCGGTTCGCTTTGAGCGCCGGAGGCGGGTGGCTAACGCGCTCGCTGGGTGTCCGAGCCCGCTGGCACGGGCGAGGCGTGTGCGGCGGGCGTGCGGGCGTGGGTGCAGGCGGGCGCGGCGATGCGACGGGTGCCCGGCGCGACTTTGGTCGTTCGACCGTTCTCCTTCGTCGAACTCCGATTACGAACCGTTTGCACCTACGAACTCCTGTCGAAATGCTCTTGAATAATATATGATCCTTGGCAGATCCAATTCATCCTATTTTATGCCATTTTCCTACAAAACATCGAGACGAACGAAGTAAGTCCGAATCGATAAATATTACTCGAACCAAAGGCATAAATAGGACAAACCATAGAAAATGACACGTAAAACAATACCAAGAATCATCACAAAATCATACCAAACAACCGCTCCTAGCGGTCGTTAGCTCGACCATGAGGCATCTCTCCCGCGCTCTTTTCGCTCGCGGTTGCCTCTTCTTTCGCATGGTTGGCTCGGTTCGACTAGCGATCGCTAGCCATAGCCGCGAAATCGTCTGATGACTTCTCGGCGGGGCTTGCTCGCGTGCTGCAGTCGCGGTCGCAGATGATCTTGGCTCTTCCGGCTTGCTGGCGGCCGACCTAGCGACCGCCAGTCGGTCGCTAAACACGGCGATTGTGCATTTTGGCTCGTGCTTCGTTCCTTGCTTTGATTTTCAACATATGGACCTACACAACACCAAAAGAACCCCAAGAGCGTTATCTTCTAGAAATAGATAAAACATTAAGAATCGATACGTAAGCGGACATTAAATGATCTAAACTCATCTTTAAATATCAACAATAAACGTGTAAAATGCACCTTTATCACCAGCGCCGGACGGAAGGCTGGCGGCGGCGAGATGTGAAACGCCGAGCGGCGTGTGGCGTCGGTATTTGGGAAAGGCGGCGCCGGCTGGAGGTGGCGCCCATCGAAATTCGAACGAGCAGCGTGAGCAGCCGGGTGGAGATGGAGCAAGCGGCGGGGATGCAGTGAGGCGTTGTGCGTGGCGAGCTGCGTGCGCGGTGCGCGGCGAGCGGCGAGGACGCCGGGGTGCGCGGTGGCGCTAAGCGGCGAGGCGGCGGGCGGGCCATGCGACGGGTGCCGTCTTGGCGACTATAACAATTCGACTCGTTCTCCCTCATCTGAACTCCGATTTACGCACGGTTTTGCCTACGAACTCCTGTCGAGATGATTTTCATTATACTTGTCCTTGGCAGATTCAATTCATCCTATTTTATTCCGTTTTTCTACAGAACATCGAAACGAGCGAAGTAAGTTTGAATCGACAATTATTAATCAAACCAACGGCATAAATAGGAAAAATCAGTGAAGACGGCATATAAAACAATACCAAAAATCAACACAAATTCATACTAAACAACTCCCCCACACTTATCCATTTGCTTGTCCTCAAGCAAAGTCTATACTAGTAAGAATAGGGAAGATAACTCATGCAACTTCACTCTTAGTCTAATCAATCAAACCTTATTGCTTTCCCCCACATTTGGTGTTTACGCATTCAAAGATAATGTGAAATAAATCTAGGACGGCAATTGATTTCCAATAAATAAAAGGGTAACCTCTGCTCAGACCCGACTCTCCGTTAGGGGTGAACTAACTAATGTGGTCACCTTTAGCAACAAGTTTCTTTTTTTTTCTTTTTTTTTAAGCACATAGAATGTTTTAACAGATTTTGGAACAATGTTCGAAAGGTGAACCCTCGATGAACTCGAGTTTTCTATCGTGGTTTCCCATGTCCATTTCTCAAATTACGAGAAAGAGGATAGAATCCCATCCTCCATTTCAACAATCTCATTTCTACTCTTTTCGACATTTTTTTTTAATAATAATCAAAAGATGAAACAAGTATATAGGTAACCACAATGTTAACACTACCCTAACATTAGTCGGACAAATCACATCAATTCTCCTCTATTCATTTTCTATCAATCACAATCCCGTCAATTCACATTACACTCGAATCATATACCACCAGAAGTTTCGGAAATTAAAAACAGTTTGACCAATACCACAGAGCTTAGTTGCACAAATCAACATCGACTTACTCGCATATACAATACTTGATTCTAAGAAATCAAAATAAGCATAGATGCACATCACCAAGCATACAAATAGATAAGATGCACGACACAAAGCGAATAATCATCCCCCATTTTAATCCGAGAACCTTGTCCCGGTGCTCCAAACATTAATAATACAAAATGACCATAGAGGATGATACTTCCACGATAATGAGCAGTGTGCATTGTAGAGTTGGAGAATCACGGCTTCACCACACGGATTAAAATGTCCTAGAACTCAAGAATGATAAACACCGAAACCTACACCACAGAAAACCAAAACAAAGACGAAAACACAAACACAAGCAAAACCAAGATAAAACAAGAACAAAACGGAAATAAGCGTGGGTTGCCTCCCACGAGCGCTAGTTTTAACGTCGCCACCGACCATTGATTCCTCATTTTGTTGAATTTTGTCGGCGAGAAGCTTCGCTCCGACTCATTATCCAACGCCCGCTGGCGATAACCATATTCGGAGAGTAAGGTGGCGGCTCTTTCCACTCATCCTCGACTTGTACTTCACCCCGATCTTTCTTACACTTAGCCTGAAGTGTGGGGTCAGTCTTCTCACTGTCGATTTCTTCCTTGGACATCTGTACCTGCAAGACCTTATTCTCGTCCAAAATATCAAGTGCAGTGATAGAAAAACATGATGCAGTAGTAGAAACAGTAGAATTATCACTCGTACTACTAGCACGGAATGTCTCCGTCGTACCCAAAACAGTCAAGCTTATCAATCCTTTAGTGAAATCAATTTGGGTATTTGTTGTAGCCATAAATGGCCTACCTAACAACAACGGATGCCCACTCTCATGTTTTCCAGTCTCTTCTTCCATATCAATGACAACAAAATCAACTGAGACTAAAAGGTTACCCATTCTTATTAAAACATCTTCTATCACACCTTTCGGGTACCGAATAGTTCCCTCAGCTAATTCTAATCGCATGCTAGTTTGTTTTAACTCCCCAAGTTTTAATGAGTTAAACAGAGAAAATGACATTAAATTAATCCCGGCACCCAAATCAAGCATCCCCGATGCAGATTTCCCATTACCAAAAGCAACATTAAGAGTAAAGCTACCTGGATCGCTTTGCCTTGTTTTGGGTTGGTGCGGAATGGGCTTCTTCTTCTTCTCAACTACCACCTTCTTTATATTCCCCGTCTCCTTCCATTCGACTATCAGACGGCTCAAAAATGGAACAGGTGGCTCATAAACTCTGCGAGGATGTTCTTCTTCTACTCCGATCTCTTCATCAACCTTGCACTTTTCATTCTCACTTCCATAAGCAGTAACAGCTTTGGCATGCTCCGATTGGCTAGGAAACTTCCCCTTTTGGTCTCGTCGTGCTAATTGCTCAACAGTTCCAGCCATCTGTCCCACTTGAGTTGCCAACTGTCCCACTTGAGTTTCCACTCTTTTGATATATGCCTCCAAAGATTCAAATCTCAAAGTACTTGCTTGGACAAAAGTACTTAGAGAATCCTCAGCGATGGTTTATTGGGGCATCAAGTTGTTCTTGATTTTCTTTGAGGTTCTTTGTCGAACTGGTACCCGACTTGATCCCCCTTGATTCTGACTCCAGGAGAAATTAGGGTGATCTCTCCAGCCGGGATTGTAAGAATTTGAGTAGGGGTCATGTCTGGGCCTCGACTGATAGCCCGACTGATTTCCTCTTTGGTACCCTTGTTGGAACCCTTGCATAGCATTAACTTGTACTTCTTCATATGCCATCTCACTGGTTCTTTGGCACATGTTAGCTCCATGCCCCGCTTCTCCACAAATTCCACAAGTTTCCATCGACATCGCTTGTTTCTGTTGGAATTGAGGTGATGTCTGAGGCTCAGTTGTTCTCAATAGCTGAACTTGGCGAGTGAGATCCGCCAGTTGTTGTGTCATTTCATAGTTGGGTGTCATCTCTTTTGCTGCTGCAGCAGGTCTTCGTCCTGCACTTCTCCTCTGCGAGTTTGCAGCTAGCGTCTCCAAAATCTCGCTAACATCACCAAAGACTATAGTTTCCAATGTCTCCTCCAATTGCATTATCTATCATGTATTTATAATCCATAGTCGGTCCATCATAGAAAAGCGATTGAGTAGCTCATCGGGTAATGGTGATGCGGACCTTCTTTTCTTAACGACTTGAACCGATCCCATACCTCATGCGGAGGTTCTCCAACTATTTGCTTGAAGGTAGCTATCTCGAGCCCTCGGCTCTTGTGTTTTCGCTTTGAGTAGTATTTTCCCATGAACTTATCATATCTGACTTGCCAACTCGTCGTGAACGGTCAGAGACATCAACCATGTCTTGGCTCTATCCTTCAAGGTGTAAGAAAACACCTCATTCTCAGTATCTTCTGAAAGTCCGTTCAACGGAAAAGTGTGGACCACTGCATAGAACTCCCGGATGAAGTTCAAAGCATCCTCACTTAGCATCCCATAGAAAGACGGAAGAAGGTTGAAGTGGATGGGCTTCAACTCGTAGTTTCGGGCCGGATCACCGAGGACTATGCATGACGTTGTCACCCCAATGACGGGTCGAGCAAAGTCACGCATCCTCGGGTTTCCTTCTTCATGGCCTCCTCCATTTTCTGCCATTTCTTCTGGCACAGATTCCTCACTTGGAGATCTACTCTCCAAATTCTAGTGCTCAACTGTCGCTGAACTCGTCTCACTTTCAGACGAGCCTTCTTCTTCAAGTTCGAAAGATTATAATCTCTCGCCCTGTGAATATTAGGTGCCAATTTCCTTTTAAGACTTCGACGACCTAGCATACAAAAACACAAGACAAGAAAACGGATTACGCACACCTATGGGAAGAATTAACCAAACAAAAATAAATAAGAAAAATAGAATATAAGGAGGAGAAAATAACACAATAAAAAATGCCTAAAGCCTTCCCCGACAACGGCGCCAAAATTTGTTCCGACCAAATTGTTCTTTTCAGTCGCTCGCAATAGTACGAGGTCCTTATAGAATGGTAAGGTCGACCCAAGTCGAATCTCTCGAGGAAAACTTAATAGGGCTTATGATGTGTTACGATGAAAACGATAAATCTAAATCCTAAACTTGATTGGGGGTGATGATTAACTAAGATTGACAGGAAATTAAATCACGCAAACGATTCAAACCAATATTCAAGCAGTTCAATAACAACATGAGTAATTCAAGATTGTGAGAATAACTAGGGTATTAGGGTTCTTCGCCTTGATTAATTGAATTATGCTTGATTAAGAAATCTACCTATTCATGCAATCCTCAAACCTCAATCCAAACACTCGACTTTCGTTCCGTGGATTAAACCTAGGTTATCAAATTTCACAAATACCTAAACTATTAGAGTACCCGTTTCCGATAGCCTCTAATCCAATTGAATCCTATGATGCAACTTATCTATCTCTCGATAATAAACGACACACAAACAATTAAATGGTGTTCAATCACTTAACAGAAAACCCTAGAATTCAATTGGTATGCTCAATCATAACAAATAAACAATTAATCAATTTGAATCACCCAACCCTGGAGGAAGATTAGTTCATGCTCATTCCACAGATCAAACAATTACAATCAATAGAAATCATTATCCAATAATTCAACGGGAGAAAAGTGAATAACAATTCTTACAATTGTAATAGTCGTGATGAATCTCTTCAATCAAGCTCTTGAATCAATCAATTACAAAAGAAATTACTTAGAGAATAAGATGAACAATTCGCGTGGAGGAACTTTGTTTCAAAAGAGAAACTGACGTCTGCGAAAATAAAATCAGAACTCGGGTTTTTCACGTGTATTTCAATATTTATAACAGACGAAAATTTCCCACGCAGCACCGGACGGAGGGCAGCGCCAGACGCGAGGAGTTTCTGGACGGAACAGCCTCAGCAACCCAGCGCCGGACGGAGCCAAGCGCCGGAAGCGTGAGGTTACTGGACGATCGCAGCGCCGATTGTAGAGACAGCACCGGACGCGTGAGGTTGCTGGACGACGCGCGCAGCGCCGGTTGTGGAGACAGCGCCGGACGGGAGTCAAATCTGGAAGGGTGCTTGCGAGCGCGCGCGGAGGGCACTGGAGAAGGCAACGGGCGCTGGGTTGGGCGCTGGCCACCCAGCGCGGACGGAAGGCTGGCGTGCGGAGGCCTTGAAACGCCGAGCGGCGTGTGGCGTCGGGCGCTGGGAAAGGCGGCGCGGATGGAGGTCTGCGCCCGTGGAAATTCGAGCAGCTCGTGAGCAGCGCCGGGTGGAGATGGAGCAAGCGCGCTGGGGATACAGCGGGCATTATGCGTGGCGAGGCCTGCGTGCTTGTGCGGTGCGGCGAGGCACACGGGCGCGGGCATCGGGCGAGTGCGTGGGGGCGCAGCGCCTGGGCGTCAGGCGACGGGTGCCGTCTTGCGACTATAACAATTTGACTCGTTCTTCCTCGTCTCGAACTCCGATTTACGCACGGTTTTTACCTACGAACTCCTGTCGAGATACTTTTAATTATACTTGATCCTTGGCAGATTCAATTCATCCTATTTTATGTCATTTTCTACAAAACATCGAAACGAGCGAAGTAAGTTCGAATCGACAATTATTAATCAAACCAACGGCATAAATAGGAAAAATCACTGAAGACGACATATAAAACAATACCAAAAATCAACACAAATTCATACTAAACATTGTCTAATTAACGTGGATTGCAGTTGGAACAAGTTTGAATAACTGGAGGTTAGCTAGATCATGGTTACAAGATCATGGGAAGTTAGTTCCTATTTTCTATGGAGCATGATCTCCACTAACATCTGCAGTAGTTTACAACGGAGTGGATTGCAGCGGTTATATGAGGTTTATGGAAGTGGGATTTGAAGCTTGAAGACCACGAAACACTCCTCTACAAAAGCTGCAAGATAGCTCTCTCACACGTACGTTTTGAGAGGCTGAAATCAAAGTGAAATCCTACACTCCGATCGACTCGTCATTTTACCTGAAACGTAGAGAATAAACGCACCTTCAACCATGCTTAAACTGATGCGGTGTTAGGCAGCCAATCTGTAAACATCGACCAAGGTATTGCTAGGCAAGCAAGAGTGGGGTTGAAGACCGAGTCGTCTTTTTTGTTCAGGTTGTTTGTCCGTTATTTGTATCGGCAGTTTGATTGTTGTTAACATTCAGTTTGCTGTGTTAGACTAGGTAACTTATCATAGGCGGTAGTGCATCCCGTAGATAGGTTTTCGAGTGTAACACTTGTAATCTGTTCTAAGTTATCAATAGAGCTAGTTGTCGCGAGACAACACGGGTTATTTTCATAACCCACAAATTATCCTGTGTGTTATTTATTTTTCCGCTGCGTGTTATTTGGAATGTTATTAACATTGCTAGTAACATTACTCTACTAACATTCACACAGTGTTAATAAGTAGTAATTCAAGCACTGAATTCTTTCAACGTCGACCTGCTAAATTAGTTTCCATCACAATAAAAATGCAGCAGTATGCAGAAATTATGTCAATTTAAGGATATGTTTAGTTTTATCAAACTCTAAGGAAGAGTAGGTAGTTCTTACAAACAACTAACTCTGATACCAATTGATGGTCCCTTGGGGGTAGTACTGGAATGTGAGAGGATATACACCAGTTAAGGAAAAATAATTTTTTTTTCTTAAAACAAGATGGGCCATCTCTTGGTCAGAGATGTCGATAATCGATGGCGATTCGAGATTGGTATCGATCTTGTTGATCGATTCAAGTTCGAAAAGTCTTGTAATGAGTGTATTAGTTAGCAATCCTCCGATCGCGATGCACGGTGGTCGATGGACCGATAACTAATGTGGTGCGTGAGTGTGGTGGTTAAGTTTTGCCTTTACTGAAAATTGATACTGGTTAAAAACACTTACTCAAATATTGATTAGTCATTTTTAATTTTCTCGCCAATATCAAACTGATACTGATGGAGGGATTTCAAATACTATATTGTGTTTCGTGTGCTGATGATGTTCAGTTTAATAACATGTAATTTAAAACGATACTAAAAGTAAAGAACACTTAGTTTTTAACATGGTTCCAAGAGATTATCTCCTACGTCCACGGACTAATAACACAATAATCCACTACTTGGTATTTGATCTTGTTTATGGGTATAAGAGAAAAAGTACTAAAGTTCACCTTATCAATACCCCGACTAACTTGTCGTTCTTCCTACGTTTGCTGATGCTAGGAAATCTCTGACTGCTTACGTGTGCAGTCGGCCTATCTTTCTTGCTTACAGGTGTTAAAAAACCAAGATTTCAACAAATAACAATTAGTTGCTTACTTTCCAACTCCTACTCAAGCTTGAGAATGTTTAGGATGGAGGGTTTATCCAACTTAAATTTGAGTTGTCATAGGCGACAACTCAAGGCATTTTAGGTGTAAGATATTACAAGATAGACCTAGAAATTAAGGGAGTGTATGCTGAAATCCTGAGCTGATAATTATATTTGAGCCTGAGGACTTACTGATAACACTTTAAAACTTCCTTTTTCGAAATCGCTGGATGATTGATCTTAGAATGTAATCTCTGGATGCTTTTGAATATCTGATTGTGTAGCGTTTCGATAACCTTCAAAGGTTGGATTCTGGGTGTATTTATAGAGGGGATAATGAATAGTGTTGTTGAAAAAAACACCAATCACATCCATTTCATTTTGTCATTTGAAATCTTCCCATTTAAATCCTCATATATCGCTTTTCGTGTTTGCAACATCATACATCTGAGCTCTGCAACTTTGAAAAAGTAACTCTGACTTGCCGGGGTCCTCTGCAGATTCACTCTCATACGTTGAAAGTCAAACAGGTTTAAATATCTCCATATTTTTTCAGTTGGGTTGACTCCGTGTTTTATTAGTATGTTGACTTCGGGTTCCAACAGTTGGGCCAACTTCGTGTTTTATCAGCAGGTTGGACTCATTCTTTTATCACTTTAGTGACTTTGAATCTTGATGAACACTTGACTGACGTAAATCTTGACTTGACTTGACTCTTGCCGGTATGACACTTAGTCATTTTTTGAACTTCGTTAACTTCAGCAGCGTTGAGTCTTCATTTTTCAGACTTCCGACTAACTAGTGCTGGTACTGATACTTCTAGTAGCACGACTGACTTCAATACAAATTTTGAACACCTTTAGTATCGTCTGTCCATACTGATGGTTCTTCTACTGACACCTGTAAATATAAAAAGCTGGTTCCCTTGTAATTGAACAACATTATATTACATCAACATGACGATGATCAAGAAAATTTTAAATTTAATCAAAACACTAAATTAAAATAGAATTTTCCCAACATTAATTTTAGCGACGGAAAAATTCTGCCCTTATAGCCACGTTTTTATATTGTGAATTAACATGCATCTACATGTTTCATTTCGGAAAGAAATCTATTGTATTTATCTTAAACAATTAGAGATAGCAAAATTCGTGAATTCGCCCTTGGCCGTCCCATTATCTCGTAGCCCATCTATTTATTATTCTTACATGTACTCTAAATTTTGTTCATAAATGTCTTTTTCTTATTTTATGAATTGGAAAACTTTTTAAAATATTAAAATCATAAATGGGCTAGCTAGTAACCACAAATACAATTCATTGTATTTGGGAGCATATGCGTAGTCTAAAATTTTGCTCTAAAATGGGTGAATTTTTATTTTATTTTTGATATTCAACCAATAAGTAGACCCACGCAATCTCCATAGAACAAAATGACATACAAATTAGAGTGGGAGCACAAGTTTGTTTTGATATAAAATACTGAATAACTATCAACTCGTCATTCAAATTGTTAGCATATTGTCTACTACTTCTCCACACCATTATTTGTGGCAAATGATATTTGAACAAACAAACACCCACCACTCAATTATATCATTGGTGTAGAAAATAAACAATAATTCATCATTCATTCTCCCACGGCCATAATTGCATCTTTGTTTAAAATAAAATTAATCAAATAATTAAAAGGAACCTGCATCTTTATCTCATGCAAGTTGTGTATCACTTTTCCTTTTTATGATTTGTACTGATAAATTTATTCGTTCAGTGGATTCATTGTCTTGGTGTATTTCGGATAACTAACAAAAATCACCTTCCAGTTCAATCTCTTTCCTTAAAAGAAAATCTTGATAACTAATTATCAAAACCATCCTTCAAAATTTAGTTTTCTAAAGGAAAAATCCTCCTATTTTTTGAAATTATTAATATCACCCTTGAGGTTCAGATTTCTTTTATAAGATATCCGCCGAAAATTGGTTAATTAAAACATGATCCAGTTCTATTTTATTTTCTTCACATTCCCCTAAAATTAACATGTCGAAAATTGTAATAATTGGAGACTTTCCGGGATAGATATATTAGGATATTATATCTTTATACTTATTTTAATAAGCAAAAATAATAAAAAATATTCTTATTATTATATTCAGGAAAAACTCAATCGAATTTTTTAAATACATGTCATATCATGAATTAACCAAATACTAAAAATATCTAATAATCGCAGAATAATGAAGCTACCAAGCTAATACAGACTACATCATAACTAATTAAATAAAATGGAAATACAATTCACACATTAATTAGTGGAACTTGAACTAAATCCTCTTAATAAAAAAGAATTTCCGGTGTCCAATTTTTTCACTTGAGTTAGACCTCATCGACAAATTGATTAAAGTCATAAAAATAAATAATGAAAATAAAGAATTTGATAAATAGACGTAATAATTTTATGTTCCCTTTGGCCTTTGTTAGTGGAGGCAGCACCAGAACGTTGGGACGTTCAAATCTCCCTTTTCCGGCAAATATACGATAAAAACTTCTATTTATTTTTTTAGATAAGTAAAAATATATCGAATCACGTACGAAGAGTGCAGCTCTTATAAAAAACAAAAAAAATAAAAAAATTTCATGTTGTATGTATTATTTATTTTATTTAGTCAACCTCATGTAGGGGCTACCGTTCTTAACAAAAGTTTGTTTATGTTTGTGGTAAGCAAGTAGACATGAACTTTATGTCGTCTTCAATTACTGTCTGCAATCACTTTAAAATTTTAAATAAACTCGCTCATTTTTGGATGGATGCGTATGATTAACATTATTGAAACAAAATATCATGTTGTACAATGAATTTCCCCTACATAAGTCGTCAACACTGCATATATATTTCTTTTATTTGACAACTTACATATAATTTATGCTATAAAATATTCAGAGTCCATTTAATCATGCAACCCTTATCCTGGATTTAATATGCGCTCCATTGACTCATGACTCCTGAAACAGATCCCACTAAGAATGATTTTTCTCATTCATGAATCTATTCTGTATTTTATATTACTCTTTATTTGATCATATATATACACACAATATACTTGTGATGATGATGTTATTATAGTTTGTATGCATGTATGTGGCGTGCCACTGAGGAATTAGAATTAGTATAGATTTTGGAACGTTGTGATGTGTATATCTTCTGAAACTTTTCCATTTTATCAATAACCCTCTTGATTGACGTGGAATATGAAGTGATCAATTTCTTTTGAAAATATGTACATATAGTTTTTCTTATATAATTCATGGGAACACTCAACTGTTATTTTCAATGGTATTGCGTAAATTCCACATTCTTGTACAATAACTTGCAAACCATATATGACGGATAAGCTACACTTGGAAGATCATATGTGACACACTCAGACTCATTGAGACATTAGTGGGATTCGAAATTGATATATATGTAGATTTTATTAATATGTTATGAGTGATAATGATGTAATAAATGAGCTGGTCTCCTGTGCGTTCTGGCGCACTATGCGTGCATAGGAGACCATGCAATTAACCAATGTTGGTTTTATTAACCAGCTATGGGTTTTCAACAATAACCAGCATTGCATTTTAGAATTAAATAGTGCGTGCATACACATGAATTTTTCTCATAATAGATACCAACTATCCTACGTTGCACGGAAAATTATTATAATATATAATAATTTATTATTGGACTAGAATATCATAATTTTACCCTTCTACCATAATATATATATATATATATATATATATATATATATATATATATATATATGTAGTAAACTTAATACATTGTAATATTGATACATAATATGGTTAAAGATATATTCGTCTAGTCAAATATATTAGATAAAAACCTGTGTACATGTATCTATGGGTACATTCATTCTAATTAAATCTAATTAAGGTTCTACAATTATCAATTAAGATTTATTAATTTTTAATTAAATATATTATACATATTTAAAATTTAATTAGAACAAATGCACTATACATCTAAATATACTTCAATAAATTAAACATGATTCCATGCTATCAAACAAAAGAGCCCTTAAACCTAACCCATAAATATTTGAGCTCGACGTCCTTGATTTTGTGTCATACTAGAAGTAAAGAGGTGCCCAAAAATAAATATATATATATATATATATATATATATATATGTGTGTGTGTTATTAATGGGCTTGGATCCTCTATCCTAATAATTTATATACACTATTAAATTTATCATTTTATAGTATTTATTATAAATATAAAAATTATTATAATATAATAAACAATATACGCATTACTAAAATTTGAAGCTTAAAAATTATATAGACTAATTGTCGAATAATCAATTCTAATAATAATAATAATCTGTTAACTTACGAATTGAAATTAAATGCTAAAAGAAATAACTACATATCCTATGTGGGCATAAAAAATACACATTAACTAAAAACTAATCTGAAAACACAAGAAGTTAAAATTGTTTAAAGAAAAACTAAAAACATTGAAAATGGGACACCGGAAAAGTGGAGTAAAAAATCCCAAGTGATAATTAGCATAAATAAAATCAACATTAATAACTTTAAGAATGCTTAGGAATATGCTAGCTATAAAGTTATTCTGAAATAAAAAAAAAATACCTCACACGAAAGATATTCCCCCCTAAAAATGACACCCATAATTATATCCAATTTAATAACATGAAAATCCTAAAAATTAGCAACATGAGCAACCTTTTCTCTAAGGAGGAGCACTCATAATTGAGTCCACTGTGTAAGAACTTATATATGACATTGGTATTTGCAAAATATCAACCAAACTCATATTCTATAAAGCCTAACTTAGAAGTAGAACCAAACTAATTGAAAACGAATTCATCTACATACCCGCTTGATACATAATCAACGACCCACGTCCCGTAATAATAGGACTAGCTTGGTACGATCAATCCCACTAGTAGGGATACGTGTCCACACTTCGGATACAACCCTACGTTTTATATATATATATATATATATATATATATATATATAGAACCACATCTTAGATAAAAACTAAGAACTAATAATCATCGTTAGATTAAATAAGATCGGACGACTCATAATTATTTAATGATAAAAATAGACATATCTGATAAATCTTGTGTGTGAGTTTGTGAAAACGATAAAGAACACAAGAGGTTTTTACGTGGTTCGATCAAGGAGAAGATTCACGTCCACGGAGGTATGATTCCTCAATACTTTCACTATATGCGATTACAATGAATGTATCTAAAAGCTCGAGTATTCAATAGTTGCTAACCTCTTCTACCTTCAACCTAACCTCTATTTATACATATTGTGGATCTTTTAAGATTACCATGGATCCCTTGCATTGTGCGATCCAATCTCTGATGATAATCTGAATCCTTGAGTATATCCTTTAATATCTCTTCTTAGATTTGATCTTGAATAGGGTTTAGATGTTGGGCTATGGGCCGAACCGTGTAGACCGTATAGCTAGGCTGGGCCCAGTTCACGTGGGCCTGCTATTGGGCTTGAGCGGTTAGGCCATATCCCATCATAGCCCCCTCTCCCCCAATTTGCGAGGTCGGGCGGGTTGTCCGAAATGGATGGCGATATCCTTTCGTCAGGAGAATGCCGAGGTCCGAACTGACTTGGATGATTTATCGAAGTCCGGACTGACTTGGATGACGTGCCGAGGTGGGTGACCGGGCTGAAGTTTGATGGCGTTGCCTTTCGTTAGGAGAATATCGAGGTCCGAACTGACTTGGATGATTTATCGAAGTCCGGACTGACTTGGACGATGTGCCGAGGTGGATGATTGGGCTGGAGCTAGAGTGATGATTGCACGATTAGGCGGTGCGTCGGCGCGTTTTAGGATATTCGTCGTGTGTGCGGGCGGTTAGTTGGCCTTTCGAATCACGCGCGTCTACCTCGCGTCAAGTCGTGGTTAGCCACGGGAATTTGAGCAGACGGTTTTGGGGCATATTAGTACTTTAAATAGGCGGAGATAAAGGAAGTCGTTCATTTCTTCATTCTCATCCATTTTAGCTTGGAGAGAATTTTTGAATCGGATGAGCCTTTGATCATCTTTCGAACTTTCTGAAGTTGAGCAAAATCACACTTTAAAAAAGTAAGTATGTCTTCCTCATCTTCTTCTACGTCTTCTCCGGTAGAGATTTCTGGATCTACCCGATCATCTTCTTCCGTTGATAGTGAGGTTGAGATTAGGGATTATATCTGTTATACCCTGTCGGGTAGGTCCAGGGGCATAAGTGCTAGGGTTCCGGTGATACCACCTGTTTGGGATAGGTATAAGATCAGGGACGCTAGTTCATCTTTGACCGCCGCTGATATGTGTACGATAGGATCGAAATTTCATATTCCGGCGGAGGCATGGTGGTGCCTACCGCAATCCGGGGATAGAGCGATGGCCCCTCCGGAGGGATTTATAACCGTTTATGGTGATGCCTTGAAAGCCGGCCTTAGGTTTCCCTTAGCTCCTATTTTTTTGAACATCCAAGAATATTACCAGATTCCGATATGCCAGTTGACCTCGAACTCCATTAGGTCGGTGGTAGGGCTAGGACTTGCTTGCTATGGCATCGGTGAGAAGTTTTCCTTTGAAGTTTTGATGCATTTTTTTAGCATCAAGAGTATAGGAGGTGTGTATTACTTGTCACCTCGGCAAGCGTTTAAGGTGACTGCCCCCTCGAAGGTGTCCCAATGGCAAACGAAGTTCTTCTTTTTGCGGGATGAGGGGCAACCAAGGTATGAGTGGGGCATAGGTAAGATGAGGGATGTGAAGTGCAAAGCCCTGGGTGGTATAGAGAATGAACTGAATATGTTGGGTGAAATATCCTGTAACTATACTGAGGACGACCTGTTTGATGCCGGGCTAAGCACATATAGATCGGAAGCTTACGGATGCAGGTCGGATCGGGTGAGAGCACCCCCTTTTTCTTTATTTCCTTATATTTCTGATGTCTTTGTGCTAATCAACTCCTATTCTTATTATGTAGTGAATCTCGATGCACGTAAGAAGGTGAAGGTCGCGACCGTCGCCTCCAAGCCTGATCGCCGAGCCGGGCCGCCGGCAAAGAAGGCGAGGTTGACTGAGCCGAGCAAGGCACCCGAAGTGGTGGCCGACCTCAGCTAGTTGGTGACGGCACCTCAGCCAAGGTCAGGTCCGTCCTCAGCTGGAGATACCCGTACTCGGATTACGTACGAGGTGCCGGCTCAAGCTCCCCTATATCCTTTCCACAGGTATAAGTTTATTTCATATTCGCTGTTATCACCTTCTGCGATGTGTTTCTAACGGTGTGATTTTCAGGATGCGACTTCAGCGGCGGGGGATCTGCACCGGACGACGGGGGATCCGCACCGGATCGCCGAACTCATTATCGAGGGCGTCTCTCGATATGATACTGTGGAGAGGGAGAAGGCTGCTGCTGAGGCCGCGAGGGCCGATGCTGAGGCCGCAAGGGCCGTTGTTGAGGCCGCCCTGAAGGAGATGACTCAGGCCTTGGAGGTGGCCCAGGCTGAGGTGAGGAAAGCATGAGGGGAGACGGCGGCGGCTGTGGCGTCGGCCGTGGGCGAGGCGGAGAAGAAGTTCGCCGAAGAGAAGAATGCCACCTTGGCGGGGTGAGGCCGGCCGAGGGCCTTTGCCCGTGAGCTCTTTGAATCAGAGACCTTCTCCGCCTTCATCTCGGACCTGGCCGCCGTGCTCAGGACACAGGTGGTGTCCGACCATCTGGAGGAGTTGGCGGCCGAGATGCCGACTTCGACAAGGTCAGGCATGGTTGGGTCGAGGTCGATCTCGAGGTGCAATGAAGGACTACGCTCGCATAATTGCCGAGGCGGGGTCCTTCCTCTGCTGGAGACCTTGGTGGCCTCCACTTCTCTGTGGACGGCCGAGGTCTCCCAATCTGAGGAGGATGAAGATCTTGATCTTGAGACTCCTTGCAAGTCTGTTGAAGGCATGGCGGGCTTGAGGATTCCTTACGAAGGCGGTGGCGATGCGGGGCGAGCACTAAGGAGATTCTAGTGAGCCCCACAAGAGGCTCGGTCGGTTGACCTTACGTAATAGGCTTGATGCCGGGGTCATTAGGATCCCGAGCTTTGTATAAACTTCCACTTATAAATGATAAATGCATCTTTTGAAATGAATGTGTTGGTTCTTGCTTTAGCACTCGTTCTCTCAATACATTGGGTTAGATCACGATCTTCTATCCAAATTGAAAGAGGTCAGGAGTGCCCTTGCTGAGAAGGATGAAGAAGTAATGTTCTGGAGAAGCCGTTCTGACGAGCTGACTCAAACCTTGCATAACATGAACAACGGAGTTGCTGAGGTCGGTAGCACAGTGTCATGACCGGATGAAAAAGCAACCCGGTGTCAGCGCGGTGGCTCGTCTTGAGCGAAAATGAAGCCTTAAAGTGAAGATTATCAAACTCGAGGTCCGAAGGTGGATGTTTACGCCGATGGCATTCGAGGCATTTGATACAAAGTGAAAGCGACAGGCGGTTCAAGAGAAGTTAGCGGATCATTGAAGAACATGTTGAGTATGGTGATCCACCGATCTGGTGGTATTACCATATCGAGGGCCGATGACCGAGCTCAACTATTGTTAGCCGAGGGCATGGTGCTTGAGGACGAGGAGGCCCCAATAGCAAGAGTTTTAAAGATTGCCTCAAGAGCTGGTCAAATGTCTCCAGCTTTATGAGGTCGTTCATAGCGGCGTATGCCGAGCCCGCGGTCGGGATCCACCCGATGTGAGGATTGAAGAAGTTAAAGTCGGTGGCGGCTATCTTGACCACGCCGAGGTCTTACGATTGATGGGTTCAAATATGACAGCAAGATCATCTCGTGGTCGGGCCCCATCGTTGGGAGTTCGGCGAGGAAGGATGTCAGGTCGGGGGCGAGGTCGTAGCCCTGGCAGGATGGCGAGATCAAGGGGCAGGAGTTCGACCTCGGCCCAAGGAGTATCCACTTCAGGTCAGGGCACATCTGCGGCCGTTCAAAGAGCCTCTAGAGTAGATCGTGACGACGCCGATCTCGTCGACTGGGTGGAAGGCACCGAGTTCATCCCGGGTATTCACCGCCGACCCGGGGATTTTGTTTCGAACTGGTGTAGCTTTAGCGAGTCTTGGCGAGGTGCTGCTCGAAAACCGAGTAACATGTATATAGCTTAGAACTTGGTTTTTAGTCGTAAATGTATTTAGACTTGTACCGAAGTGTACTTGGTTTTGTCATATTTAGACTTTGTACCTAAGTGTACTTGGTTTTGTCATAAATGTATTTAGACTTTGTACCGAAGTGTATATCTTCCCAATAAAGAGGTATAACTTGTACGAGATCTGATTTGGACGTCGTTTGCACGTAGATGTTCAAATTAATGAGTAATCTGTATGTGCTTGCACGTAGATGTTTCAAATTATTGAGTAATCTGTATGTGCTTGCCTTGTTTGTCGAGAAATATCGATAGGGGTAGTCCCCTGGCGCGCGCTTAGTTTTAGTACCCTACTTTGTAGGTTTTCATCTTCGCAAGGGCGTCCCCTTTTGAAGGTAAGTTGTGCTTCATCCGAGGTGAGGATAGATTTTCACATAGGTATAAGATGGGACGAAGTAATCCATCCATAATATAAATATAAAACAGATGTTTTATTGATAAGTAAATAACATCGTGCCTTGGAAAAATAGAAAGAGGGCTAACATAATGCCGACGTGAAATAAAAACTATGTGAAATACCTCCTCAGGTGAGTGATATGCCGAGTTCGGGGATAAGTGCACGGATAGGTAAGCAAGCTTATAGGCCCCTCACCGAGGTCTCGTGGATGCGGTATGGGCCTTCCCATGTTGGCTCCAATTTGTTAAGGCGCTCGGCTTTACTAGCTTCATTGTTCCGTAGGACGAGGTCGTCCACATGGAGTGTGGAGGTTTTCACCCTCCTGTTGTAGTACTTTGCTACTTGGCATTTGTACTTGGCTTCATTGATGAAAGCGAGTTCACGTTTTTTCTCTAGAGCATCGAGATTGGCTCGTAGGTTCTCCTCGTTGTCATGCTCGGCAAAGTTAAGAGTTCTTGGGCTCGGGGCATCGATCTCGGTGGTATAATGACCTCGGAACCATAGACCGGTGAAGGGTGTTTCACCATGGGAAGTCAGGGTGTAGTTACGTATGACCCGGAGGACTTGAGGAGATTTTCAACCCAATCCCTTTAGCTCGATCTAGCCTCTTTTCAATCCTTATGCGATCGTATGATTCGTCACTTGGTCGACCGTTCGCTTTGTGGATGTGCAACCGAGGTGAGCTGTTGCTTGATCGGAGCTCTTCACACCATTCTTTGAAATTTTGTCGATGGGCGGGTGCCGTTGTCCTATATTAAGACATGTGGTATGCGAGCGGCAAACTATATTCTTCAAGCGAAGTTACGAATCCTTTGCTTATAGGTTGGATAGAGGCTCGGCTTGACCCACTTGGTGAAGTAGTCTATGGCTACAACCAAATACGAAGTTGTCCGGTGCTCGATCGAAGGGACCAGCGATGTCGATTCCCACCGCATAAAGACCATGGACTTTGTAGGCTACTGAGGTCGGTTTGAGGTAGCTTTTTGACTGTGGCATGAATTTGACACTTCGGGCACTTCTTGACGAGCTCGGCCGAATCTAGGATGAGGGTGGGCCAATAATATCCTGACCTCAGCGTTTTCTTTGAGAGAGCTCGTGACCCGATGGGGCTTCCGCAAGATCCCATGTGAATCTCTCTAAGTACATAGTCTGCCTCTTCTGGCCCCAGACATCTCAGGAGGGGTTGGAGGTAGGATTTCCTATAGAGAGTTCCTTCATGAATAAGGTATTTTTGGGACTTGATCATCATTTTTTTGGCTTCGAGCCGATCCTGCGGCAGCACGCCCTCTTCCAGGTATGCCCTTATAGTAGTCATCAAGTTCGGTTCGGTCTCCGTGATGATGCCGACGTGTGGCTCCTCTATACTTCTGGATTGAACTTCCTCCACTGGTGGATTGGTTGATGACGATGCTAATTTACTGAGGATGTCAGCTCGGCTATTCTCCTCTCATGGGATTAGGTGAATTGTGAAATACCTGAAACAGGTCAGCATTTCTTTAGCTTTCTGAAGGTATTGCTTCATCCTATCCTCTTTGGCCTCGTATTTTCCTAAGACACGGTTTACCACCACAGGAATCTCCAAAGATCTGGATTTTTCCACTTTCAATTCTTTTGCGAGATGGAGTCCTGAGATCAGTGCTTCATATTCCACCTCGTTGTTTGTGGTCGGGAAGGAGAACCAAAGTGCATAGGTTACTTCTTGTTTTTAGGGCCGAGAAGCAAGATGCACTGCCCATTACTGTTTTGCATGAGGCTCAGTCACGTACATTTGCCAATGACCATTAGGTAGGTTGATGGCGGTTCCTCCGTTGTAAGGCGGAGGTCGGAGTGACCTCATTGTTAGGATTGACCTCGGTAAACTTGACTTCTACCAGGAAATCAGCCAGAGCTTGCCCCTTTATGGCCGGTCGGGGGGAGTATAGGAAATCATGCTCATCGAGCTCCAGTGCCCACTTAGCGATACGTCCTGACGACTCAGGTTTTGACAAGACTTGCCTCGGGGTAAGTCGGTTAGTACTGGATGGAATGGGCTTGAAAATAAGGTTGGAGACATCGCTTGGCGTTCACCAGTGCCAACGCTATTTTTATTTGGTGTACCTAGTCTCCGGTCCTTTGAGAGCTCGACTGATGAAGTAAATAGGAAGTTGTCGTCCGAGCTCATCTCGCACACCATGATGCACATGATGGCCTCATCGAGGCGGCTAGATATAAGAAAGGAGTTCGCTCTCCTTTGGGGCGGACGGTGTGGGCGGTCGGGTACTCCTTTAGTTGTGTAAAGGCGGTATGGTGTTCTTCCTCCCAAGCGAAATCGGGGCTCTCCTCAAGATTTTGAAGAAAGGAGTTATTTCTCCATGACAGGGATAGGAACCTCTCGAGGCGGCTAAGCGGCCGATGAGTTTGTGGATTTCATGAGCTGTTTTTGGTACTTGCATGTCAAGTATCGTCTTCACTTTGGTGGGATTAGCCTTCAACCTTCTTGAGAAACCCAACATCCCAAGAATTTCCCCAATTTGACCATGAACGTGCACTTTTGAGGGTTGAGCTTGAGGTTGACCGACACGAGGAGGCGGAGGATAGTTACGAGATTCTCGGCACAACTTTCCATCCTTTTGCTTTTGACCACGATGTCGTCAGCGTGACCTCGGCGATCTTTCCTATGTGGTCTTTGAATATTGCGTCCACCATTCGTTGGTAGGTAGCTCCGGCGTTTTTCAACCCAAAAGGTATTTTTCGGTATGCAAAGACACCAAGTCGGTGATGAATGCCATTTTGGAGCATCTTCCTTGCTCGTCAAGACTTGGTGGTATCCCTTATATAGATCCGAGCGAAGATCTCATGGCCCACTAATGCCTCCACCTTCTTATCAATATCGGGAGGGTATGATCCTTTAGGCGATGTTTATTCAGTCGGTATAGTCGACACATCGTCGCCCCCTCCCGGCTTTCGAACTTTGACGAGATTAGCCGTCGGGATGGGTACTTGACCTCGAGCAGGATCTTAGCTTCACAGGTTGGGTCATTTCATCCCTTATCACCTTCTGCAGCTCTGCCGCAAACACCCTCTTCTTTTATCGAATCGGTTTGGTAGCCGGGTCGATGTTGAGTCGATGAGTGATGAGCTCGGGTGATACTCCCGTCATGTCGAGTGGTGATCACGCGAACACGTCCCTGTATTCCCTCAGAAGTTGCATAACATGTTGTCGAATGGCAGTGGGACCCTGGTTGCCGATCTTGAAGACCTTGGAGGGATCATTTTCATATAATTGAAGGTCGTCAGTCAGATCATCCCGGGGTGACAACTTCTGAGGAGGGTTCTGTAATTTCTAGGCCTGAGGTACGGCCCCATCTTAGGTTGAGATCCTCAGCCATTCTTTCGCTACTGTCTGATGTTTGGTATGAATTTGTACTGATTCTTGGTATTGTTTTGCATGATTGTCTTCATTAGTTTATTCTATTTATGCCGTTGGTTCGATGATTATTTATCGATTCGGACTTACTTGGTTCATTTCAATGTTTTGCAGAAAATCGGCATTAAATAAGGTTAAATGAATCTACCAAGGATCAAGTATAATGAAGAGCATCGCGATAGGAGTTCATAGGCGGCGGATCGCAATTCGAGATCGGACGCGAGAAAGCGGAATAAACGTCAAGTCGCGCCCGCGCCCGAACGCATGCGCAACAACACGCCCGCACGCCCGGCACCCCGGCCGGCCTCACTCTACGGCGCGTGCTCGGCTAATTCACTCGGCTCGGCTGGCGCTCACTTTCCCGCCCGCCAGCCTCGCCGAGCTCGCGCGCGCCCGCTACGTGTCATCCTCGCCCGCCGCCTCGCCGCCCGGCGTCGGCTCACTCCGGCGTGCGTTGGATTATCCCTCGCGCTCGGTGGCGCCCTCCCCACGCACGCGGTGCAGGCGCCCAGCTTCGCGCGGCCACGACGCCCGCTCACCGCGCGCCGCCTCGCCTCTGCCAGCGTTCACATGCAGTCGGCGCTCAGCCCTCTTAATATATATACGTTATTTTTAGGTTAATTCGGGGTTCCGATTTTTCTGATTCTCTCACGATCGCGCCTCTGGAGCTGCTGTTCATCTTTTCTTCAATTCAGAGATTAGTTTACGTTCTGTAATCGGTACTCAATTTCTTTACGAATTCTAGCAACATCAGTTATTTGATTTACGAATTCTTGCAATAACATTGTGGTATTTTGGATTTGGTTTGAAAGCAATTTATCAGTTATTTGTTCCATTGATCGTGTTCGATTCGTTCACGTGTTAATTCTATATTATTGTGGAATTGTTGGCTTCTTGATCACTTCTTGCTTCCCGGCTTTAATAATCTGAATTCTATGCAAGTGGTGTTGGACTTTAACTTCGTGTTGAATCGTTCTTTGTTGAATTTCATCGTTTCTTGTTTGGAGATCTAGTTTAACTGCTTTTGATTTGTTTCCTGTTTCCGTGCTTAGTAGTTTATCATCTAGGGATTGACAACCTCTAGTTTAGATTCTTTGCTTTATTAGTTTTGCTCGGGATTGACAAACCCTAGCTTAGGTTGGTATTTCAATTCCCGTATGTTTCAAAAACCCATGTTGGTATTAGAGTGTCTAGGATTTACCGCTTTCTGTGTTTGATACGAACAATAAGCCATGTTAAGTTTTCCTTGAGAGACGACTAGGGTTAACTTTCCCTACTATAACACCTCGTACGATTGCGAGTCAATTAAGAGTATACTTTTGGTTGAACATCTGATCACCTTGGATACTTAACACTCCTACCGGGGTGGGTATCTTGACGGTGAGGTGGTAGACCGAGCAAACGGCCTTGGTGGCATAGAGTCGGTCTCTCCCGAGGATGATGTTATACAGAGAGGGAGCCTTGACCATGAAGAATTGAATGGCTTTGGTGACCGACCTGGGAGCACGTCCTACAGTGACCGGAAGGGTGATGATGCCTTCTGATATAATCGCCTCCTGAGTGAAGCTCCGTAGTTTAGATGGTGCTGGATGAATTTGAATCCTTCCGACCTCGAGTTTGTCTAAGCAATTCTGGAAGATGATGCTGACAGAGGCGCCGATGTCGATGTAGACCCTGTGGGTGTTTTTATTACCCACCACTGCTTGTATGGTAATAGCATCTTGATGGGGCATGATCTTTGGCACCGGATCGTTGTTGGAGAACACGACGCTCTCATCGTCCTGAAGTCGTTTGTTTCTTGGCTCCTCGGGGATCGATCTCCGGTCTTCAGTTCTTAACGACGACCTCATCGTACCCACAGGAAGCCCGGTGATGGCGTAGACTTGCTCCATTGCGTTGGGTGAGCTGTCGTCCTCGTCATCGTCGGGGTGCGTTATCTTCGAGGTCGGCCCACAATTGTTGCCACCTCCGTTCTTTCCTCTGCGCTTCTTGTTTCCCGACTCGCTCGTGGTGCGGTCGAGGTATTTCTTAAGCGCCCCTTTTTTAACGAGCTCGTCTATTTCCGAGCTCAGACTTCTGCAATCGTCGGTATTATGACCATACCCCTGGTGGTAGTCACAATACTTGTCCTTCGACTTTTTCTTGGATCCTCCTTTCATGGGAGGTGGTTTTGGGAAAAGCTCGGTGTGGAGTTCGAATATCTCCGCCCTTGACTTGAGCAAATTATGCATGTTGTTGCCAGGATTTGGCCGAGGTCCCAGTCTAGACTCAATTGGGCCTTTTTTGATTCTGTCGAAGGCACTTCGGCGATCAGTGCCTCTTCCTCGATCATCCGGCCTCTTCTTCTTGGTTTTCTGCTCGTCCCATGTCTCTCTCTTTTTACGATCCGACTCGTCCCTTTGACGTAGTTATCCACCAAGGTCCGAGGCTAGTCGCCGTCTTGGTTTCTCCCGGTGATTTATTTGTTTAGTCGTCGGGCGGATCCCATTTTGAATGCATTGATGATGTAGAGGTCGTTGCTCTCATCAATCTTGAGGGATTCCTTGATGAACCTTGAGACGAAGTTTGACATCGTCTCGTCTCGTCCTTGGCGGATGGTGAGTAGGTCGGATGAAGGTTGTTGAGGTGGCATCTTTTGATAGAAGCGCCACTTGAATTGATCCATGAGATCTACGAAGCTATGTATGTTGTTACGGCGAGTAGGGTGAACCAACGGCGGGCGTTGGAGACCGGCACCTCGGGGAAGATCTTGCACATGTGAAAATCTTCCATCCCCTGATTTGCCATGTTTGTAGCATAGGAAAAAAGGAAATCTGAGGGATCTCCCAGACCGTCATAGGCGGCGATGTTGGGTGCCCGATATCGCTGCGGCAGGGGTGTATCCAGGATTTTCCTGGATAAAGGGGAGATGATCCGTCCATGCCGGTCGAATCCCAGGAGTTCGTTGCCATCCCTCTCAGGAGTGGTGGAAGACCGATAGCGACGTCTATCGTCTCTCTGGTGAGGGGATCGACTCCTTCTCTCCTCTCTTCGGTCCCGTTCAGCCACGTGGACGTGTCGAGGTGAACGACTTCACGGATGGTGCCGGGGTGAATGATTACGGGCGGCCGCCGAGGTGATCGACTTCGGACGGCGTGCCGAGGTGATCGTTCTCGGACATCATACCGAGGTGATCGTTCTCGGACATTATACTGAGGGTGATCGTTCTCGGACATCTCGCCGAGGTAAATATCCTTGGTTATTCGGAGAGGTGGCGACCGGCGCCCGTGATTGCCCATCAGGGCATTCTTGAGGTTCCGCTCCGTTCGCGCTTTGGCTCAAAAGTTTTGAAATTGGCGATATTGGCATTGAGGAATTCGAAGACACGGCTCGCGAGAACCTCGTGAGATTGGTGAATCGCTTGTTCACGGTGTTGAGGTCGGCTTCCTCCTCTTCGGTAGGCTACGGTCCCGAGGGTGTATAGGTATGATCGTCCCACATCGTCCACGGAGGCTTATCACAGAAATTTGGATATAAGGTGGGGTATCCTTCGATTGAACTAATGTACAAGAAGAATTTGAGTTCGTTTGATATAGGTGGAGACTTGGATTTGAGGACAAATCATTCTCAAAAGGAAGGAATGATGGAGTCCGAGGTCCGTTTGATATTCAGCCACGTTATTTTTTAATTATTTTACGCAGCCCGTTTAGTTGTTAGATTAAATAGTTTCATAGTTTAATTAGATCTCTTCTATAAGTTAGTTTCTAGTTTAATTGATTCCTTCTTTGATTAGGATTAGACTTTATTTTTCACCTATATAAAGGCTTGTAAGCATCTGAAAATATTGACTTTTGATTTACGAATATATTTGAGTTTTATTCTCTCTTCATTAGCTCTTGAATTTTCTTGTGTTTGCAATAAATTCGATTATCGACGTCGACGAGACATCCATCCCTCGTTCGTGTGTCATTCATCGTCCCCGATTTGTCGTCAACTATCTAGTTGAGGTATGGTAAATCTTGACCTATATCACTTGAGGTTAGATTCTGAGGTTTTGGGATATTCCATCTTGTTTGTTCTTCCGTTCGCGTCTTGATAGATCTTTCGTACCGGCGAGGATCGTATCATTTGGTATCGAGCCGACTTTCCGTTGGGTCGGTGTCTCATAGGGTTCGCGGATCGCCGAATCGAGCGATCGGGTCTTATGGGGTGGGGATGATCGTCCCACATCGCTCGCGGAAGCTTATCCCGGCTAGATATAAGGTCGGGTCCAAACCTTCCCTTCGAGCCTTTTGGGGTGAAGTTAGGGTGCCCACCTTATCATTTAGTATCGAGCCGACTTTCCACCGGGTCGGTGTCTCATAGGGTTCGCGGATCGCCGATCGAGGCGATCGGGTCTTATGGGGGTGGGATGATCGTCCCACATCGCCCGCGAAGCTTATCTGGGCTAGATATAAGGTGGGTCCAAACCTTCCCCTTTCGAGCGCTTTTGGGGTGAAGTTAGGGTGCCCACCTTATCATAACGACAAGAACGAATAACACGGATACGAAACGAATCGGCTCGATACCAAACGATTCGGCTCGATAGATCCTTCGCACCAGCGAGGATCGATCATTTGGTATCGAGTGACCTTCCGCAGTCGGTGTCTCATAGGGTTCGCGGATCACCGACCGAGGCGCCGGGTCTTATGGGGTGGGGATGATCGTCCCACATCGTCCACGGAGGCTTATCTGGGCCTGGATATAGGCGGGGTATCCTTCGGTTGAACTAATGTACAAGAAGAATTTGAGTTCGTTTGATATAGGTGGAGACTTGATTTGAGGACAAATCATTCTCAAAGGAAGGGAATGATGGAGTCAGATGTCGGTTTGATATTGTGGGCCACGTTATTTTTTATTTATTTTCGCAGCCCATTTAGTTGTTAGATTAAATAGTTTCATAGTTTAATTAGATCTCTTCTATAAGTTAGTTTCCTAGTTTAATTAGGATTCCTTCTTTGATTAGGATTAGACTTTATTTTTCGGCCTATATAAAGGCCTGTAAGCATACGAAAATATTCAGCTTTTGATTTACGAATATATTTGAGTTTTATTCTCTCTTCATTAGCTCTTGAATTTTCTTGTGTTTGCCAAGAAATTCAATTATCGACGATGTCGACGAAACATCCATCCCTCGTTCGTGTGTTATTCATCGTCCCCGAGTTCTGCGTCAACTATCTGGTTGAGTATAGGTAATCTTGACCTATATCACTTGAGGGTTAGATTCTGAGGTTTTGGGATCGTTCGCAGGTAGGTCCTCTATATAACCCTCAAGGTAGGTCGTGTATGTAACCCTATCGTGTTGTTGCTATCGGCGTGACTTCTTTTCTTTTTTGCGTAAACACTGGTTGGGGTCTTGATCATCGTTGCCCAAGACCACCGGCGGCGCTAATAGTTGCACGAGTCCTTGCCATTGATTTTGTGTAGAGAATGAAGCTTTTTGTTCGATGTTTCCCACAGACGGCGCCAATGATAAATCTTGTGTGTGAGTTTGTGAAAACGATAAAGAACACAAGAGGTTTTTACGTGGTTCGATCTAGGAGAAGATCTACGTCCACGGAGGTATGATTCCTCAATACTTTCACTATATGCGATTACAATGAATATATCTAAAAGCTCGAATATTCAATAGTTGCTAACCTCTTCTACCTTCAACCTAACCTCTATTTATACATATTGTGGATCTTTTAAGATTACCATGGATCCCTTGCATTGTGCGATCCGATCTCTGATAATAATCTGAATCCTTGAGTATCTCCTTTAATATCTTTTCTTAGATTTGATCTTGAATAGGGTTTAGATGTTGGGCTCTAGGCCGAACCGTGTAGAACGTATAGCTAGGCTGGGCCCAGTTCACGTGGGCCTGCTATTGGGCTTGAGCGGTTAGGCCATATCCCATCAATATCCCTAAATTTTTCGCTATTTGGATATTTCACATTCTATTCTTCGTTATTCATATAATTCATGTTGTTGTTCATGTAATCGTAATTCTTGTGCATGCTATCCATTCCAATTCATTGTTTTGTTCATGTAATTCATGGAGTTGTGCATGTAATCGTAGTAATTATGCATATGAGAATAATCACGAAAATCAATATACAAAATCCCTTGATTTTAGGACTAAACAGTTATCATTAAAATATGAGGATAATAAACTATTTATAATTAATCTTGATCTTTAGATTATAAAAATGAATGGACCAAATTAGTTCTTAGTTCTCATAAAAGTTGAAGTTCTCATTTGATTCACTCCCTATATATATATATATATATGGTTTAGTTATAATAAAAACCTAAAAACCAATGCACTTTACGTATAAAGTTAATGCATTTTATGTATAAAATTAATGCACCCTTGAGTTATGATAAAAGATAACACTATTCATCAATATTTCGTAGTACAGTAACTTTATACATAAAGTGTATTAACTTCGTAAATAAAATGCATTGATTTTTAGGTTTTTACGAAAAAATAGGTTTTTATTTGAACTCTCTCTCTATATATATATATGCCCTCATGCAACAATAGAACGTGTGTACTCTAAACTATGCATACATACTAGCAAATACTCGCATTCTCGTGCGTAACTCAAATCCAAGCATTCTCAATAAACTATAACTTGAGTGTCGGTGTTTCTCTACGAAAAACTTCCATCATTCGTTCTCAATTTCACGAGAAGGATCCCTTCAACGGTATATTCATATATTCTCTCAACCATCTTCAATCCATTTCTCTAAAAAATAATATTTATTGTGAAACTTGACTTGAATCTAATAGACATAAACTCTTCAATGTACATCCACTCCTCACAAGTCAAACAAATTATCATCATCTTTCTTCTACTTCTGAAATTTGACTTTTTTTACTTCTGAAGTTTGACTCTCTTTGTTTGGCTAAATAATTGGCGAATGAGATTCTCAGAATCTTGATTTAATTCCTGGCATCAAAATATATTGGACTCGTCGGCTTTTCTCGATTGAAACTTTATATTTAATTTTGTTTAAATATTACTCCTCATCTGCTTTGTTATAAAACGACTGTATCGATCTGGATATGGAAAAATTCAAGAAAAAGGAGAACAAATAATGTAGTTAATTGTAGAAAAAAACTCAAAACAAATTTCTTGTTTACAAACCACATTTCATATTTCATTTTTACCAATGCATATTATTTCTAAATATATTTTATTAAGAGAACATTGATGATATTATGTCATCTTGACTCTTGAATAATGCCATCGCTGCTACATACAGCCCTCCATTTCTTTCAAGAATATACTAATTTAAGCTACATACAGCCCACCATTCTTTCAAGAATATGCTAATTTAATCTTTGTTTCTGACAGACTTAGGGGATGTTTGGCTAAGCTCATTTTAAAAGTTTATAAGCTCCAAGAGCTTATAAGATGTTTAAAAGCTTTTATAAGGCGTAATGTTTCAAGAACTTATAAGTTGTTAAAGTGTTTGGATAATTGGTCTTATAAGTTAGAGAAAGAATCGTGAGTTAAAGAGATAAAGTTGACGAGAGATGAAGTTGGTAGTGTATATGTAGGAAATAACGAACTATAATAAGGTTATTTTGGTGAATTCATGGTTGCTTATAAGCTTATGAAAAAATAAGTGGATTTGAACAACTTATTTTTAGGGGAGCTTATAAGCTGTTGGAGCTTATTTTCACAGCTTATAAGTTGTTTAGGAGCTTATTTTGCCAAACACTTTATAACAGCTTATAAGCTCCTAAATGACTTATAAGCTGTTTTAAAGAGCTTATAAGATCAGCCAAACACCCTCTTAATCAATAAACTATTATTTTGCTAACAACTGCTTAACTACCATAACTTCTTACTTATGTTGACAAAACAAACATTATAAAACTTGACCTAGTACATGTTTATACTTTCTCTCGAGGTATTTTGTTGGTATGCCGTTGACTTCTAGGGGAACAATTAGTAATTAATACTAATTATTCAGCCAAAAAATTTAATGAGGAAATTTGTTCGTGTTTTGGAATATTACTCAGCTGCATAGGTACATGGATGCTGGAAAAAGTGAAAGTTCTCTCTATATATCAATCCCGTTTCTGATATTTTATAGGTCCTAAGCAAAATAAAGAATATAGGCCCCCATTTTTTAAAAATTCATATAAAATCATCAGTCATTATCTTCTGTGCGTACTAGGTAAAACTTATGTTTCTTTACAATAACTTGCAAACGACACAGGACGACTAAACAACACTTGAAAAATCGGATGTGACTGGCTTGAACCTATAGAGGCGATAGTGATGTTTGAACTCGTGATCTTTGGCCACATGAACTCACTTAACTATTAGACCGTCCAAAGGGGTCCCTTATATTATACTTATAAAATAAATTAAATTTGTAAATTTATATAAAATTCAAGTGAGATACAAATAGAAATAGATAATTAAAAATTATTAAAAACATATACAACTTACTTACCATCCTTATATTTCTATATCTCAACTCTTATCTACGATAAGATATCATAAAAATAATTTATTCAAGTATATTCTGGATGCAAAACCATTAATGATCACATCAGCATCACTATTTTCTAATATATTTTGGGACAAAATGAAAACATATATCTATAAGTAAAATATAATACTTGGACTTTAAAATAAAATAAAATATTTAAATGGTATAATATTTTGAATCCAAATAAATCTATATATCTATAATTAAAATTAATTTTTGAAATAATTTGGGCCCCCTGAGATGGTGGGCCCAGGCGTCGCCGGGGTGGCTACCCTCGAGGCGGCCTATCTATATATATGGAATAAATCCACATCATGATTAAATATGATAGGGTTTAGGGTTATATGATATAGGTAGATTAGGAGAAGGTTCAAATAAAATCCTTATTTAAAGTGAGAACGTGAGAACCATTTTCAACCATTAGATCATGAAGATCTACGATGATGTATCATTTTGCTGGATGAATGCATTGTGCATCACCTGAGTTCTAATCCCATAAGGAGCTAAAATTCAATTTTTTTGTACACTAATTTTTATGAAGAATGCATTATTCTTACATTTGTAGGATAACAAATGTTTTTATAATAACCCATCCCACATAGACTATATAATATCAAGCGAGGTTAAAGGGTTATGAAATATATATGGATGGACGAGATTATATTTAATGGTTTAGGGTTATATGATATACGTAAACAATATAATATCAAGCAATGTTAAAGGGTTATAAAATATATATGGAAGGACGAGATTAAATATGATTACGTAGACTATAATATCAAGCGAGGTATAAGAAACCACAATAATAAGGGGGAGCGTTTTCGTCCCATACGATATTACATATGAAATGGGGGAACTCTACCACGTGATGCTATTATTAAAAAAAATTGTGCCAATAGCAATTTTAACATGATTTTTAACACAAAATTTATTACATTTCTAAATGTAACAAAATTTACTTAAATTTTTATATGTAACAAAAGTATATATATGTGTGTGAGTGTCTAAACTTTATTACACCTCTCGATGTCACTAATATTATGTCATTACCAGACAATTTTGTTGTAGTGATATATGTCATGTCATGTTTTACTAGCCAATTTTTTAATACCAATGATCATATCATTATATGTTGCTTGAACTTAATTAATTAATATTAACTTTATTCAGTTTCTAAGTTATATATTATCACAATTGGCTTTAGGATCCTAGTGAAATTGATAGTTGGATATTAATTATTAGAATGTGAATAAGTAGAATTTAGAAAACAAATAATTATAAGGTAAACATAGCCTGTGATTAAGGATTATTATCGATGAACAAGCACATAAACCATATCAATGATAAAAAAAACCTTTTCCAAACTAATTTTGTTTACGTAGAGCATGATTCAAAATGAATAAAACACCTAAATCCTAAACCAACGGGAACTCAGAGTAATGAAAAATACGTAAATAAATAAATAAAATTAATTAATTAATTAATTAAAAAACATATGGAAATATGGAAGATCGAGAAGACATGTTCTAATTCATTGGGGGAAAGGGGGTTGATATCTCAATTATGAAAAGTAATGAATATTATATTTTATTAATAGATGTACTATGTAATCATGCATGTATATTGATGTATGAGATCCTAATTGTTGGAAAAAAATTATCTTAATTATGTGTTTTGATTAGATCTCAAAAGTTACTAATGATTTCTTTGTTGATGTAACATAGTCTATTCACATGTTAGACAGTTAGCCTCTTTAGTGACAGATGCCAGCAGAAGAACTATCAGTATTGGACAGGCCCAAGACTAATGGAATTTAAGCAGTACTAAAGCTAGTCGTATTGATTAGAGTATCAGTACTAACACAACTCCAGAGAAGTATTGTTGAAAATCGCGTACTAAAAATTAAAGACTAAAGTCGGTGGATCAAGAGGCGAAAGGCGATGTACAACATTGGCGATGAGCAGTGCATCTTGAAGAGTGGCGTCGAAGGCGAAGATCGAGATCGAAGATCGAGGCGAAGACTCGACATTGCTGAAAACAAAGAAGTCGAAAATATGACTAAGTGTCATACTAGTAGCTGGGAAGCTAAAACTACTGATAAGAAGTCAAAGCTGGTTATACCAAGTCAAAGCTGTTGATAGAAGTCAAAGCTGGCTGATAAGAAGTCAAAGTTGTCTAGATCTATGTCAAAGTTGAAGCGTCATCGACTTAGTTTCCTAAATTGATAAAAGATGGAGTCGACTGGCGATAAAAATCGAGCGGTCTCGACAGGCCCAACTGAAGTCAATGTACTAATAAAACACATAGTCAATTCAACTAAAGAAACACAGGCTTATATAAGCCTTGATTGTTGGACTCGCCACGTGTCGTAGCGTATCTGCAGAAGATCCTGATAGGCTAGATCACATTTATAGAGTTGTAAAGCTATAATGTACGATGATGCAGACCCTGGCAATGACGTACGATGATTCAAAAGGAAAGAATTCAAATGACAAATAGAATGGATGTATATGGTGCTCCCTCCAATGGTACTATTCATCGCCCTTTGTATAAATACGTATAGAATCCAACATTTGAAGGTAACCGAAACGTTGTGCATTCAAATTATCTCAAGCATTGAAAGCTCATTTCACAAGAACATGTAACTAGCAATTTCGAAGAAGGGAGTTTACAAGTGTTATTCGAAAATCTTATGAGTTCAAATATATCTATCTGTTCAAGGTTTCAGTATACATTCATTTAAATTATAGGATATTACCTTGTATATCTTAAGCTTAGAATTCTTGAGTTTGTCATATGTGACAACCCATCTTTTAGTTGAAAAACTCTATACTCAAAACCCCCTCAGTTTAAGTAGAGGTTTGGACAACAATGAAGTGTTAGTTGTTGAAAGCTTGATTATCTTACACCTATAAGCAAGATATTAGGTTAACTGCACCCGTAAGCAGTCAGAGACTTTCTTGTATCAGTAAGCGTAGGAGAATGCCCAGATAAAGAAAATGTTAAAATTTGTATTTAGGTTTATATCTTTTACCCATAAACAAGATCAAATCTCAGTTAGTGGATTGGATGAATAATATTCCATGGATGTAGGAGTTGATCTCTCCGAACCACATAGAAACTAAGTGTTCTTTTTTAGTTCTTTACTTTCTATATCATATTTAAATTGCATGTTATTGAATTGAACATCACCAGCACACCCAACACAACATTGTTCTGAAATACTCTATCAGTATCAGTTTGATACTGGAGAGATAAGCTATAGTGACTAAGCGATATTTGACTAAGTACTTTTCGCTAGTTTGGGTTTTCAGTAAAGCCAAAAACGTAACCACATTCCACAAGAACTTTAGTTATCGGTCCAGTGACCAACTACCTTAGCGATCGATGGGTTTGCTAGCGATCACACTCTGAATAAGACTACTAATTTGAACTAGTCGTAATACTTACATTAGTGTTGAACTTATATCAGTTAACTGATATCTACTGCCACAGTAGAAGGTCCAAACTTGTGCAAAGAAAAGTTCTTAATTTACCTTAACTGGTGTATTCCTTCCCCCTCCCCTCTTCCACCCTCATACACTAGTACCTACCCTCAGGGGCCATCAATTGGTATAAGAGCAGGTTGTTCGCAAGAACTACTAACTCATTTAGTGGTCGTTCTACCTAAATAGATCTTTTTAACTAATACATCTTATGCATGGTATTTCATATTTTATGTGATGGACACTAATTAAGCAGATCGACTTATCTCCCCACGTTTGCGGTAGATAATTATGAGATCTGGAAATTCAGACCCAAAAGCTATCTCACTACATAACACTGTCGCATGTGGGAGGTCATCACCAATAAAGCTATCATCATCAGAAAGAAGATTACAAAAGTGAGCATAGTTTCAGGAAAGGATCCGACCTACGAGTACATGCCAAAGGATCGAGCTGACTTCACGTCAGAAGAGAAAAAGCAGGATGAGCTCGACAACCTAGCCAAGAACATCATCTCCTCGAAATAATTCCCAACTCTTACATTGGGAAGCTGATGAAATTTGAAACATCGAAGGAGATGTGGGATGCTCGAGAGAGCCTTTGTGTTGGCTCTGAAGAAATCAAGGAGAACAACTGACGATAGCTTGTCAGAAGTTTGATAACTTCAAACATAAGAAGGGAGAATCCATTGATGATATGGAACTTAGATTCGTTACCATCATCAATGAGATTTCATCCCTCCGCAAGGATAAATACATTCAAAGCGAGATCAACATGAAAGTCAAATGGGCGTTCTCAGCTATTGAATGGAAAGTCTACACAGTAGCATTTCAGAAGAAAGCATGCTTCAACAAAATATCAACTGACAAACTCTTCTCGACCTTTGAAAGTTGATGAGTGCGACATCGAACATCTGGAAGAGTCATCAAAAGTGTAGGAAATATGATTTTACCTTTCTCAGTATCTATCTTGGATGTTTAATTCACCATACATTGATTATATACCTAACATGCACCTATATAATTAATTATAATATGTTGGTGTTTACTCGTGTTTACCTACAATTATTCGGATAAAGAGCGAAGAAGAATCGTGCTTTGATCTTCTAGGCGTATCCGGGTGCCAAAATTCAATCTTGAGTGAGAGCGATCTATAGAGAATCTTGCAAAATTTGCCTTCTTCTCTCTCCTTGTAAATTTCAAAAATCACAATGAGTTGGATTACCTCTGATTTTCTCTCTCCTTGTATTTATAATGCATCTCTAGAATCCTATTAGGATATGATCTCTGCATATCTAATAAATACAATCATATCTTTTCAGATAAACTACATCTAGAATAATATCCTTTGATATCTAATGACATCAAATATAATCTATGTAGATATAGGAGAATCAGAACAGAGTCCTAGAGGGACTCTGCTACAGGGGAGGAAAATCTCAGCAGCACCAGGCCTTGATGGGCCAGCCCAGGATCAAATGCAAGGAATAAAAATGGGCCTAAAATGAATTAATTATCTTATGCTCAGTACAGAACATAAATTAATTCATAAATATTTATTCATGCCACTAGAGTAGTTAGACTTACCCCTTTATTACCGAAGTTGAGTCGAGCTTGCACTTAGACTTTACGAATCCCCGTATTTAAGAAATTGCACGTCCATTAATTATTTATAGCCTTCTGACTGCTTAAAATAATTAATCTTTTTAATTCCTTAAGTAGTACAACTCAATCTTATTATTGTACTTGAGCTAAACTCAACCTGCAGACAATAAACCTTTTGAGCTTCTTAAGGGCACATCATCATCCTAAACGGATACGGTGACTAGATACAGACAGTTAGCATGACATACAAGCATGCCACCACCCAAGATACGGATAATATTGGGTTATTTCATGTAAGCCTCACCCATAACAAGTTAAAGTGATGGCCAGCAACTCATACTCACCTAAAACCTTATCGAGTTTTAAATCGGCGTAAAGTTAGCGAGATCTAGATTTTCACGATGGTCGAGATAAAGAACACATCTCGATGTGATCCATCAATACGTCGAGAGACATACCGGCATAGACAAGCAACCAAGTCAAGTCACTTATCTATCTTGCGGCCTATCTGAGCAACTCGTCCTCAAGTTGTCTCGAGTGTGATCATTTTATATCTCGATAAGCTTGACCAATCATACAAACTTCTGTGATCTCCTACACACTATATGATCTAACTTTTGTATGAGATAAATGGACATACATATGCAATCAAGTAAATAATTCAGATAGGAGATTGTAATAGTGATAACAGGAAACATTGTATACAAGCTCAACCAATCTGCTTTCAGTATACAAATCCAACAAAAAGCTGATGCATCTAAAGAAGAAGCTCAAGTCAGCACGAGCAAAGACATTATCCTAAAAGATGATGTTTGGTATGATTTTGTGATGATTCTTGGTATTGTTTTACGTGTCATTTTCTATGGTTTGTCCTATTTATGCCGTCGTTTTGATTAGTATATATCGATTCGGACTTACTTCGTTCCTCTCGATATTTTGCAGGAAAACGGCAAAAAATAGGATGAATTAGATCTACCAAGGATCAGATATATTTAAAGAGCATCTCGACAGGAGTTCATAGGTGAAAGCGGATCGAAAATCGGAGTTCAAACGAGGAAGAACGGAGTGAAACGTTAAAGTCGCGCACGTCGAGCCCGGCGCTCGATCAAGCGCGCACGTCGCCAGCGCCAGCGCAGATCTCCCTCTCGCCGCACCCTCGCGCACTCTGCGCTCACGACGCCCGATGCCCGCGCAGCCCACGTGCAGTGCCTCCCGGCCGGCGCTCAAAGCCGCGCGTTCGTCAATTCGAGCGCGTTGATTCTGCCGGCGTTCACGCGTCCACCCGCCGCCTCGCCCGCTGCGCCGCGCGTGATCCGCGCCCAATGCCACGCCTCTAGCGCCCGTCTGCTGCGTCGTCGCGCACCCGTCCGTGGCCTCGCGCGCCCGCTCGCCTTCGCTCAGCCCTCGCTCGCCCGTCGGCGCTGCCGCCCGTCCGGCGTTTGGCCACGATCACTCTCCTCCGGCGTTGATCCACCGCGCGCCCGCTTCTAACGTCGCCCAAACCGCGCTGGAACCCAAACCCGTTCACATGCCCAGCCCATCTCCGGTGGCGAGTCTCCACCGGCGCTCATCCTCTCCAGCGCCCGCCCGTAGCGTAATCTGGCCTTCGCACTCGCGCCAGCGCCCATGCCGTGCTCGCCCAACTCTCGCCCCAGCCCACGCGCGTTCCCAGCTCTCACCTGCCCAGCCGGCGTTCAAGTGAACGGCATTCGGCTGAAGCGAGAATGTTTTGTGGCTTTCGCTCACTCTAAGCGGCGTTGATCGACTTAATATATATATTTGCGCTAGGTCATTTAGAGCGGAGAGTTCTTATTTTTTTTGGTGTCACCAGCCGCGGCGCCTCTCGCTAGTTTCTTCCGGGAGCTCTTCCACACGACATCAGATAAAGATAACAACGGAGTTAGATTAACAGTTTTAATTCTTGCTTTCTGTTTCATTGCACAATCTTGTTTATCAATTTATGCTTGGATCATCAGTTCTATTGGATTTAATTTCAGAGTATTATTATTTGATGATTTATGTTGAATTCAATTCCATAGTGACAGTGGATTGTTTTCTTGTTCCGTTGATTTATATTGCTATGATTTCTTGCTTTCGATTATTCCTGTTCTTGTTGGATGATTGACGATCATGGTTCATTTACGAGTAGATTTAGATTAGGGCTTGACGAACCCTAAGAATATGTTTGCTCCTGCTTTTGTTTACCGCTTTTGATTTATCGCTTTCGTAGTTCAACTAGGGATTGACAACCCCTAGTTTAGATTTATCGCTTTATTAGTATAGCTCGGGATTGACAACCCCTAGCTTAGGTTCGCCGTTTATTTCTCGTATTTCAATTCTTGCATGTTCAACCCTCGTTGATGTTAGAATGTTTAGGATTTAATCGCTTTCTGTGTGTGACATGAACAATCGCCCTGTTAAGTTTTCCTTGAGAGACGACTCGTGTTAACTTATCACGCTACGATTACCTCGTACGATTGCGAGTGAATTTGAGTGTGTTTTTAGCTCGATCAATTTTGGCGCCGTTCTTCGGGAAAACTTTAAGCGTATTGTTTGTGTTGTTTGTTTTCCGTGTTTCTTTTTGTTTACTTCGTTATTTTCTCCCACGGTGTTGGTGTCATAATGCGGGGTTACAGCGATGCGAATGTGGTCAGCGGTGGGGGAGAAAGCTCCCATATTGGGCAAATTCTTCTTTCGAAGAAGGGCCCAGTCGATTTTTCGAGGATGTCCGTTGGGCTACGAGCATCAGCGTATGATCTCTATCACGAGCAACAAGCCATAATCCATATTGGGATCAACCACCTCCACCGTACTATGAGGATCAAGCCTCCAATCCCTACGGGAACAACCACCTCCATGACAATATGAGGATCAATCCTACAATGCCTTTGGGAGCAACCACATCCTCCACCTCAATATGAGTACCCACAACAACCACCTCCACCTCGGTACTCATATCCACAACGGCCGCCTCGCTTCCACCGTAGCAGTACCCGGTGCCGTAACCACCTCCGAGGCCAGCTTGGGAGGATGAGTTAACTCAAAAGAGAAGCTATCCATTCAAAAACGGATGCTTTAGTCAAAGTTTGGATCAGAAGCGCCTCGACTGCGTTTGGAGGCATAAAAGGATATGTCGAGCACCTTGATGAGCTGTTGCAGCAAGGGAGGAACTTCGGATCAATCAATCAAGTCGGTGGTCACTATTCTAGGAAGTGACCCAGTATTGAGAATTGGGTGGAAGAGACATCGGATGAGCCGACTTCCCATGTTGGATTTGTATCTTGAAATTTGTTTGGTTGAGCTTGTATACAATGTTTCTATTACCACTATTACAATCTCCTATCTGTTTTGAATACTTGATTGCATATATCGTGTCCCTTATCTCATATATAAGTTAGATCATACGATTGTGTAGAAGATCACGAGTGCGTATGATTGGTCAAGCAATGAGATATAAAAGTTTCCTGGTGAGACAACTTAAGGACGAGTTGTCGGTTTGAGGTCTTGATATAGATAAGAAGTGACTTGACTTAGTTGCTTGTCTATCTTGATGCGTCTCGGCGTATTGAAGGATCACGATGAGATGTATTCTTCTATCGACCGTCGTGAAGAACCAAGATCTCGGTGACTTACGATGATCTAAACCTCGATAAGGTATTAGGTGAGTATGAGTTCTTGACCATCACTTTGACTTGTTATGGGTGAGGTTATATGTTCTAACCAGATTCTCGCATCTTGGGTGGTGGCGATCTTGTATGTCACGCTAGTTATCATGTCAGTCATAGTATCCGTTCGGGATGATGGCGTCCCTTAAGGAGCTCAAAGGTTTATTGTACTAAACCACGCAGGTTGAGTTAGCTCAAGTACAATAATAAGGTTGAGTGGTACTACTTAAGGAAATAAAGTTATTAATTATTTTAGCGATCGAGAATGCTATAAATAATTAATGGACGTTCGATATCTTAAATCTGGGGATTCGTAATGTCTAAGTGCAAGCCGACTCAACCCGGTAGTAAAGAGGTAAGTCGACATTCTTTCTCTAGTGGCATGATCGAATGTTTATAAATTAATTTATGTTATGGGCTGAACATAAGATAATTAATTTATTGAGGCCCATCTTTATTCCTTGCATTTGATCCTTGGTTTGGCCCATCGGGCCGTAGCCAAGGAAAATCGGGCCCTTATGCTCCCAAAGGCAAGATTTTATTCTCTTTATCAAGGATATAATTATATTTATGGTATATGCATAGATCCTTTCCATATAAGATTATGGTAATAATCACGAGAGTATGGTAATAATCCTAGGAGTATGGTAATTTCCATATAGGATTATGGTAATTTCCATATGGGATTAAGGTAGTGCATTATAAATATAAGGTATGAGATAAAGTCAGGTTAATGCTCGCATAATTAACACAATATTTTCGTCCGACCTAGAGCTTTCAAGAGGGTTTTCGAAAATTGTGCGAAGGAGTTGGGTGATTTTCGAAGCATTCTCCATAGATCGTCCTCACTCGGCGTTGGAGATTGGGCAATCGGGATATAGTCTAGAAGGTCAAAGCACGAGTCTCGATCCGCTCGATCCGTTCGATCATTCATCCGATCCATGCTCGGCGGATCGAAGGTAAACATGAGAAAACCCTACGTGTTGCGATTAATTAAATAGTCGCATTCTAGGATTATAATCAATGTATGGTGAATTAAATATCCAAGATAGATCCTCGGGGCGAGGGCTTAACATATGTTTTCCCTACAATTGGTATCGAGCACAGGATCGAGAATCTTGGCTCTGTTGGATTAATTCACGTTTGATTATTACGTGCGTTTTATTAATTGTGGATCTATCGTTCATCGTGGCTCGTTTTTGTTTTATTGGGTTTTGTTTTTACACCACGAGAAAATCCGTGGTTAGATTAGATTTTATTCTGTAAATCTTATCTGTAAAAGAAGAACGAAAGCGAAAGAGCGAAGAGCAGCGCGGAAAAAGCAGGTCTCGGCGGTCCCTGGGCGGTTTCTGTGGCGAGCCTCGCGATCACGAGGCGATCGCGGCGCGGCAGCAGGCGTGCGTTCGAGCACGAGATCCTGGCGCCCGCGGCGGCGGTGGTCGCGAGATTCGGCCGCGAAGCAGCAGGCGGCGGTGGCGGGCGGCGGTGCGCGTTCGCGCGAAACCCAGTGCCAGCGGCAGACTTCGCGATCGCGGTTCGGCCGTGGCGGCGACATCTCGGCGGATGTTGGCGCTCGGGCGTGGCGCGCGCAGCGTGCTTTCGGCGGGTCGCGGTCGCGTTAGCGACCGCGAGGACACGCGGCGCGGCGCGCGAGCGTTGGGCGCGGTGGGCTTTGCCCTAGCGCTGCCCGGCCTGACATTGGGCCGACCGGCCCGGACCCGTTTTCCGCCCAACCCAGTTTTTCGGTCCGTGCCCGTGCACGCGAGGCCCGTTGTTGAATCCGGTCCGTGCCCGTGCACGCGAGGCCCGTTCAGTTTAATTACATGCTTTGTAAATCTATGTAATAGATTAGACATAAATGTGCGGGTTTCACGATTGAGCGCGATGAGCGTTTTATTTTATTTTTATCGTTCATATGCATGTCGTGGATGTTTAAATTATGCGATAACATACTATGTATGTTTATATTACGTTGACAAACCTTTTAGTGTTTTACGTAATTGGATGCGCATAGTAAGCATGCTAGGTTTATCGCGTTTATCAATCATATTTTAGAATTACTGCGAGCATGTTTTCATGTTGAGTTCTATAGAAAAGCATGCTAGGATTACGTGATCTGCATGGACAAACCTTTTGAATAAAAAGACTAAGCAAGCAACCCGACAAATTAATTTTTAAATTAAAATGTCAAGACTCCACCTTTTGATCTCTAAACAAAGTGAGGCATTGCTTTGTGAGTAGCGTCCACCCGCGTGGCTTGCTTGCCTTTATTTATCATAAGTTTGTTAGATGAGATTTCTAAATAAAACTTTTAAATCTATTGAGAAGTGGGAGTTTCATGTGTGGCGATCCACAGCGTGGCTTGCATGTGTGATTTTCATAAGTTCTCTAGAGATAGATATAAAATGAGATAACAAAAATTTGAATTGGAAGCGGTATGGTCCGGTGGTATGCCAATTCTAAAATTCATTTCTATTTGTTAAAATTGTGGTCATTGCTTAGACATCACCTCAAGTACAACTTCCATGAAGTCCTTCTTGTGATAGTGATGTGGTCTAGTAAGGTCAATCGTTAATTTCATTTGTCGTAAGGATAAGTTGACATGGTTGAAATTAAGCGACTAAAAGGTATATTTTAGTGCAGTGGGGGTTCGTGTGTAGCGTCCACACGCGTGGCTTGCATGTGGGATTCCTTGGGCGATTGGAGGTTTCAATTAATATTGTTTCATCAAAGGTTACAATATTATTATTACGCATTATATGCGATCGTATGCTTATGTGTTTACATTATCGTTTTGAGATATGTCTCTTCGCGCGATTATCAATATGCTCGCACAAAATCCGTTATCCGGTCCAATTTTATCGAGTGGAAGCGAAACATGGAATATGTTCTTATCATTGAAGAACACATGTTTGTTCTCACTACTCTAAACCCGATGCCCTTATCGCGTCGACTAATGAGCGGCGAGTCGGCGGAATTTGGAATAAGTCGAACAATATGGCTAAATGCTATATGATGACTACTATGTCAAAGGCTTGTAGCGCGACATCGATCGATGGTGAAGCGGACGATATTTGGTGAGTCTCGAGGTAAGTTTGGGCGGTCGGATCGGACGATCGACTTCCACACAATGAGAGAAATCTTGGCGTGTAAGATGGAAGAAGGAAGTTCGGTCCATGAACATGTCTCCCACATGACTCGTCTCATGGATAGTCTTGATCGGTTGGGAGGAGGTATTGACCCATGAGCAAGGTCGATATCATCCTCAATACCTGCCCAAGTCTTTTGAGAACTTTCGGCGTAAATGCGATCATGAGCAAGACCGAGTTTACACTTAGTCGGTTGCTTAATGATCTCGTGGCTGCGGAAGGAGTTATGGGAAAAGGAGCACATGCTCTTGCTAGCACATCTAAGGGCCCAAAATTTTCGTTGCAAAATGGAAATAGAAAAGGGGTACCAAAGGTGGAAGAGGCGAGGCAAATAGTGGGAGTAATGGGAACAAGAACATGGTTGCCACGGAGGCTTGAAGAAGCGAAGGAGAAGGGCAAGTGCTTGAGTGCGGAAGGCGGGCATTGGAAGGCCAGTGCCCTATGCTCAAGGCTCAAGTCGCCGTTTGCTTTAATGTGAAACATGTTTAGCGACTTGTTCTACTCATTCTTGGGTAGTAGATCTGGTATGGCCCGATCATGTTTGTTACACCTGCGGGGTTCTGCGGACAAGGGGGCTGTTTGATGGCGAGATAACGATCTCCATGGGAGCAGCGAAAGTCGAGGCCGTTGCGATTGGAGATGTTACTTTATGTTTTGAGAAAGCAGGTTTTAGTTTTAAAGGCGTTTTATATGTGCGGATTTTGGTGGAACCTTGTTCTGTTTCAAATTATTTACTAATGGATATTACATTATTTTTGATAGTGGTGTTTCTATCATAAGAAATAGCGAAGTTATACGTGTTGTACGTTATATAATTAAGCTTTATACTATTTACGCCAAACATAATACCTATAACTATGTTGCGTCTTCATCAAACCCTAAAAAGAAAGTTTTCTTAGCAAGATGACTCTACTTTTCTCTGGCATCTTAGATTAGGTTACATCAATCTAAATAGGATCAGGCGGCTAAGAATGGGCGTTGGGTAATCTCACGGTTACTCGGTTCCCGATCTGAGAATCTGTATAGAAGGTAAGATGTCGACCCGGACCTTCAGCGAAGGTTATAGAGCCAAAAAATGTTGGAATTAGTCCATTCGACTGTGTGGACCGATGTCCACTGGCTCGTGGAGAATGCAGTATTTTGTCACTTTCATTGGCGATTACTCGAGAGTGCGAATCGTATACAACTTCGCGCAAGTGCGAATGCTTTGAGAAATTCAAAGAGTTTAAGGCGGAAGTGGAGCGAAGCTAGGTAAAAGTATCATGTCTTTGCGTTACGATCGCGGTGGCGAATACCTCGATAACGAGTTTATGGACTATCTAGTGAAGTGTGGGATTACCTCGGCGCCTTCACGGACACACCTGACAAAATGGTGTGTCGGAGGCGAAGAAATAGGACTCTTTTAGAAATGGTTAGATCAATGATGAGCTATGCAACATTGCCTATTTAGTTACGGGGTATGCCTTAGAGGCAGTGACATACTTGCTAAATCGATGCCGTCAGTCGGTCGAAAAGACCCTTTCGAGTTGTGGTTTGGTATGACTGGTTTAAGCCACATAAGGATATGGGGCGATCCGACACATGTCTTTGAACAAGAAGGCGACAAGTTGGAGGCTAGATCGGCGCAAAGGTGTTTATTGGCTATCTAGAGGAAGGAAGGTGGTTTATTCTATAGTCTAAGGATCGGAAGGTCATTATTAGCACTAATGCCGATTCTTAGAAGAGGATTATATGAAAATCATAAGTCCAAAGTTGAAATCATTCTTCAAAATTGAAGATGATCGTATTCCACCACCGATTAGGCGAAAGGTGCGAGATGTCGAGTCTAGTGGGAGGATCGACACGGATACTTGAAGAATTGAAGTGGGTCGAGTTCACTAGAGATACCGACCGTACAAGTGGTACTACCCGACAAGTTGTGCAAAATAGAGAACCACAAGTTTACGCACCCACCGTTGCCATTGTACACATAGAACCTCGTCGTGTAGTGGGAGGTTGTTCGTCGACCCGAAGCGATTTATGTTAAGTGGGACAATCTTGGATATAGTCGAGGAAGCGAACAAGCAATAATCGACCCATGGACATCTGAGGAGGCGTCTGAAGACATTGATGCAAGATCATGGCACGCTATGGACTTAGAAATGGAGTCCATAACGGCTATGGATGTATATGAAAAGACACTCTACCGGATGGCAAGGAAGCCATAGGTAGTAAGTGGATATCTGAGAGGAAGAGATTCCGATGGAGAGGTTTCGACTTTCAAAGCGGGCTTGTGTGAAAGGGTACACTCAGTTGAGGGCATCGATTTGATGAGACCTTTTCGCTGTGTGATGCTCAAGTCCATCGAAATTCTTCTAGCCATAGCAGCCACTTGAACTAGAGGTTTGGCAAATGGATGTTAAAACCGCTTTTCTAAGCGGTTACCTTGAGGAAGGTAGAGACATCATGTGCGACAACACGAAGGTTATGTGGTAAAGGGTGAAGAGCATCTAGTATGGAAGCTTAAGAAGTCCATTTATGGACTTAGCGAACCTCGATCATGGAACTTACGCTTTGGCGGTAGTAAAGTCCTATGGATTTACCCGGTTGCCTAGCGAGAGTTGTGTGTGTCGGTTAGATGTCAACGGTGATGTGGTATTTCTTGCACTTTATGTAGATGACATCCTTCTAGTTGGCAACAACGTGAAGGCATTATCGGGCGTAAAGAGTTGGCTATCCGATCAGTTTCAAATGAAGACTTAGGAGATCGACGTACATTCTTGGGATCAAGGTTTACCGAGATCGCGAAGAAAATATTGAGCTTATCTCGGGCGTCTTACATTGATCTTGTGATTACTCGTTTTAGTATGCGGACCGCGAAAAGTTGCTACCTTTCAAACATGGCGTTCCTTTATCTAAAGCAGCGATCACCTATGTTGCAAAGGAGATAGAGGAAATGAGACAAGTTCATTCTGACTTCCGCGTGGGAAGTCTCATGTACTCAATCTTATGCGAGGCCCGATATACGCTGTCACGGTGGCATAGTAGCTAGATATCGATCTAACCTGGACAAGCTCATTGGATTGCGATAAGCGTATACTCAAGTACACGAAAAGGACTCGAGATTATAGGCTGGTTTACCATGCGGATAGTCTAATGCCTTTGGGTTATCTGGACTCGGTTCCAAGTGACCGTGATGAGAAAAAGTCGACCTCGGGCTATGTGTTTACCTTGGGAGGTGGGCCGTATCTGGCGGAGTGCAAGCGGCGATGCATTGCGGACTCTACCATGGAAGCGAATATGTAGCGCGGAGGCTTCTAAGGAGGCTGTATGGTTGAGAACTACCTCATGGATCTAGATGTGGTACTGGTTTGCCCAAGAGTATCATAGTTTCTTGTGATAACTTTCGGTGCGATGCAAACTCGAAGGAACCACGGACCCACAAGGCGACCAAACACATAGAGAAAGTACCATGTCATCGACGAAATCGTTGAGCGGTGGCGTGCTGATTGAAAAGATTGATCTGACGGAAAATCTAGCGGATCCATTCACGAAGAGCACTGCATAAAAAGTCTACGATGGACACGTTAGAGGACTTGGATTGCGCGATGGCACCCTTAGAAAAAAACTTTTGTATAAGTGGGAGAAGCAAAGTGATGGTTGTTTGTAATAGCTAGTAGAGACACATTGTATACTAAAGTTTGCTTTAGTATAAGTGGGAGATTGTTGGTTGTATCTTGAAAAGCTGTTTGATTGAGCTTGTATACAATGTTTCTGTTACCACTATTACAATCTCTACTCTGTTTTGAATACTTGATTGCATATATCTGTGTCCCTTATCTCATATATAAGTTAGATCATACGGTGTGTGAAGATCACAGATGCGTATGATTGGTCAAGCAATGAGATATAAAAGTTTCAGGTGAGACGACTTAAGGACGAGTTGTCGGTTTAAGCTGCGATATAGATAAGAAGTGACTTGACTTAGTTGCTTGTCTGTCTTTGATGCGTCTACGGCGTATTGAAGGATCACGATGAGATGTGTTCTTCTATCGACCGTCGTGAAGAACCAAGATCTCGGTGACTTACGATGATCTAAACCTCGATAAGGTATTAGGTGAGTATGAGTTCTTGATCATCACTTTGACTTGTTATGGGTGAGGTTATATGTTCTAACGAGATTCTCCGCATCTTGGGTGGTGGCGATCTTGTATGTCACGCTAGTTATACGTATCCGATCCGTATCCGTTCGGGATGATGGCGTCCCTTAAGGAGCTCGAAAGGTTTATTGTACTAAACCACTGCGGGTTGAGTTAGCTCAAGTACAATAATAAGGTTGAGTGGTACTACTTAAGAAATGAAGTTATTAATTATTTTAGCGATCGAGAATGCTATAAATAATTAATGGACGTTCGATATCTTAAATCTGAGGGATTCGTAATGTCTAAGTGCAAGCCGACTCAACCCGGTAATAAAGGGCAAGTCGACATTCTTTCTCTAGTGGCATGATCGAATGTTTATAAATTAATTTATGTTAGGAAATTTGAACATAAGATAATTAATTTATTTGAGGCCCGTCTTTATTCCTTGCATTTGATCCACAGGTTGGCCCATCGGGCCGTAGCCAGGAAAATCGGCGCCCTTATGCTCCCAAAGGCAGATTTTATTCTCTTTATCCCACAAGGATATAATTATATTTATGGTATATGCATAGATCCTTTCCATATAAGATTATGGTAATAATCACGAGGTATGGTAATAATCCTAGGGTATGGTAATTTCCATATAGGATTATGGTAATTTCCATATGGGATTAAGGTAGTGCATTATAAATATAAGGTATGAGATAAAGTCTAGGTTAATGCTCACATAATTAACACAATATTTTAGTCGACACTAGAGCTTTGAGGGTTTGAAAATTGTGCGAAGGGAGTTGGGTGATTTTTGAAGCATTCTCCATAGATCGTCCTCACTCGGCGTTGGAGATTGGGCAATCGGGATACGATCAGGAAGGTCAAAGCAGTCTCGATCCGCTCGATCCGTTCATCCGATCCGCTCGGCGGATCGAAGGTAAACACGAGAAAACCCTACGTGTTGCGATTAATTAAATAGTCGCATGCTAGGATTATAATCAATGTATGGTGAATTAAATATCCAAGATAGATCCTCGGGCGAGGGCTTAACATATGTTTTCCTACACCCCACCAACCCGATCAAGCTTTGGTGGTCCTACTCTTGAAAGTGACCCATTATTGAAGATGTGGTGGGAGAGCCACGAAGAGCAGCTGCGGCCGGAGGAGGTGGAAATGGTGGAAATATGGCGCGTGAGGATGAGGAGCAAAATCGAGCCACTGAGGAAGGTGATACAGGCGGTGACGAGGAAGAGTGGGCGTGCGAAGTTGCGAGCATGCAAAGCCACTCGGGAAGTGATGCACTACCTCGACAATTGGAGTCTGGGATCCCGGAGGAGGACAAATCGAGGACAAGGTTGAGGTAACATCCATGATTTGTCGACTTCTAATTCTCCAAAGTATTGTGCTTTGGGAATTGAAATTATCTATTTCACTTTGGAGAATAGGATGTTCGACTTGAGCTTAAATGATTTGTTATTTTCTTTCTTTCTTGTCCTTTGTGCATATATAGTTTACTCTTGATGTTACGGCGAGATTGTATTCTGCGGTGAAGGACTATGGATAGTCGTTGTTGGCCGGAACACGTCGTGCTCACGGCGTTAAGCGAAATCTTGCGTGGGAGTTGACCACGGATTTTATTGCTTTTCTTTCTTTCTTTTCTTTGTCTTGTTTTGTTGTTTTGTTGATCTATCTGTTGTTGTTGAGTTTTTGCTCGAGATCTGGAAAAGCATCGTGACGAGATGAAGCCGTGATCTCCGTCTCTCGGTAGCACATTCATCGATTATCGAGTATCATCCTCTATGGCCATTTGAGCTTTTATGTTTTGAGCACGAGGATAGTGCTCGAATTAAGTGTGGGGATGTTTACTCGGTTTGTGTGCGTTTCATATATTATTTTCGTATGCTTAATAGCGTGCCCTTGTGCTTATTTTGATTGTTTGGACGTAAGCTTTATCATCTTGAGTAAGTTAGGATCTTGATTTGTGCAATTGAACTACGTGGTATTGATCAAATTGATTTTGAATTTCGAAACTTTTGGTGATATATGATTTGAGTATAATGTGAATTAGCGAGGCATGATTGATAGAAAATGAATAGGGAAAATTGATGTGATTTGTCAGGCTAATGTTAGGGGTAGTGTTAACATTGTGGTTGCCTATATACTTGTTTCATTTATAAATAAATAAAAAAAAAATGTGAAAAAAGTAGAAAATGAGGAGAATAAGCTCAGAGTATCTTGTTGAGATTGTTGAAATGGAGGATGGGATTATGTCCCTCTTTAATTTGAGAAATGGACATGGGAAACCACGTTGGGAGACTCGAGTTCATCGAGTGCACCTTTCGAATATTATTCCAAAATCTGTTAAAACATTCTTTGTGCTTTATAAAAGAAACTTGATGCTAAAGGTGACCACATTAGTTAGTTCACCCTAACGGAGTTGGGTGCGGCGAGATTACCTTTTAATTTATTGGAAGTCAATTGTCATTCTTGATTTATTTCACATTATCTTTGAATTCGTAAACACCAAGTGTGGGGAAATGCAATAAGGTTTGATTGATTAGAATACGGTAAAGTTGCATGAGTCGTCTTTGACTCTTATTAGCATAGACTTTGCTCGAGGACAAGCAAATGGATAAGTGTGGGGGAGTTGTTTGGTATGATTTTCTGATGATTCTTGGTATTGTTTTACGTGTCATTTTCTATGGTTTGTCCTATTTATGCCGTCATTTTGATTAGTATATATCGATTCGGACTTACCGTTCGTCTCGATATTTTGCAGGAAAACGGCAGAAAATATGATGAATTGGATCTGCCATGGATCAGATATATTTAAAACATCTCGACAGGAGTTCATAGGCGGCGGATCGTCGGAGTTCAAGCGAGGAAGAGCGGGCCCAACGTCAAAGTCGCGCGCGTCGAGCCGGCGCTCGATCAGCGCGCCGTCGCCCGAGCGCCAGCGCCCAGCTCTCCCTCGCCGCACACCTCGCGCACTCACGCTCATGGCATCCCGGCGCCGCGCCCACGTGCAGCGCCTCCACAGCCGGCGCTCAAAGCGGTAGCGCGTTCATCAATTCGAACTTCGCGTTGAATTGCTGCGGCGTTCACGCGTCCACGCCGCGCCTCGCCCGCTGCGCCGCCCGCGTCGTCTGCGCCCAGCGCCCGCCTCAGCGCCCGTCTGCAGCGTGCATCGCGCCCGTCGGCGTGGCCTCCTGCGCCCGCTCGCCTTCGCTCCGTTTGCCTCGCCCGTCCGGCGCTGCATACCCGTCCGGCATTTAGCCCGATCACTCTCCTCCAGCGTTGATCCACATAGCGCGCCCGCTTCTAACGTCGCCCAAATCGGTAGCTGGAACCAGCGCCCGTTCACATGCCCAGCCCGTCTCCGGCGAGTCTCGCGGCGCTCGTCGCTTCAACGCCTGCCGCCCGCCGCGTAATCGGCCAGCGCTCGCTCCGCGCCGGCGCCCATACCTTCGCCCAACTCGCCCAGCCAGCGTTCCAGCTCTCACCTGCCCGGCCGGCATTCAAGTGAACGGAGTTACGGGTGAAGGAGAATGTTTTTATATTTCGCTCTCAGCATGGCGTTGATCGACTTAATATATATATTTGTGCTAGGTCATTTAGGCGGAGAGTTCTTATTTTTTGGTGTCACCATGGCCGCCTCTCTCGATTTCTTCGGGAGCTCTTCCGCGACATCGAGATAAAGATAACAACGGAGTTAGATTAGATTTTAATTCTTGCTTTACATTTCATTGCACAATTACATTTATCAATTTATGCTTGGATCATGGATTCTATTGGATTTAATTTGAGTATTATTATTTGATGATTTATGTTGAATTCAATTCCATAGTGATGATGGATTGTTTTCTTGTTCCGTTGATTTATATTGCTATGATTTCTTGCTTCGATTATTCTGTTCTTGTTGGATGATTGGCGATCATGGTTCGTTTCTGAGTAGACTTAGATTAGGGCTTGACAAACCACAGAATAGGTTTGCTCTGCTTTTGTTACCGCTTTGATTTATCGCTTTAGTAGTTCAACTAGGGATTGACACCCCTAGTTTAGATTTATCGCTTTATTAGTATAGCTCGGGATTGACAACCCACAGCTTAGGTTCGCCGTTTATTTCGTATTTCAATTCTTGCATGTTCAACCTCGTTGATGTTAGAATGTTTAGGATTTAATAAACTTTACGTGTGTGACATGAACAATGCATACTGTTAAGTTTTCCTTGAGGCGACTCGTGTTAACTTATCACGCTCGATTACCTCGTGCGATTGCGAGTGAATTTGAGTGTGTTTTAGCTCGATCGGTGACAATAGTAGCTCGATCGGTGACAATAATAAAGGAAACTAAGAAAACTAAGAAGGCGACCGAAAGAAAGATGAGTGCAACAATGATGAATTCTTGACTCAATATAAACACGGTGAAAGATTCGGGAAGATGGAAGCCCGGTGAAGGTACCCCAGTACCCGAAAAGAAAGCGATCAGCACGAAGCCGTAAAGAAATATCAAACAAGGATTGTATTGACGAGAAGCCGGTCGACACAGTACAAAGGCGACAAGTCTTCTTTGAAAAAAATAGCATTTGAACACATTTGTCTGAGGCGAGCTATAAGGAAGGAAAGCCTTTGAGTGCAGTGCGATAGAAAAGTGAATGAGCATAATGCTATGGTTGTTGAGAAGGCGATACATCAAGCTCATCAAGTAACTCTTCCGACAACTCCTCCAACAACGCCGATAAAAGCCGGTCTCGATGGTTAGAGATCGATAACTCGAGGACAAGCGCATGGTTTGAATTGACAGCGATCTAGATAAACACAGGGTAACATCTCGATTACATCTTGAAAATCTTTCCCAAACTATTGTATTATCTGCACATGCGTCAGACTCCAGAGACACCTCAGTCAAGTGGGATGAAATGGAGCAAATCATGACGTATAGAACAATCACAAAAATATGAAGGAGGCGATGGTGAGAACTACAAGCTAGCGAGAAGCTTGACATGTTGAGAAAAGTCACCGGTCAATTGCTCCTCTTGAAGCTCATTGTTGAGCTGAAGACACTGAAAAGAAGAACATGTTCATCAAACTAACATGATAAAGGAACCGAAGGTTGAAGGCTCTCAGCAAGCAAAAGAAATAGTTGACTTAGGCGGAACTAAGCGAGATCAACCTAAGTTGACATATTTACGTAAGTGAGGCTTCACTTTAATAAAGATCAACACTACGAGCAGACAGCGAAGCTAGACTCCGTTCGATTGGTTTAGAGATGTCGTGATCGAGGCTGGATGAGGTATGATCGAGTTCAATTGTGAATGGTGCGTCCGGTGGCACCAAAGCATGTTTGTTAAGTCTCTTGAGAAAAGTGAAAGCTTGATAACTAAACATAAAGTGCAAGCAAACCGTCTTGAGAAAACCGAGGGCTAAGTATAAACTACTTAGAAGAAATGATCATATCGGTGTAGCAGGCAGACCCCAAGTTATCTAGTTGAGGCACTCTCAGCGTAAGAATCATCAGCAGAGGAAACCTGTATTGAAAGCACCTCCTGCTAGGAAGTATGAACCAACATATATCCCAGTCTAACATAGGCGTCCACTACAGTGAAACTTCCTACCTCCACAACACACTCATGCACCATATCGGTACAAGCATAGACCCAATCCACCTGCCAAACATGCACATAAGTCTAAGGCTCAACTGAAGAAACCTAAGACAGTTTATATTGACTTCTAAGGAAGACATATTAGGCCTGAAACAACATCAGAATCATCAGACATATTTGGGTTCCTAAATGAACTACTAATGTGCAAGGACCCAATTCATACGGGGTATCTAAAATATGATTTTTCGGGCTATTGATCGGATCAGAGGAAAAGAAAGACCTTCAACCCATATGTATATATGGTACTTAGGCAAGCGGATGTTCAAGACACATGGTGGTGCAAGGGTATCTCTCGACTACATGGAGAAAGAAGACATAATAGACACTTTTGGTGATAATTGATCGGATACACAAAGGCTATGGTACTCATTCAATCGACAATGCTAAAATTTTCAAAGTTAATTATGTACTTGGTCTGAAACATAATCTCTTATTAGTTAGCCAATTCTATTACAACAATTTTGTTGTTAAGATTCAAAAGAATGAATTCAAGTTAAGAACATCTCAAAACAGATTGTACTGAGAGGAATAAGATATGGAAACTTATATATTGCATCTTGGGATGACTGCGCTCCAGAAACATGCCTGGTGTCAAAAAGCTCCTCAGGGATCAACTGATGGTGGCACAGAAGGCTGAATCACTTGAATTTCAAGACCATCAAAAAATTAGCAAAACACTCGCTGGTCGGAGGTTTATTGAATTCAGGATTCCATAAGGATCAAGTGCCCGAAGCATGTCAGAGGGACAAACAGATGAAAGCGCCATTCAAGAGTAAAGCTGCCCACTCAACTGATCGAAGCTTCTATACATGGACTTATTTGGACCAGTGACTCCAGTTAGCTATAATAGAAAATACATCCTTAGTGTTATTGATGATTATTCTACATTCACCTAGGTTGTGTTTTTGTACAAAAAAGTGAAACACTAGAGAAGCTACTTGCATTTCTAAAGAGGCTCAACACAGATAAGCAGACTGACATCATCACAATCGGATCAGACAGAGGAACTGAGTTCCTAAATGATGTTATACGTAAGTATTGTGAGAAGAAATGTATCAATCACCAAACATCTCCTTCTCATATACCTCAAGAAAATGGAGTAGTTGAAAGAAGAAATCGAACCCTGAAAGAAGCAGCAAGAACATAGCTTGCCAGTTCGAGGCTACCTCTAAAATTCTGGGCTGAAGCCATCAACACAACATGTTATACCTAGAATAGATAATTTCTTACTCAGAGACATGGGAAAACACCATAGGAAGTGTGGAATGACATGAAGCCATCTATATCTCACTTTCGTACTTTTAGTTGTTTATGTTATATCCACAACAATGACAAAATGCGATTAAAAACCTTTGATAGCAAAGTTGAACAAGGAATTTTCTTAGATATTCTTCAGCTGAAGAATCCGGTAAAGCTTACAGAGTTTTTAACAAGCAATCCTTCATTGTGGAAGTAACACCTCGTGTTGTTTTGATAAATGCGCTCGAGTACAAGAATCGGTCGACATGGAATCGAGTCATCATCTCGATGAAACTCCACTCCTTGACCTAGCGGCGAAGTACTTGTATGGGGACCGGGAAGAGAAACTAAAGACTCTCGGCGGATCCATGGAAAGCCAATCGAGCAGGTATTCTCTCGGATCAAAACCTATCATATGTCGAGGGAATTAAATCGACTACGGCTCGGGCCGATAATGACCGGTCGGTGACAAAGCAACAATCGACAACATACACCGGCGTGAAATCCTTCTATTATACCACAAGTTGATCGGTTGCTTGATCAACCTACTACTAATCCAGATCCAATATCAGACGAAGTTTGAAGATATAGAAGATGGATTGAAGATCACTGTAATGACAACATTCTTGGTGAACTTACAGATAAAGCCAAAACTCGAAAATCAATTACCGACTTGACAAAAGTGGTAGAACAACTAACCAGTACAAAATCAGCTTTGTTCAGTTGTGTATACTCTCAAGTAGAACTTAAGGATGTTCTCGAAGTGTTTAACGATGTAAGCTGGATGAATGCCATGCATGAAGAACTTAATAAGTTCTTAAGGAATGTAATATGTGAATTGGTGGACAGACCTGACAATCATAAGGTGATAGGTATGAAGTGGATTTTCAAGAACAAAAGGATGAAAATAAATATGTGGGTTAGAAACAAAGCAAAGCTAGTGGCTAAAAGGGTATAGGCAGGGAAGAATGAATTGACTACGATGAGACCTTCCTCCAATTGCAAGATTGGAAGTTATTAAATCTATTATTAGTTATCTTTGCACATAAAGGGATTTAAAGTCTATCAAATGGGCGTGAAATGTGTATTTTGAATGGCATCCTTACATATGAAGTGTATGTAGAAACGGTCTCGGTTTTGAGATTGGAGGTCCCAACAAGGTCCATAAGCGAAGAGAGCTCTCTATGGACTCAAACAAGCTCCCGAGCTTGATGCGACCTCTGTCGTTGTACTTGGAAGAAAGAGGTTGAAAGGCTCGATAGATGGGGCGTTATTCACTTTCAAGGATGGTGACGACATTCTCATGGTCGAGATCTACATTGATGATATTTTCTTTGGATCGAAGTCGAGAAATTATCAAGATTTTCTTGATGTTATGAATGAGAAATTTTAGATATTAGTTATGGTAGATATGAACTTTCCTAGGACTACAAATGAAGCGATCGACAAAGACATCTTCATAAGTCAAACCAAATACAAAAGAACTTATAAGCAAATTCGGAGTTCAGACAAACAAAGCCGTGGCGATTAGATGAACCTGAACTCGAAGGTGGATCTAGGCGTTGAAGTCAAGTCAGTGGATCATACAAAGTATCGAGGAATCATTGGATCGTTTCTCTACCTTATTGCTAGCAGACCCAACATTCTTATCGGTAAGAGTGCATGCAAGATATCGAGTTGATCGAAAAGGCTCGCTTTGGAAGCTAAGAGGATACTAAGATATCTTAAAGCGCACATAATATAGGTTTTGGATCAGCGATAATAATTTCGAGCTTCGAGGTTACTCGACTACGATTTTATAGGTTTGTAGGTTATCTGAGAAAATATACTTCGGGGACATGTCAATTTCTTGGAAGCAAACTGATTTCTTGGTTTTCTAATAAATAGACATCAGTCATAACTTCCACTAGCGAATTTGGATACATGGCTGATGGTAGTTGTTGTTCTCAAATACTCTGTCTAAAGCAACAACTGAGAGATTATAAAGTTGCAACAAGTGAAGTATCTATCTGCTATGACAGTTCCAGCACCATAGTAATCACTCTCAACCCAATCTTACAACCAGATGCAAGCACGTTGATTTCCGACATTATTTCATTTGAGACCACGTCGAGAAAAATGACATCATTGTTGAGAAAATTCACACTGATATTCAACGTTCTGATGTTCTTACAAAGCCGTTTGCTGAAGACAGATTCAACATATTGTGCGGAAAGCTAGGACTTTCAAACTCAGAAGAGTGAGAAATTAAAGCTAATAAGAGCCAAACTGACCAAGGACGACATGCTGCCCCCATAAGGAATTTACACTGACAAACCTAACTGACAGATATCAGCTAACCAGCTATAAGTATTACAAGTTCAAGCGGAAACCCATACTAATAGATTAAGCGATCGGTTAAGCGATAAGTTCTAATTAAGGTCAAAACTTATAAACAAAGCGGTAAACAAAACTAGTGAACCAAGTAGCGGACACCGGCGAAAGGATGATCTTGTTGACATCGATGTCGGCCTGAAAGCTGATGTCGATATCGGTACAAGTAGATATCAGTACCATCGACTAGGCGGCGGTGTCGGTGACTACTATGTTCGGTTGATCGATGCGTAGTTATAATGACTCATCGTCTTGGTAATGTCAAGCGTAATCTGCTGATGATCATCTTGAAATTAATGCATGATTGATGCACTAAACACTTAAAATTTATTTCGAGTAATTTATGTCAAATGATTTGAATTAATTCCTCTAGAAGTTAACTCGTATGTGCGCATGATATTTAATGCCATGTCAGAAAAAGGCTATAAAAAGGGAAAAAATAAATGCACTTTTTACCATATCGAGATATGCGTAGAATAAATCCTTAATATTTTCAAGAACCAGGGTTGGAAGCACTTTTCCAACCACCAGCCCATAATTTATATTAACGAACAGGTAGTGGAGTTCTCCACCCTACACCACGATGAGGTGTCCAACAACCCTGGTGGCCACGGTGACCGTCGAAGTCAGAGGAGAGCCGACAACCACCTACTAGCAGTTTGACATAGATGTTTACAGGACAACGAGGAGTATCTTCAAACTCCCGCACAGAGGTGAGCTCTTCTACACAGAACTCGACCCCCTGTTCATGGATAATGTAATGTGCAAATGATGGAGGATGGCGCTCCATTGACTCAGACTCTAAAGAGATTTTCCTTCATCCCCAAGTTCAAACTGATGATCAACATTCTTCACAGATGCTATCTAGGACTATTGGGATCATTTGATCCAGTCTCTGATGGGAAAACTGAATTTACCCGTGCTCTCGAGGATCTATCTTGGATGTTTAATTCATCATACATTGATTATATTCCTAGCATGCTCCTATATAATTAATTGCAACATACATGGGTTTTCTCATATTTATCTGCAAATTTCTAAAACAGTACATCAATGGAAGACTCCAGTTTTTATCTTTTGGACTGTTTCCCGGATGTCTGATCTCCAATACCGAGTGAGAATAATCTATGGAGAAAACTAAAATTTTTTGCCCCCATCATCGGAGAATAGTGATTTCAAAAATCATAGTGTTGGAATGAATGTTCTAATTTTCTCCTACGCTGTATTTATAATGCTTTCTCTAGAATCCTATTGGGATAAGACTCTTGCATATCTAATAAATATAATAATTATCTTCTTCCCTAAAGATAATTCCTATCTAGAATAACTATCTCATGATATCAGATAATATCTATCTAGATATAAGAGATGTAATAAATAAATAAATAAATAGTACATTAATCAAAATAGAATCTCAGTTGGATTCTTACCGGGTGGTCAAAAATTTCACAATTAAAAGGCCTTGATGGGCCAGCCCAGGGATCAAATACAAGGAATAAAGATGGGCCTAAAATGAATTAATTATCTTATGTTCATTCCAGAATCTAAATTAATTCATAAACTTTTATTCATTCCACTAGAGAATAAATGTTGACTTATCCCTTTATTACCGAAGTTGAGTCGAGCTTGTACTTAGACTTACGAATCACTGTATTTAAGATATCGCACATCCATTAATTATTTATAACACTGACATTGCTTAAAATAATTAATCTCTTTAATTCTTTAAGTAGTATCACTCGACCTTATTATTGTACTTGAGTTAACTAAACTGCGGGGTTTAGTACAATAAACTTTGAGCTCGGGGCGTCGTCATCCTAGCGGATATGGTGACTCGATACAAGTATACTAGCATGACATCTGACCTTTGTCACCACCCAAGATGCGGAAAATCATAGGTTACCTCATGTAACCCTCGTCCATAACAAGTCAAGTGATGGTCGGTAACTCGTATTCAACTAAAACTTTATCGAGGTTTAGATCAATGTAAAGTCACTGAGATCTAGGTTCTTCACGACGGTCAAATAGAAGAACTTATCTCATTATGATCCATCAATACGCTAAGACGTACCAGCATAGACAAGCAACCAAGTCAAGTTACTTCTTATCTATATTGCAGCCTATCTTCGACAACTCGTCCTTAAGTTGTCTCAATTGTGATCCTTTTATATCTCAACTAGCAACAATCATACAGACTTATATGATCTTCTACACACTATATGATCTAACTTTTGTATGAGATAATGGGACAACATATGCAATCAAGTAAACAATTCAAATAAGAGATTGGAATAGTGGTAACAAAAAACATTATTTAGAAGCTCAACCATTCTGCTTTCAGCATACAAATCTAATAGTCTCGAAAAACCAGTAGATGTTGTTGGCTGGTCTGGCCTCAGACAAAGAGATCAACTGGGAGAGATCATTCATCTCTCATTTACTGGCAGACCCTAAGGTCTTCTTGAGGAAAACATGATAAAATTAGAAGAAAATGTATCCTCAATTATACTCAAGGCGTTGAAGTGCCAGGAGGTCTTGTGGTACCACTACAAGAATGTACCATCGTACAGCATGATGTTTCAGTCGGATGAGCTAGCCATGCATTACATGAGACTCAAGATGACTACCCCGAATGCGACGAATGAAGATACTAGCCTCTGCAGGCAAAGGCAAAAAGGTGGTAGTGGAGAAGAAGGCCAATGAGTCTGAAGATGAGGAAGACTTCGAGAGCAGTCCATGCTGAGGAGGATGAGACAGACTACTATTGAGATGGCCAGGTAGATGCTTTTTGACGAGCCTTAGCCGGAACTCGAGTCAGAGCCCTCAGCCTCACCAGCCCAATCCAGCACCGACTCCCTAGCCGCTCTAATTTCCTTTCCACCTGAACCCTCAGCCTCTCCTTACCCATATTCCAACACATCCTCCAGCATGATCCCTACCTCACGTTGATTTTTCCCAACCCCAGCCTAAGCTGTCCTTTATCAGAATTCCCTCAGTCTCACCCGCTCAGCTAGTCCCTTCACCCACTCTACTAAATCATCTGAAGGATTCATAGAGATTAGCACCTGCACAACTAGCCTCCCGCATTACCACCCAAAACTCCTTCACCCAAAAGCCCACGCCTATCTAATAAAACCTTCCTATTCTTTCCAACTTGCCCGACACCATGGCTCGAGGCGATGCGACTCCATATGTTTCTCCAGTGAAGGCGACATATTTTTATCAATTCAGCGATCGATCGATGCGGGTCATGGGATAAGTACGGGGTGAAAGGCGGTGGAGAACTATATGGTATCTCGAGCATCTGGACCATAATAAGGACTTTTGAGTACATTGTCCAGGATCTAATCAAGGAGGTAGTGGCACAGAGCGCTGCCATCGAGATGAGTGTGATGATAGAGGGAAATGGGGCTGCTGACAATCTGGAAGCAGCAACTAGCCCTGCCGAATAGCAAGTACCGGTCTGAGCTAGCGTGGACAGGGTGGTCCATCGAGCCTTTGTTTTCGGTCGGAGAAAATAATTGATGCCCAACTGTACGGAAATCTGATTTTAACCTTCTCCCAATAATCTATCTTAGATGTTTAATTCATCATACATTGATTATATACCTAGCATGCACCTAGATAATTAATTGCAACACGTTGGTGTTTTCTCGTGTTTACCTCACAATTTGTCGGACAAAGAGGGATCAAGACTAGTGCTTTGATCTTACGGGCGATATCCGTTGCCAAACTCGATGCTAAGTGAGAGCAATCTATGTAGAATACTACAAATTTTGCCTTCTTCCTGCTTTGTGAAGTTTTGAAAATAACTATGATGGAATAGTTAATTTCGATTTTCTCGCCTTATATTTATAATGAATCACTAGAATCCTATTAGGATAGGATCTCTGCATATCTAATAAATACAATCTTATCTTTAAAGATACACCATATCAAGAATAATATCCTTTGATATCTAATGATAGCATATATAATCTATCTAGATATAGGAGAATCAAAACAGAGTCCCAGTGTGACTCTTCTATGTGGCGGATGAAATTTCTGCAGCACCAGGCCTTGATGGGCCAGCCCAGGGATCAAATGCAAGGAATAAAGACGGACCTCAAATGAATTAATTATCTTATGTTCAGCTCAAAATATAAATTAATTCATAAACATTTATTCATGCCACGAGAGAGAATAAATGCTGACTTATCCCTTTATTTTCGAAGTTGAGTCGAGCTTGCACTTGGACTTCATGAATCCCCGTATTTAAGATATCGCACGTCCATTAATTATTTATAGCGTTCCATTGCTTAAATAATTAATCTCTTTAATTCATAAGTAGTACCACTCGATCTTATTATTGTACTTGAGATAACTCGACGGCGGGGTTTAGTACAATAAACCTTTGAGATCCTTAAGGGGCGTCATCATCCTAAGCGGATCGGTGACTCGTCTGGGTAACTAGCATGACATGCAAGCACTACCACCACCCAAGATCACGAAGAATAATGATTATCTCATGTCAAGTGATGTTCGACAACTCATCTTGACCTAAAACCTTATCGATGTTTAGATCGATGTAAAGTCACGAGATCTAAGTTCTTCACATTGTCGAATAGAAGAACTCATCTCATTTGTGATCCATCAATACGTCGAGCGTACCGGTATGACAAACAACCAAGTCGAGTTACTTTATCTATACATGAACTATCCGACAACTCATCCCAAGTTATCTTAGTTGTGATCCTTTTATATCTCATTAAGCTTAACCAACCATATAGACTTATGTGATCTTCTACATTGTATGATCTAACTTATATATGTTATAAAGGGACCTACATGTGCAATCAGTAAACAATTGGATAGGAGATTGTAATAGTGGTAACGAAACATTGTATCAAGCTCATTGGCTGCTTCCGAGTATCTGAATCGAACAATCTCCCACTTATACTAAAGCAAACTTTTAGTATACAATGTGTCTCTACTAGCTATTACAAACAACACCATCACTTTGCTTTTCCTACTTTTACAAAAGTTTCATTTCTAAGTGGGGGCCATCTTGCACAATCCAATTCCTCAAACATGCTCGTCGTAGACTTTTTGCGGCAGGCTCTTCGTGAATGGGTCAGCTAGGTTATCCGCAGTACCAATCTTATCAATCAGCATGTCTCCTCGTCTAAAAATTTCTCGTATAACATGATACTTTCTCTCTATGTGTTTTGTCGCCTTGTGGGTCCATGGTTCCTTCGAGTTTGCCACTGCACCTAAGTTATCATAGTACACTAAGATACTCTTGGATAAACAAGGTACCATATCTAGATCCATGAGGTAGTTCTTGAGCCATACCACCTCCTTAGCCGCCTCTGAAGCGGCTATATATTCGACTTCCATGGTAGAGTCCGCAATGCATCGCTGCTTTGCACTCTGCAAAGATACGACTCCTTCTACCAAGGTAAACACATAGCCTGAGGTAAACTTTTTCTCATCACGGTCGACTTGGAAATCTGAGTCTGAATAATCGAAGGAATTAGACTATCGCTTGGTAAACTAGCATATAATCATGAGTCGTTTTCGGTGCTTGGTATATGATTTACCGCATTCAATGAGCTTGTCGAGTTAGGCGATATCTAGCTACTATGCCTACCGCATAGCGAGATATCGAACCTCGTACATAACATCGCATACATGAGATTTCCTACGGTGGCGTAAGGAACTTGTCTCATTTTCTCTATCTCGCTGCGAGACATGGGTGTTGCTCCTTAGATAAAGGAACACCATGTCTGAAGGGTAGCAATCCCTTCTTGGTGGTTTGCATGCTAAAACGAGTAATCACAGTATAAATGTAAGACGCCTGAGATAAGCTCAACATTTTCTTCTTGTTATCTCGGTACACCTTGATCCTAAGAATGTCTGTTGCATCTCTAAGTCTTTCATTTGAAGGCGATCGGATAACCAACTCTTTCGTCGATATGACTTCACGTTGTTGCCAGTAGAAGGATGTCATCTACGTAAAGTGCTTGAAATACCACATCACCATTGACATCAAGCGACACACATAGCTTTTGCTGAGCAATTGGGCAAATCCTATGACTTTACCACCTCGTCAAAGCGTAAGTTCAATGATCGGGAAGTTTGCTTAAGTCCATAAATGGATTTCTTAAGCTTCCATACTAGATGCTCTTCACCCTTCACCACATTACCTTCTGGTTGCTGCATATAGATGTCTTTACCTTCTTCAAGGTAACCGTTTAGAAAAGCGATTTTTACATCCATTTGTCAAACCTCTAGGTTCAGGTGAGCTGCTATGGCCAGAAGAATTCTGATGGACTTGAGAATTACTACAAGTGAAAAGGTCTCATTGAAATCGATGCCCTCAATTTGAGTGTACCCTTTCGCCATAAGCCCGACTTTAAAAGTTGAAACCTCTCCATCTGAATCTCTCTTCCTCTTGTATACCCACTTACTACCTATGGCTTCCTTGCCATCTGGTAGAGGTGTTTTCTCGTATACATCCATAGCTGTTATGGACTCAATTTCTAAGTCCATAGCTGTGTGCCATGATCTTGTATCTATGTTTTATATCGCCTCGTTGTATGTCCATAGGTCGATTACAACCTGCTCATTTCCTGGGACTAAATCTGAAAATTCGCCAACGAACATAAATCCCTCGGGTTGACGAACAACCCTCCCACTACGACGAGGCGCTACTGGCACAATGGCAACAGTGGGTGTAGTAACCTTTGGTTCTCTATCTTGCCCAACTTGCTTGTAGGTGCCACTTGTACGGTCGGTATCTCTAGTGGAACTCGACCCGTTTCAATTTTTTGAAGCATCTGGTGTTGATCTCTCCCAATAGACACGGCATCTCGTACCTTTGGCCTAATCAGTGGTGGAATACAATCATCTTGATTCACGAAATATGATTTCAACTTTGGATTTTTGGTTTTCATGTAGTCATCCTCCAAGAATCGGGCGTTAGTCTAATAATTACCTTCGATCCTTGGGGTATAGAAATAACCATCTTTCATTCCTCTAGGATAACGATAAACAGTAGTGCATCGGATCTAGCCTCCAACTTGTCGACTTTCTTGTTGAAGCACATGTCTTGGACTACCCCATATCTTATATGGCTTAAACTTGGCTTCGCCAAACCGTAACTTTCGAAATGGGTCTTATCGGTGACTTGGGCAGATCTTGTAATAACCCGAAAAATTTAAAACTTTTATTAGTAATGCTTAAACCAATTATTTGTGTTGCTTAAAACTTAATTATGTTTAAGGTGACCAATGAAACGAATTAGAATCGATTCGTAGGTCGAAAACTAGAGAAATCAAAAACTAGTGTTTAGTCACTGTCGGATTAGGGTTTTGAATAACTGAACATAGAATGAAAGATCGAGAATGAATCTTGATAAAGGTTTCATTTCTAGAATCCTCTCACGAAAACATGTGAGAAGCGAAGAATGAGAATTTCGGGCATGCTCGCCTTGGGTCCTCAAAAGTACTATTCATAAGCGGATCGACTTCAATCCGTGCTATTCATAAAAATTTATGATAACAATCAAAATAATGAAGTAATATATTATTATGAATTTAGAATTCATAAGAATCAATTTCGAACGAAATTTACGAAGAACTTAACGAACGCTTGAGGAAAATATACTGGGAAAAATCCTTAACTATTCGAACGAACGAAACTTCGAACCAAGGGTCTAAATCAATAAGAAATTATTTATAAGACTCAAATAAATTATGAAATCATAAGAATTCAATAAATTTCGAATGAGCAAAATTTAATCGTCGACGTTGTTTTTCGCGATAACTCGGAATTGACTTATCAGATGCCATCCGCACTTCATGAAATTATTATAAACTATGAAATAAGTATTTTTAAGGCTATTTAAGAAAATAAAACCTTAAGGTTACGAGAAATCAATCGAAAGCGATAAAACTTAAAGAGTCGGTGATAACGTGTCAAATCGGGTAATTTGACTAGTCTCCTCCCAACCACCACAATGGGAACTCCATATAGGGTGAAAACAGCCCATTTGGATCAGAATTGTTCAACCAAACCGTGCCCTCTCTTTCTCTCTATTTTGAAATTTCTCTCTTTGTTCTTGAACTTTTAAGCTTTAATCCTCGCTTTCCAACCCATTCCAACTCCCAAATAATTATTCTAAGACAATAAAAAGGTAGTACTCATCATTCTCTTCATTGTTAATGGATTAGAATTTTTTTTAGATTTTCGTTGAATTTATTTCATAAAAAACCCTAGTTTTGTTCTTCATTTTCTTCATGACTTTTGAGCCACCAAATGCTCTCAAGCCATGAATGAAATATTCTTAGAAATGTGTTCTAAGTTTTTTTAAAATTTTGAGAATTTTTGGAGCATGTTTAATATTTTTAGATTTATGTTATAATTCTTTTTATAGAAGATAAAGCATGCTATTGTGAATATTAATTGATATTATTGCTTGTTGATGTATAAGGAGGATGTAGAAAAAATATGATAATTTTTAGAATTTTTTTTATTTTTTTTCAAAAAGGCCGAGAGCTATAACCATTTTTAGGCCATGGTTTTGATTTTTATTTATTGAAAATAGTTGAGATATAGTGTTTAATATATGATATGAACATCGTATATTAATCTTGAAATTTTGAAACAAATCTCTATTTTTCTTCAAAAGGCGAATATATATGTATATTTTACTCCATTGTTTGATTTTATTTGTTGAAAATAGTTGAGATATAGTGTTTAATATATGATAAGAACATCATATATTAATCTTGAAATATTGAGGCACTACTCTATTTTCTCTAAGGACCGAAAACTATATATGTATATTTAAGATTTATTTGATTTTTATTTGTTGAAAATAATATGATATGTGATGTGTAGAAATAATATGAACCTAATATGCATTGTTGGGAATTTATTGAACACATATGTTGTCCGACCCACTCAGGATAACCCGGATTTGGGCGGACTAAAACTAGGAATAGTATTTAGGGATCATGAAAAGCATTATAAGGGTGCATATCATATGTAAACTAACATGCTTGAACATAACATACATTGATAACATATCACATCGGTGGGTTAGACCATCGAGAAAGATCAACAATGATCGGACGGACTTCAACGATGTATATCATCTTATCATCGTACATAACATAAAATAAATTGAGTTGCGGTGGAAAGTGCGTGAATACGTATATGACGATATGTATTGAGGTTAACATGTCTTATCAAAACATCGAGGACCTTGGACTTCTCAACACTCCTCCATCATCATCATGAGCTCAACTGCACATTTAAAACAAACATGCGGTGAGTGCGAGAATGCACTCGGTGGACTCGTGCCGAAAACATTTTATCATAATTGAATTACATCGCACGTCGTGGTAAAGACAGGGTTTTATTTGAAATGCTCTTGCTTACTAAAATTTTCATCGGTTCATAAAAGTCGCTTGGCCAAGCATTTTCTTGGTGTGTATGATCCATATCCCTTATCATCATTTCATCATAACATCATAGTCGAACATCGTGAAGGAGGCCTCCTCTACGGCCGTGACCGGCCGTGGTGTCTCTTACAAGACACGATCACCCTCGGTGTACGTTAATCTAGCGGTATAGGCCTTGGGCATAGGATCCGATATCGATTTCATTCTTAAGTTGGGGCGACCCAAACAACATTCATATCATTCTCATGGATAGGATACAATACACAGCGTAAACATTTTGGCGACAATCTTGTAAACATTTTGTCGACAATTGAAATAAGCATCGTAAATAAATTCATTTGAAAGAATAGCAAAGTCACGTTTTGTATGAAAGAAAGCCCACGACTATTGGATCGTCTTAAACTTTGATTATGCGTCGAGGTCTGTCGTTGTGTCGGCGTCACACCGCTACGTAAAGCGATGTTTTAGTGCGTGGTTCACGTATTCGAGACTTACAAAGTCTAGAATAAGCTTCGATATTCTATATCGATATAAATTGAATTCATACGAATTCAATACGTTGTTTTAGCGTGTACTAATTTAACATTCCTCGTTCTTCGATGAGGCGAGATATGTTCAAAATTACCATTTTACCCTTTTGGGTAAAATGTTCAACGTTTTCTCACGTTTCTCAAAATAACGACTTCAAAAATGAAATCTTTTCATATCAACGAGATTTCATTAATAAACTGATACGTTGTACGCGTATTAGCGTATTTATCGAACGTATTTTGTCGTTGATTTCAAAAGTCGACAATTTTGACTTTTCTTAGTAATTTAATTACTAAGTCGTATTTTAATATCTAAATTTCACATAAATCAATTTCTAATTGATTTCTTTTATCAACTCATTAATATGTTTAAAAAATAATTTTTAAACATATAACACGATAGAAATGCTTTTATTTAAGGATTTAAAATCCTTATTCCATTTAATAAAGCTCGCGACTTTTAGCTTATTAATACACAAACATTTTTCAAAATTTCTTATAAATTCACATAGTGTATTATATTATCATAGTATCACTAATATGTATTAATATTAATCATATAAAAATCGAACATCACCTATTTTATTTTGTTAGCTCACGGTATTTTTAGAAAATTGTCCAACAATTTTCCAAAATTTACAATAAATTAATACAAGGTCCAAACATTAGTCCATGACATATTTATGTCATATAATCCATGATATAATATTTCTATACCATATAAATCCATGAGGTGCTCTCGGTCCTTTCTCAAACATGTACCAACATTTTATAAAATCCGACAATCATACTGACATGCTTATATACTATAGTGTAACAACACTACATCATAATATACATTGAAAACCATTTGAATCATCACCATTTGAGCTTGAAGCTTTCGGTTTATTTGATTTAAATGTGTAATTGATTTTCAAAAAAATTCAACTAAAAACATATAGTACATGATTTACATCTAGATTAATAATACACCATTGCATGTCTTAAATAAAAATCATATATCATCATACACATAATCATATGTCTCGGTTCCTTTTTCAAAAATAGGTAGGATTTTCTAAAAATTCCCAATAAATCACTATGGTCTTATATAACATTATAGATTAATTATATGTCATTGCATGTCCAAAATAAAAATCATACATCAACATATACACATCTATCATTCTTGGTTATTTTTCAAAATGGCATAAGCTTTCTAAAATTTTCAAATAAATTGCTATGCACTCTCGATAAATCATAAATTAAGAATCGAGCTCAAATAATTTTTCTTAAACTTTCGGTCATTTTCAATAATGCATAACATGTTTAAATAAATTTTAAAACATGATCTAAGCTTGAAACATCATGCTACTCATTCTTAGCACACAACATAGCCATAGATTCGAAAGGTTTTGAAATAAAAACTCACATGCAATACATTTTAAAAACAAGAGCACATATCATTCTTATTCCTATCATCAACACACATGCAATAGCAAAGAATTACCAACAAAGATCATCAAAAACACATGCAATGGACTAGTAAAACTTTTAAAAATTTTATAAGAACACAAGAATAATCGAAGCTCTTGTTCGACACCTACCTTTGTGGTATGGTTTAATGGAACAATGTTCAAGGTGTTACACTTGGTATGGAAGAAGAGAAGAAAAAAAATCAAAGCTTTGTATGGTGAGGGAGCTCTCGGCTGTTTTCAGAATTTGGGGAGAGAAGAGAGAGTTTGAGAGAGAGAGAAAATGGAGAGGTTGAGAGAGAATGATAGGGTGGAGTGTATAAGTGTTTGAGTGAGTGAGAGGAGTGAATAAAATCTGAAATCCCACCCCTTATCTCCCCATATACTCTCGGCTCTCTCACTTGCACACTGAGGAGACCACTGACTTTAGTATTATTTTATCCCACTAGTGGATGTTAATCATGAGTGTCTTACACATAAAATATATCTTGAAAATAGATAATATCCCACTAATGGCTGAGTTAATATAAAATATATAATTCACATAGGAGATACATGGAATAGTGGTGAAATAAAACAACTAAAATTTGTTACACACTTATAGGGCTCTCGGCCATTTCACCAAACCATAAGTAAAATTTCTTATTTCATGTCATTAATAGGTATATACATCATGGCATATGATTTAGATGATAAATAATATCATAGGATAATTTAATGGCATGATTTTATGTGAAAATCCTAGTTTGAAAAAATTAGGGTTTTCGAGAATTGAACATTGTTCAATAATTGATCCTTAATGCTCAAGTATTGATTCAATGCTAAATAATACTGTAATTACATAAAATAATCATAGGAAATTAATTCCTATAATTTCTTGATCATTTAAACCATCTTTCGTTTCATCTCTAAACTTTAACGTTTGAAAACGTTTCAAAGCGTTAATAATCGACTCATCTCGAAATGGTCGTAATAAAGTCGTAATCACTTTATTAAAATATTCCATTAATAATGGAATTTAATTCTAAGCTTGATAGCTTAGAAAATTTCATGGAATTTCAGCTGTCGATCTGTGATCGGCGTTAAAATATCTTGCCGATAGACTTTATAAGCTTCGATTATCTAATTCACGATTTTCGGTGAATATATAATAGAATTCATTCCTTCGTGAATAATCGGAATCATACTCGATATCATCTTGATTGAATAATCTCGCGAAACCTAATTTACGGGTTTTAAATTAGTAATTAAAGCTTTTAATACAGCGGGATATTACATCCTACCCCCCTTAAAAGAAATTTCGTCCCAAAATATTCATACCTTAGTAAAACAATCTGGGGTACCGTTCTTTTATTGCATCTTCAAGTTCCCACGTGACTTCCTCTTGTCCGTGTTGTTTCCACAACACTTTGACTAGCGGAATCGATTTGTTTCTCAATTGTTGAACTTTATGGTCTATTATTGCTGTAGGTTCTTCTTCGTAACTCATGTCTGGATTGAGGATCACGTCGTCTTGATGGATCACGTGCTTTGGATCGTGTACGTATTTTCTTAGTTGTGACACGTGAAAAACATTATGCACATTCCCCAAATTTGGTGGAAGAGCCAACCTATAGGCTACTGGGCCTATTCTTTCTAGGATTTCGTATGGTCCTATGAAACGGGGTCTTAGCTTTCCTTTAACACAAAATCTTATGATCCCCTTCGATGGAGAGACTTTCAGAAATACTTTGTCTCCACTTTCAAACTGCATCTCAGATCTACGCGTATCAGCATAGGTTTTTGTCTATCTTGAGCTTCTTTTATTCTTTGCCCAATCCGTCAGACGATTTCAATCATTTCATTCATCGCTTACGGCCTACGATTTTCCTCTCAACCACTTCATCCCGAAAGCGGTGATCTACATTTCTTTCCATCTGAGGCTTCGTGTGGGGCCATATTAATCGTCGCTTGGTAACTATTGTTGTAGGCAAACTCGATAAGAGGTAAACGTCTTCCCATTTTGCACCTTGATCCAATATTACTGTTCTCAGCATATCTTCGAGTGTCTGGATCGTTCTTTCCGACTGCCCATCAGTCTGTGGGTGAAATGCCGTGCTGAAGTTCAATTTCGTACCCAATTCTTTTGGTAAGCTAACCCAAAATTTCGATGTGAACACAGGTCTCTATCGGATGTAATAGATTTTGGTACTCCATGCAGTCGTATAATTTCTTTTACATACAAATGGGCTAACTTATCAGATCCATAAGTATTCTGAATTGGCAGAAAGTGAGCACACTTTGTGAGTCTATCAACAACTACCCATATGGCGGTATTTTCTCTTTTGATTTGGGAAAATCATGAACGAAGTCCATCGTTATCTCGTCCATTTCCATTCGAGTATACCCAACGGTGTAACTTTCCGTGGGGCGTTGGTGCAAAGCTTTCACTGGCGGCAAACAAGGCGATTCTACAAAAGAAGCTATATCTCGTTTCATGCCTTCCCACCAGAACTTTTCTTTTAGGTCTTGGTACATCTTAGTACTGCCTGGGTGGGCGGTGTAGGGTGTATCGTGAGCCTCACTCATTATTTCGTTCCGAAGCTCAGCATCATCTGGAATACATATCCTTCCTTCAAACATTAAAGCATTGTCTGATGCTTCTTGGAAATTCTTCAGTCCGTCAGTTCTTACCCTTTCTCTTATCTTTTCCAACTTTTCCTCCATCCTTTGTTTCTCTATTATTCTTTTTCTTAAATCGGACGTCACGGTGAGTGTAGCGATACAACTCGTGATCATCTCTGGTAGTTCAACCAATTCAATTCTCGTTCTTTTAAACTCCTCAACGAGTTTATCTTCTTTAGTAAGGAGACATCCTAACTTGGTTTGATTCTTACAACTTAGGGGTCAGCTACTACGTTCGCTTTACCTGGGTGATAGTTAATACCACAGTCGTAATCCTTCACTAGTTCGAGCCATCTTCTTTGTCTCAAGTTTAGATCTCTCTGCTCGAAGAAGTATTTCAAACTCTTATGATCTGTAAAGATCTCACACCTCACTCCATAGAGATGGTGTCTCCAAATTTTCAGTGCATAAACCACTGCTGCTAACTCCAAGTCGTGAGTTGGGTAGTTCAGTTCATGTGGTCTAAGTTTTCGGGATGCATATGCTATTACTTTTCCTTCTTGCATCAAAAGCGCAACCTAGTCCATTTTGAGCATCCGTATAAACACGTACTCCTTGTCCGCTTAGGGATGCTAGCAACTGGTGCACTTGTCGACTTCTCTTTAAGCTTTTGAAAATTAGCCTCACATTCTTGAGACAATTGAACTTGATTCCTTTTCGAGTAGTTGGGTTATTGGTCTTGCTATCTTGGAGAATCCTTGATAAATCTCCGATAATAGCTAGCTAATCCCGAAAACTCGGATCTCGTTCTGAGTTCTCGCGATTTCCATTCTTGTCTTTACTACTTTGGTGGATCTACTTTAATTCCATCTGCGGACACAATGTGTCCAAGGAACATTACTTCCTTGACCCGAGTCGCATTTGCTAAACTTAGCAAAAAGCCTTTCAACCATAAGGTTTGCAACTTTGTTCTTAGATGTTCCTTATGGTCCTCCTCGTTCTTTGAATAGATGAGAATGTCATCTATGAAGACCAAGACAAACTTGTCTAAGTACGGATGAAACACTACTGTTCATGAGGTCCATAAATCTGGTGGTGCATTTGTTAATCGAGCGGCATAACTATGAATTCATAGTGGCCATATCTTATTGAGCGGTTTTGCTATGTCTTGAGCCGTACTTTGAGTTGGTGATAACGACTTGAGATCAATCTTTGAAAATCGCTTGCTCCTCTCAATTGATCAAACAGATCGTCAATCCTTGGCAAAGGGTATTTGTTCTTGGCGTCATCTTGTTCGACTCCGATAATCTATACACATCCTCAAGGAACCATCTTTCTTCTTGACGAATAACACAGCGCTCCCCAAGGCGAAACTTGGAGTCTAATGAAACTAGGTCCAACAATTCTTGGTTTGGATTTTCAGTTCTTCCAATTCCTTTGGAGCCATTCTATAGGGTGCCTTCGACCTTTGAGCCGATCCGGGTTCCAAGTCGATGGTGAATTCTAACTGTCTATCAGGAGGTAATTGATAAACGCGCATTTTACACGTTTATAGTTGTTATTTAAAGATGAGTTTAGATCATTTAATGTGCGTTTACGTATCGTTTCTCAATGTTTTATCTATTTTAGAAGATACTGCTCTTGGGTGTTATTTTAGTGTTTTGTAGGTTTATGTGTTGAAAATCGAAGCAAGGAACGAAGCACGAACCAAATGAGCAATCTGTGCAGTTTCTAGCGACCAGCCTAGCGGTCGCTAGGCTGGTCGCGAGGCAAAACCAGCGAGCGCCCAGAGGAGTAGCGACCGCGACCTCGTGCACGCGAGCAAGCCCTAGCGCCGAGAACTCAGCAGACGATTTCTCGCGACCGGCGGAATTGCTAGCGACAGCTAGCCCGGTTGCGGTACCATGCGGCGCAGGAGGCGGCGGCGAAGAACGCCGCGAGATATACCAAGCGATCGCACTAGCGATCGCGAGGACGGTCATGGTGTAGCGGCGAGGCGCAAATGGGGTTTCCACCCTTTTCTATAAATAAGGCAAAGCCCTTGCTTCTCATAGGACCCAATCGCCCCGAGCTCAATTTCTTGATTTTCCTCGGTTTTCCATTCTTTAACTTTAGTCTTCATTTATTTTAATTCTAGTATTGATTTTCCGTTGTTCTAGTTTAGTTTATCGTTTACGTTATCGATCGAACGTTTTGTCGATCGTTTTCCGTTGTTTTCCGTTCGTTCGCAGGATTGGATTGAAGACCAACCATTGTTCATCAACGCTTCCTACGGGTTTTATATATTTAATTTCCGTCTTTATGGTTAAATCGTATTTTATTCCGTTTATTATGTTTGGCTAGTTTTCCGTTCTAATCTAGGGTTTGCATGGTTCGATCCTATATGTTGTGATTCACGCTATTGTTATTTACCTTCCGTGCATTGATTCATGATTCATGGTGCTTATTTATATGTGTTGATTTCGATCAATCTTGATGCATATCTAGTTGCCGATTAATAGCGTAAGCAGTATTAATTGTCAATCGATCTTGAATGCATGATACGAATAAACGCGAGTCGAATCGAGATAGGACATTCGTAGGAAGCATATTCTTAGTGATCCATTTGGGTTGCTTATTTTCCTCTAGAGGCGAAGCGTGATAGGAAAATTAGTAATCAATCGCCGAATTGTCGAATGGCAAGTTGTTGGTTATATATGTGATCATCCGTCTTGTCTGGATTAAAACGGTTAATAATAAGCAGGATAAACATCGTTGTGGATAGGATTGGTGCATCCCTAGGGTTAGTCTTTCTTCATAGTTATCTTTCGTGAGTTTATTGCTTTATTTTATATTTCTGCTTGGTTACCTTTGCTTTGGATTAAATTCCGAAGCCATTAAACCTCTCATCCCTTATTTTATGCTTGGATAATGATGAATTATCGTTGAGCTAGCTTCTATGTTTTCGTGATACAATCTCGTGGATACGATGCTTGCCACCTATACTTACACCTTTTCATGTGAAAAGTGAGCGATCAGTAATCCTGGTAGATCTTTAGGAAAAACGTCCGAAAATTCCTGGACAATTTCTATGTCTTCTACTTTCGTCTCTGGTTTATTTTCTCCGTTTAGGTAAACGAGAAATACGTGGCATCCTTTGTTATTCATCATTCTTCTTGCCTTCAACGCCGTCACGATCGGACTCTTTTCCCATGCTAATTCCGTGGAAGTGCGTTGCTTTTGTCGGGAAAATGAAATGATATTTTCCTTTCCTTGCAAAGAATCGTGGAGTGGTTTTCAGCTAACCGGTCCATTCCTAGATTATATCTACGCCACTCATGGGTATTATGTTAGGGTTATTCGCTAGAACCCTAAGTGATCTAAGTTCAACTCTAGGTTCGCACGTAATGTGTGATCATAATCCCTCCTATAGGTGAAGAGATTCTCATTCACGATTCACTTTTTCAGCACTAAGTTCCAGAGATCTATGCATGATTTTGCGATAAAGGAATGCGAAGCACCCGATCGAATATTATAACGGTATGTTGAGAAAAACTCCCATACCGCGGGTTTCAGTTACATTAGATTCGCCTTGATTGTAAGGCATATGCTCTAACTTGGGCCGGTGACCGAGGCGATGTGCGTGCCCTTGTTGAACTTCTTTGTTGTTGCCCGGCTGCGCCGCTTCTTTGGCGTTGTCGCGTGGTTCTTTGCGCCCGTTGTTGAGGTGGTTGCCTTCCGCCGCTGATTCTTTGTCGCTGAGGCACGCCACGGTTGTTTGCGGAGGTTGGGGCTGAAATTGGATAGCCACAGTGGCTGGACATTGCGGGTTGGTTCGGCCTTACAATCGCTTTCGAGCGTGCCTCGGGCAATCGTTAGCGTAATGTCCTCTCATCCCGTATCTAGCGGTTTCGATGCCTACCATGCAGATCCTTTGTGCAATCTTTGGCATTTCAGCACGGAAGAGCTCTTCTACATTCTTGTGTGCCTTTTGTCGGAGGAACAAAGCCGGCTTTCTCCATCCCGTGCTTGGACTTGCCGTGCTCCTCGCCATTGTAAATCTGTTATTCACATTCTCAAAACTTCCTTATTGTTGTTACTAAAACTTGTGTCCCACTTCCTCTTACCCTTGTCTCTTGTACTCTGCATCGAGGTGATCTTGGCTTATCCTCCGCATTCGCCTCAATGTCTAGAGCTCGCAAAGAGCCTCTCAGTATAGGTCAAGTCTCCGTGACTAGCGAGAGACATTCTTATTTCTGGCCTTAAACCCGACCTGAATTTTTCTGCCATTTTCAGGTCCGTGTCCACTTGATCCAGTGCATATCTAGACATATCGCAAAAGGCGCGATCATAGTCCGTTACTGACATCTTCTCTTGCTTTAACACGAAAAATTCGTGTTCCTTCTTCTTCCGGTAACTTTTCGGAATATACTTATCATACATTTCTCTCTTAAAGTCCTCCCACGTAAACTCTTCCATCTGCTCTGCTGTGAAGGTTTTCTTTCTGGCTTCCCACCAGAAATCAGCAGGTCCATTCAGTTGGAATGTTACACATGACAGTCGCTCTTGCGCTGTGCATCTTAGAAAGTTGAAAATTCGCTCAATGGTTCTCATCCATTGTTCAGCTTCCTCTGGACTTCCTTTCCCATTGAAGACAGGAGGGTTCTGTCTTAGAAACAGTTCCTCTATCCTGCGATCAGGTTGAGGTGGAGGTGGTTGAGGTATATCCTCATTTTCTTGTTCAGGGATTCTACCTCTTCCCCTAGGTCTTCCTCTGCCTCTGCCTCTAACTCCTTGTTCCGGATCTTGTCTAGGAGGCATTCTGCTATATAAAACATATAATTAGTATCATACTTTATTTTCATAGCTTGAATATATACAATATCGTCATAGCCTCATTGGAAAATAACTTAAATAAAACATTCCATCCTTGTCATACACGATTTTGTTGCAAAAGCCCGCTCGGGGTCATATATATATAATTGAAAATGGTGCCATAGGCAAAATATTTATGATCAATAGTCACTACAATGTAAATTAATTACATAATCGACTTTCAAAACATTGCAAAAAAGTCCATGCACATTGGCTTTTATAGCTTACAAAATCAAGTTTCTTTCACCATTGTTTTTCAAAATAAACATAACCAAAAACATACATATAACAACATCATATCCCCTTAGGTCTTCGCTTCAACGTCTTCATCTAGAATCTTCCTCCTCTTCATCCTCTTCGGGATCTTCTTCTTCTTCGTCTGAGTCATCATCTTGGCCGTGTGCTCTAGAGGGTCCCGCGCCGTTATCTCCTACCATATGAATGTCTCGCATCGGACCATAGTCGTCACGAATTGGACTATAGCTATCATGAATCAGGTTATAACCGTCAAGAGTACCTGATACTCTCATCCGCGCTGTCTGGCGGTATGGTTCAACTGGAGGTAGTGGAGCTGCCATCAGCGGTAGAGGCGGTAGTGGTGAATGCACAGGGTGTCCAAACATCAGTGGAGGAAAGACAAGAGTTCCCAAAGCTCTAGGTCTGGCTGCTCCATCCACTTGGACGAGCCTGCCCTCGTCAATCCGATACTGAGGCACCACTGGGTCGACCAGCCGTGGTACCTCGGTGTACAGCCACTCTGGCGACTCGTCACGCCAGGTGTACTCTCGTGGAGGGAGATAAGGTCCCCTCGGTGCTGCTCCATAAATGTTGTATACATATGTCAGATGACTTATAAACCTGGGTAGATCCCCAATCAGGTCATAACCACCGGATGCTCGGTATATATAGTCTCCCGAAACTTCTCGAGCGTAATCCTCCCAATCACATGGAAGTATGGTTAGGAGTCGTTTGATACCGTCATAGTCAGTCACGCCATACGCTCGGGCATTCCTCCAGAGTCGGAGATAGTACATTAGGAATTCCCCTAGATCCTCACCACAAAGACATCCAGCCTTCCCCAGACGTGTGCCTTCGCTTCCTCGGGAGTAGGGTTTGGTCCTATCCCTCTCCTAGCGATGTAGCGCATCTCCTCCATCTATCACGATCAAAAACTAATATAAGTCAAACTAATATTATCCGATAAGTCGATAAGATAACTTAGTACATCGGTTAAGCAACTAGAAGGAACTAATCGATCTATAAGACAGGTTGATACTATCGGGTACTACACAGGTCATAACATTCTTAATCTACTTGGAAACTAATTTTCTAATAACGTTCTAAGGTACATGAGATACAATGAGATCCTTGTTCTAATTAAAACTCGGGCTAAAATTTAAACAGACTCTAGTGCATTCTGGAGACGGAAATAGGAATTCTTCCCTTCATAACAAATGAAGTTCAGAGTGTTAGGAATGCGTAGGCGAAAACCACGCATAAATCGGAGTCCTAACGAAAGAGAACGAACTAAAGCAAATTTACTGCAGAGTGCAGAAAATTTGCGCGATCGTGCCAACAATTCGAAGCAAGGCCGACGACGAGGTCGTGCACGCTATGGCTGCTGCCGACGTAGTACGACTACTACATCCACGTATTCAAGTTGACGCTTATCATTCTGAAGTCAAAGTCAACGGTCACGACTGCAAGTTGTGATTGCGGTCGATCACGTTAAGGTTGTGATGGCGGTGTCAATGTCGCCATTCTTCATAGTCGGTGTCGTTCTCTTTATCTTTACGCTCGCCTTCCGCCGTCAAGCTCGCAACCGAAGTTACATCATTCTTCCTATCGCCGCTTGGACGCGATCGTGAAGTTGGAGACGGACGTGATCGTTGGCGTGAGAATGAAATCGAATTAAGAAAGTCTCCAATCGGTGGGCGCTTTCTCCCGAGGATAAAATGTTTATCAAATATTTATTTTACAATGCTCTCTGTTGAGAAATGATGTTGAAATGATTACCTACCCAAAGTGTTTATGATTTTATGTATGATCCTATCAATAGTGTTGGTTCGCTACCAACTTATGATGAATATTATGATGATGAGGAGAATGTTTATGAGGTGAATTGTATTATGAGGAGGATGGTATGAATGTTTATGAGGAGGATGGTATGAATGTTTATGAGGAGGATGGTATGATGTATTATGAGGAGGATGATGTGATGATATGAATGTTGTTGGTTCGCTACCAACGTACGACTTTATAATGAGATTGATAGTTGTTGGCTCATCACCAACATATTGTGATGTTATGATGATATTAAATGTCGTTGGTTCGCTACCAACGTATGTGAATTTATGATAATGTTATAAGATAAATGATTCGGGTCATACAGATAGAAAATATGTCTGGCCAGACAATTTTTGAAAATGAGAAAATGTTTTAGTAAGCATGAGTATTTCCACTAAAACCTCGTGTGTTACTAATGGGGCAGAGTAATTTAATGAAAATGTTTTGGGCATAAGTCCACTGAGTGCATTCTTGTACTCAGCCCTGCATATTTGTTTTTAAATGTGCAGATTGAGCTGGTGATGCGATGGAGCAGTATTGAGCAATAGGAAAGTTGTCACGATAGTATACCTGATGGTACATCGTCATATGTACACATCACATGTATTCCATTGCAAGAACTTAAGTTATGAATTAAAGTCCAAAACATGCTTGATATCGTGATCACAATTTATTATTAAATGGTATTATGTTTATTCATCCCTGTTTAGAGTAATAGTCCCGGCTAAATCGTACTTAGGATTTAGGGGCTGTTACATATGTAATATATGTGTGAGGACAAAAAGAATTCCAAGCATTTGGTTCATATTATAAATATTAGTTGATGTTTAATATTAATATTACATGTTTATTGCATAATAAGAACATATTATGAAGTGAATGAAATTTATTGAATGTATATGCATATATCTCATAATTACCAAAAATTTATGTGGTGAAAAGCATGGGTTTATATTTTAATGTATGATATGAGACGATATTTCATGTTTAGTATGTGATATAAGCATGATATGATTTTGTTAAATTTATCGAACACCAATGCTCATTAAACCATGATTACGAAAACTACATGCTTGATTACTCACGTTTTAAATTTTATATGATGATATTGAGTTGGAAATTAAATTTATAGTATGATAGGAGTATAACATGATTTTATTAGAATTTATTGGATACATATGCTAATTATTGTTAATTATCGAAAACATAGCAAAATGGTTAAGCTTGAGTTTAATTTTAATAGTAAATGATGCTATAGTAGTTAATCTATAAGCTTGGAATGAATAGTTGTGATTGTGATGAATGAATCGAACATTTATGCACACATACACTATGATTGTGTATTATGTTAGAAATTAGGGTTTTATAATGCTTTAGTATATGTGAATTGTTGCTAATTATCGAAAACGTAACAAAATGGCTAAGTATGGGTTTAATTCTATGTTAAATGGTACTATGATAGTTAATCTATAAGCTTGGAATAAATGGTTGTGATTGTGATGAATGAATTGAACATTTATGCACACATACACTTTGATCTTCTGGATTGTATCCCGATTGCCTAAACTCCAATGTCGAGTGAGGACAATCTATGAAGAATGCTGCAGGAATTCGTCTCCTTCCTTCTTCTAGAGATTTCGAAAATCCTCACTATGAATAGTAAATTTCAAAATTTGCTTCTCTTGAATTAGGGTTTGATTTTCTCTCACCTTATATTTATAATGTAACCATAAATCCTATATAGATAGGATTTCTGCATCTCCAATAAATATAATAATATCTCTTAAGATAGAGAGGATCATAACAGAGTCCCAATGGGACTCTAAGGGAGGGGGACGAAAATCTCCAAGCCACAGGCCTGGATGGGCTAGCCCAGGGATCAAATGCAAGGAATAAACATGGGTCTCAAATAAATTAATTATCTTAGGTTCAGCCTAGAACATAAATTAATTCATAAACATTTATTCATGCCACTAGAAAATAAATGCTGACTTACCATTTTATTTCCGAAGTTGAGTCGGGCTCGCGCTTAGACTTAACGAATCCCCGGATTTAAGATATCGCACGTCCATCAATTATTTACATGTTGTTCGATCGCTAAAATAATTAACATCTTTAATTCCTCAAGTAGTACCACTCAACCTTATTATTGTACTTAAGATAACTCAACCTGCAGGGTTTAGTACAATAAACCTTTTGAGCTCCTTAAGGGACGCCATCATCCTAAACGGATACGGTGACTCGAGACATGTAACTAGCATGACATACAAGATCGCCACCACCCAAGATGCAGAGAATCTTGTTATCTTATGTAACCATCACCCATAACAAGTCAAAGTGATGGTTAGCAACTCATACTCACCTAATACATTATCGAGGTTTAGATCAACGCAAAGTCATCAAGATCTAGCTTCTTCACGACGGCCAGATAGAAGAACTCATCTCACTGTGATCCATCAATACGTCAGAGACGTACCATCATAGACAAGCAACTAAGTCAAGTCAATTCTTATATATATCGCAGCCTTTACCGACAACTCGTCCTCAAGTTATCTCAGCTGTGATACTTTTTATATCTCATTAAGCTTGACCAATCATATAGACTTCTGTGATCTACAACACACTGTATGATCTAACTTATATATGAGATAAGAGGACATACATATGCAATCAAGTAAACAATTCAGATATGAGATTGTAATAGTGGTAACAGGAAAACATTGTATACAAGCTCAACCAAAACTGCTTCCAGTATACAAATCCAACATTGAGAATATCATAACATACAATCATAACGAATACTAACAATCTATAACGTAATAACGCTTAGAAGAACACGAGGCTAAGAGTCGAGGATAGACTCGAGTATATGATTCATAAGTCGAGGTTCATCTATGAATAATGAAGTAAAATAGTTTGGGAATTTGGGAATGTAAGATAATAGAAATTGGGAAATTTAATTCGTAATTTATAAACGACCTTCGATCGATAGAAAGAATCTAAGAAAGGCTATTTTCTTATGAAGGGTTTGATAGACGTAGTTCTTTGTGGAAGGACACTCACACATTGCCTACTTATAACAATTAGCCGGACTAGTAGGTGGGCTCTCTTGAAAAAAATGATATGCATATTGTGACGACCGACTTCCCGCCAAGCACGGATTATATGGATTGTCACCGTATGATAAAGCGGCGGATATATACATAACTAATCAATGCATTTAACCATTTAACTACTCAATAAGGCGAGACTAAAAGGAAAAGCTATTCAATACCAACTCAAGTCACGTAGGACTCGTCAAAAGGTTCAAGGTTCAAATATAACCCAATCAGTAATAATTCAAGGAATGATACGACCTCAAGTTCAAAACGGTATGAAAGCGCTATAATCAAAACATCAAAAATTATCATAGTTAGGCAAAGAATAAACGTGTGGACATGCATATGACGATGCATGCCCAAGGTTCTAGAAACCTTTCTAATAAAGCATCAAAACAACTGCTACTCTGCACCACCTCGCACTCATCATCGATCATTGCTCAACCTGCACATCAAAAACGAGATATGTGGCTAAGTACAAAAGTACTCGGTGGACTCATTGACGAAAATATTTTCTTTATCAAAAGTTATTAACCGCCCACAATAGCACATGAGGATTTTAGTTAAAAGAATCATGCCTATCAAACATTTTATCATTTTCCAAAAGCGTCAGCCCGACTATTTCATACGTTGTTCCATATCGATCATTCATTCATTCATTCATTCCATTCAAGACTATGGGTGGCCACACACATAGTCGTCGTGACCGATCGAGGTAGCTAACCTAACACACGAACATGTGTACACAATCCGAAAGTTAGTCCTTAACTAAGTCGGATTCGATCGTTACCATGGTGGACCAACTCATTCACATACCACATGGATATACCAATCTCGGATAGATCACAACAAAATATAAACATTTGGCGATCAATAACAGTTCATGGAATAATATTTCATAAAGCTTTTGTAAATCATGCTTTGAGATAGGCATGCATGTCATTTTTGTTTCAAGAGAGCCCACCTGCTAGTTCGAAGCTAATTGTTCTAAGCAGGGCAATGTGTGAGTGTCCTTCCTCGCAACTACGTGCGATTAAACCCTTCATAAGAAAATAACCGCTCTTGGATTCTTTCTATCGATCAAGGTCGTTTATAGATTACGACTTAAAGTTCCCAATTAAGGTTTAGTTATGATTTCATGTGATTGTTTTAAGATAATTTCTATTATCTTACATTCCCAATTCCCAAGTTATATTACTTCATCGTTCATAGGTGAACTTCAATTATGAATCACATAATCCGAGTCTATCCTCGACTCTTAACCTTAGTGTTATTCTAAACGTTATTACGTTATAGATTGTCGAAACCAATTATGATTGGTAAATTAGGATATTCTCGAGCCACTAACTAGACTTAACAATTATAGTTACGTCCTAGTAGGTTATGTCGACGACTTGTCGTATTAGTCGACAATTAAAATAGGAGTATCGACTTATGATTCAAGTGAGCACATGCTATCATATAAGTAGGTACTTAAGAATAAATGAAGTGCTTGAGAATATTAACTCGACTTTTGAGACATAAGGATCGACATCTTATGTTCGAATCTTTGCTTACACACTACGACATTGTTTGTTTCTTTTAACTCGTCGGAGATTATATAAGTCGATAATCGTTATTAGTTATCGAGTTATTTTAACGCCAATCTAATATCGTATTGGGTTGTCGTTATCGAGTATCAACGTTGTAGCTCGGCTTTTGGTTTTTCTAACTTAGGAACTCACGTTTCAATATCCTTTAATAGTAGCAAACCCTAATTTATGTCTAACTTCGATTCTCGTTGATTCCTTGTGTTATCGAAATTGGTCGATTTCTTTTCGATTCTCGTATATATAGTATTATGTTGTTTACGTTTGGGGTTTTGGTTTGTCGATACAACATAAACATAAATCATTCAACACCATGCAACACCATACACAACATAAAATATACTAAAGCATTAGAAAACCCTAATTTCTAACATAATGCAAAACTATTGTGTATGTGTGTATAAGTGTTCCATTCATCCATTACAATCACAACCATTCATTCCAAGCTTATAGCTTAACTATCATAGTACCATTTAACATAGAATTAAACCCATACTTAGCCATTTTGTTACGTTTTCGATAATTAGCAACAATTAGCATATGTATCCAATAAATTCTAATAAAATCATGTTATACTCTTATCATACTATAGAATTTAATTACTAACTCAATATCATCATATAAAAATTTAACCATAGGTTAAAATCCTCAAAGTTTTCGGTAATCATAAATTAATGAGCCTTTGTGTTCAATAAATTCCACAAAAATCATAGCATGCTTATATCATATACTAAGCATGAAATATCATCTCATATCATACATTAAAATTAAAACACATGCTTTTCACTACCTAATCATTTTCGATAATTATGAAAATATAAGTATATATATTCAATAAATTTCATTCCTTCACAATATGTTTATATATGAAATAAACATGTAATATTAACATTAAACATCAACTAATATTTATAATATGAACCAAATGCTTGGAATTCTTTTTGTCCTCACACATATTTTACATATGTGTTCAATAATTCCCAACAATGCATATTAGGTTCATATTATTTCTAAACATAACATATCCTATCATTTTCAACAAATGAAATCAAATAAATCCTTAGATATATATATATATAGTTTTCGGCCTTTTCATAAAAATAGGAGTAGTGTCTCAAAAATTTCAAGATTAATATATGATGTTCATATCATATATTAAACACTATATCTCACATATTTCTCAACAAATAAAATCAAACAATGACTTAAAAATACTTAAATAAATTCTACCCATTTTTTAAAAATAGGAGTAGTGTCTCAAAAATTTCAAGATTAATACATGATGTTCATATCATATATTAAACACTATATCTCAACTATTTATCAACAAATAAAATCAAACAAAATACAAGAAAATTCTAAAAATATTCTGAAAATTATCATATTTATTATACATGCTTCTAATACATCAACAAGCAACAATATCAAATAATATTAACAAAAGCATGTTTTATCACATATAAAAAGAAATAAAGCATAAATCGAAAAATATCAAACATTCTCCAAAAAATTTCAAATTTTAACTACAGCCTTAGAACATCATTCTAAGAATTTTTCATTCATGGCTTGAGAGAATTTGATGGCTCAAAAGTCACGAAAAAAATGAGGAGCAAAACTAGGGTTTCAAACTAAAAAAAATTCAAACAAAAATTCCACTCCATTAGGATGGAATAGGATGATGAATACTACCTTTCTATGGTCTTAGAATAATTATTTGAGAGTTGGAAGGGTTTGAAATGGGTGATTGAAGCTCAAAAGCTTAAAGAACAAGTGAGAAAAGTTTGAAAAAAAGAGAGAAAAATGGTTCCAAGAATGAGAGGCTGTAATGGACGGTTCCCTACTTTATTGGAAGCCTAAAGGGCTGTCATTAGCCCATTTGGAATGGTCTTGGTGGTAGTTGGGAGGAGGATTGGTCAAATTACCCGTTTTGGCATGTAAATACCGACTCTTTAAGTTTTAACACGCTTTCGATTGATTTCTTGGAAGCTTAAGGTTTTAATATCTTAAATAGACTTTAAATGACTTATTTCAATGTTTATAATAATTTCATGAAGTTCGGACGACGTCCGATAAGTAAATTCCGAGTTATCGCGGAAAAACAGCGTTCAACGATTAAATTATGCAAATTCGAAATTCTATTGAATTCTTGAGCTTTCATAATTTATTTGAGTCTTATAAATCATATGGTATTGATTTAAACCCTTGGTTCGGGTTTCGGGTCGTTCGGATCAATTTAGGGTTTTTTCGGTATATTTTCCCGGCGTTCGGTTAAGTTCTTTAGGAAATTCTTTCAGAAATTGATTCTTATAATTTCTAAATTCATAATAATATATTCCTTCATGATTTTGGTTGTTATCACTAATTATCAAGATTAGCACGGACTGGAAATTGATTTGGCTCGTAAATAGTGCTTTTAAGACTGACCGGGCAATCATGCCCGAAAATTCTCATTCTTTGGCTTCTCCCATGTTTTCTTGAGAGGATTCTAGAAATGAAATCCTTTGTTAAGATTCATTCTCGATCTTTCATTCTATGTTCAGAGCTATTGAGAAAACCCTGTCCGGTGGGACTAGTCACTAGTTTTGATTTCTCTAGTTTTCGATCTCCGAATTGATTCTAATTCGTTTCGTTGGTTACCCTAAACATAATTAAGGTCTAAGAACCAAAAATAATTGGTCTAAGCATCACTAATAAAAGTTTTAAATTTTTCGGGTTATTACATATCTATCTCAAAGCATGATTTACAAAAGCTTTACAAAATATTATTACATAAATTGTTATTGACTGCTAAATATTTATGTTTTGTTATGATCCTATCTGAGATTGGTATATCCAATGTGATATATGAATGTGTTGGTCCACCAACATTTAAAAAGGGTAACGATCGGATCCGAGCTTAGTTGATGACTAACTCGGATTGTGTACGTGTATTTGTGTGTTAAGGTTAGCTACTCGATCGGTCACGGTGACTATGTGTAGGTGGCCACCTCCATAGTGCTGCGAATGAATGAATGATCGATATGGAACAACATGGATAAAATAGTTCGGAGACGCTTTTGGAAAATGATAAAATGTTTGATAGGCGTGAGTCTTTCAACTAAAATCCTCATGTGCTATTGTGGGCGGTTCAATAACTTTAACAAAGAAAATATTTTGAGCAATGAGTCCACCGAGTACTTTTTACTTAGCCTCGCATCTCGTTTTTTTATGCGGGTTGGCGGGGATCAATGATGGGTGCGGTGCGAGTGGTAGTTGTTTTGTTGCTTTATCGAAAGGATTTCTAGAACTTTGGGCATGTATGTCATATGCATGTCCTCACGTTATTGCTGCCCAACTCTGATATTATTTAGATGTCTTGATTATAATTGTTATTCATTCCGTATTGAACTTGAGGTCGTATCTCATTCCTTGAACCGCATCTGATTGGGTTATATTTGAACATCGAACCTTTTGGCAAGTCATACGTAACTTGAGTTGGTATTGAAACAAGCTTATCCTTTTCGGTCCATGCGTTTATGAGTAGTTTGTTGGTCAATTGCATTGTTTAGTTATGTATATATCTGCTGCATTATCATACCGATGACGATCCGTATGATCCGTACTTCTTTGGGAAGTCGGGTCATCCAAAGTGGTGTCGAGCACTTGTTCGCTCGAACCAGAAAGCCTTTCCTTAAATCCTAATTTGAAAGTTAAGTCTAGAAATAGTTTGTGTTTCATCGCCTTCGCACGGCTGCTGCACTCCATCGCCGTCACGCTTTCAGCGAGGAAGGAGGTAACTATCTCAACTAAAAGTTGTTTCAAATGATTGGTCATTAGTTTGAAAGAAAGTTGCAAACTTTAGGGGCTTGGTAAGGGAGTAATGTATGAATAATTGTTTATCGCAATACATGTTATGATCTATGTTTATTGCTATATGTGAAGCATGCTAGGCGAGGATGTAAATGAGTATGTTTTCCCATGATGACATAGACTCTTAAGACGCATGATCCTTTTGCGCGAACTTAGTATGAGAACATAAGGTATCCCCAATTGAGCGAAATACTAAGGAAAGCGAGAACATAGAAATCTTAAGAATCACAATCGAGCGGATTCGAGGATGAGAACGCGACGAGTCTCACGATGTGAGCGATTGCTTAACCGGAGGTTCGTGACTGCGCTCGAGTCCCAACCTCTCGTGAAGGAATTCCGAACACCATGCGCGTTGCCTCTATCGTGGCGATAATGAAAAGAATCAAAGTATAACGTTAAGAAAGTACAAAAGAAATAATTAATTGTAAGTACATAATGAGCGGATGTGATGTGATACTATAACGCGAGCGAAATAAGGAATACATAACCCGATAAGATAAGGTGACCGCTTAGCCTTTACCCAAAGACTAGACATCGATCGTTGCTATACTCTAAGAAACCATACCATCTCTTCAGGAGACCCAACCATGAAAGTCGTGCCGTAAAATTTAGGGATGTAGGTCATAGTATAATATAGAATGCTATAACCTTCTTTGTACAAATGTTTATTGTGTACATACATTCTTCTAGATACCGTTATATTTACCGTGTCCGACCTTAGTGATACTATCATTTTAGATGTCTCGGATTTGTTTTCACGACAGCACCCTCTACCTCTGGGCCACACCCGGGAGGTCGTAAACTCATACCGTACCTATCAGATGTGCCGATGAGATGACCTCGACGAGTTCTTGGCACACTTCACATGTCATTGGGCCGCTGTACATGCCCGTGGTACATCGCATTATGACGGTGTGCTCCGATTGATCATGAGACTGTCATCCGACTGGCAGGGGTATGCCCGTGAGATATCGGCAGACTATATCTATCGATGTCAAGAGAGCTTCGATTTGGAGGCGGACCTACCTCACATTATTAGCCACCTGAGCTATGTATTTACTTGTGCGGGCTGTACCACGTGGGCCGTACCTGCGGGAATACACTTGGCGTGATGAGATCAAGAGTGGCTCCACCGAGTGCCCGTTTGGCGATTGATAGACCCGTATTCTTGCTGGCGATGGCGGGAACATGTTAGAGGCTGGACCTTCCCGCCCACGACAGCTCACCTTTCTAGTCCTACCACCGGTAGGATTCCATCCCGTCATTTCTATGAGACCATCACCGCCGGTCATGCCATGTCCGTACCCTCCCCTGCCGGCTCTCCCCATCCGGCCCCACGTCCCCGCACACTGTACCATAACTACTGTGGAGATTGAGGACCAAAGTGGCGTAGCTATGAGCACCTTGAGAGGAGCTGATTCGTTGGGCTGTTGCTCCGCCTCAGCCACTACTTTTGAGGAGGTCGTGGCCGAGATTCGTCGAGACCTGGCTGCTATGGAGGAAGCAAGGGTCATCAGAGTCCGAGAGCCCATGGATCCTGCACCCGAGACTGAGGAGAAAGACCCAGAAGAGGATCCGGAAGAAGATCCAGAGGAGGACCCTGAGGAAGACCCGGAGGAAGATCTTGAGGAAGACCCGGATGAGGACCTAGAAGCTGATGATGAGATGGAGGGAGCAAATACCTCCCATACTTCCAGTCTTGACTCCGACATCTGGAGCCTTGTCTACACCTCGGGCGATCATGGATCTAGTTCTTAGGACAAGATAGTCTTTTTATCTATATACTCTGTATATCTTTTGATACATGCGGAAATGATGAGTCGTTCCGACATGAAACACTATTTGATGCCACAGTGGCGTTTAGATTTTTATGCGCACCGTGACTAAGTACTATGAGTGATGCTTGATGTTGTTTTGGGCATCATACTTTGTACACGGTATTTTGTAAAGCTTAAAAGCGGTGAAAATCCTCGTGAGGCAATTGATTTGATATGATGATAGCTCCCGAGAGCCTTTTGTTTTAATTTTATGTTATGCGGTGTTCGATGATGTGATAAATTATGTTGTGATTATGTATAAATACCGTGCTGATATATATACATTGATCCTGATGGATAGCATAAGACGATATTTAATTGCGTATCTTTATGAATGATAGGATGCCACCGAAGGAGGAATCGTGAGATAACACACGAAAGAGAAGCCACCCCACCACCACCACCACCACCAACGAGATGGATTGAGGAACTATTCCTCAGGCATAACCCGTCGACTTTCGACGGACCGGAAATCCATGGATGTTGAACTTTGGATTCGCGCTCTGGAGCGAATCTTCAACTTCCTCCATTGCACCTCTCAAGAACGCTTGTCATGCGTTGCTTTCCAAATAGTGATGCCCCTACTTACGGTGGAGACGAAGAAGAAGACTCTATCTAAGGATGAGTTGGAAGATTACACAGGAGGAATTTAAGGAGGAAGTGTGCGAGAAGTACATTTCTAAGAGCTACCGTAAGAGGAAGGAACATGAGTTCTACAACCTATGCGAGAGGAAAGGCGAGCGGTCACAAATTACGACCGTGCATTCTCCGAGATATTGCGTTATGCGCCTCAATGGTCGACACCGACGAAAAGACGAGAGAAGTTTGGTGGGACTCCATCATGAGATCAGGGTATCGTTGGAGGTCATGGAAATCGACCTACCGAGGGCCCTCGAGCATTAGACATCGAGGCTAAGCTTGAGGATAGGGACTGTCATTGTGCATTCCCAAATTACAGGGGATCGTGTGAAGAGGAAGTGGAATGACCCACCAATGTCAAGGTCCAACACCGCCAGCCGACAAAGGCCATGGCAAGGAAATAACGTGCCATCTGGGCACGGGTAAGGAAATGGACGCCCATGGTACCCGCTTTTGACGGGAAACCAAAAATTTGTGAGGCTCTCCGTGTGCCCCAGGTGCCATAGGAGTCTGAGGGGCATGCGCATTTACAAATGACGGGTGCTTTAAGTGTGGCCAGAAGGGTCACTACTCCAGGGACTGCCTGGGATGCGCCAAGGGGGAAATGGCCGTCCCAATGTGCCCAACCGAGTCCAATCGGTCCGGGCTATCCAAGCTCAACCATTCCAGCAACAGCCATCGATCCAGTACTTTCAGCCGATTCAACGACCGTATCAACCACGGCGACAAAGAATAACAAAAATGGCGCCACCACAAGAGACCATGATCGAAGCGCCCCAATAACAACAAAGACAAGAATGCGGCAACAACAACAACATCATCAACAATAGCAACCACCACTGTAAGCTAGGGCCTACGCCACTCTCCCCAAGAAAGGGAATTCCAGAGGCGCCAAGGAACCAAGGAAACTTGGCAGGTATGGGAATACTCCTCCAATTACCTATTATCCTACTATTTGATACTGGCGCCTCGCATTCTTTTATTACTGAAGCATGCGTAGAGAACTTAGGATTAGATCCTAAATGCGCCGAACAAATCATGAGAATTTCTTCTCCAGTAGAAGGAATAAGAAAAGTAACCCACTTATGCTCGAACCTAGAACTTGGACTAGGCTCACTTAAGGTCATGACAGATAACCTTCATGTCATACCTATGACAGATGTGGACATAATCCTAGGAATGGATTGGTTAACCGAACATTATACGACCATCCTGTAATGAAAGGAAAATTTCTTCCAACATCCGGAGAGAAACCTCTGAGACTTTCACGGATTAGTATGGGAATGAGAGTCCTAATCATATCCGCACTACAAGTAAGGACGTTTCTAAACAAGACAGAGAACCACGCCACCGTGTCTATCTCCGGAGGAGGAAGAGGAATGAGAGGAGGATATAAGACGTCCGATGTGAATGAGTACCCGATGTATTTCGGATGAACCACGGGATTACCACAAACCGGCTGATTGAGTCCACGATCGACCTCGAACCGTGTTACGCCTTGTTCAACCAAAAGTATACTTTCAATCGACTCGCAATCGCATTTGGTGTTATAGTAGGAAAGCTAACCCTAGTCGCTCTCAAGGAAAACTTAACGAGGCCTAATGTTCGTGTTGCTCATGTAAAGTTTATTAAATCCTAAACACTCTAATACCAATAAGAGATTTTGAAACATACGAGGAATCAAACACGAGAATTAAACAAGAAACCTAAGCGGGGTTGTCAATCCCGAGCTAAATTAATAAAACAAAGATCTAAACTAGAGGTCACAAACCCTAGATGATTAACTACCAAACAAAGGAACAGAAATAAATCAAAACAATTAAATTAGATCTTCAAACAAGGATCAATGAAATTCAACAAAGAACGATTAAACATGAATTTAAAGTTCAACACCACTTGCATAGAATTCAGATTATTAAACCCGTAAACAAGAACTAATCAAGAACCTAATCAAGGTGGAATAATCGAAAGCGTAATCTAATCAACATGTAAACGAATGATCAAGAACAATTGGAACAAAAAGGCGATCAATTGCTTTCAATCCAAATCCAAAATTACACAATGTATTGCAAGAATCAGAATAGAATTACCGACGCTAGAATTCATAAACAAATAGAGTACCAATGTGAACTAATGTCTCGATTGGAACAAGTCAAGAACGACTCCATGGCGCAATGGCGAATGAAAAGCAGAAAAATCGTAAAGTCCGACTCAAAATAACCTAAAATAGGCTATATATAGGAAGGCAACCCAGCGCGGTTGAAAAGAACGCGCCAGAGGGCGAGGCGTCGCGCGGCGGAAGGCGGGCGAGGCGTGGCCGCGGGCGAGGCGAGACGCGGCGAGGCAGGCGCGCGGCGAGGCGGAGGCAGAGGAGAGCGAAGCGCCACCCAAGCTGTAAAATTGGGAACGCGCTCGGGTGAGCAGGCGCTCGAATCGCGGGTGGCCGGGCGGCGCGGCGGGGCGCGCTGGCGCTGCTGGCGAGCCGGGCGTTAACTCCGAGCGCGAGGGAAATTGGGAACGCGCTCGGAGTGAGCCGACGCTCGATGCAGCGCGGACGGAGGGCTGGGCGCTGGGCGCTTGCGCGGGCGGGCGCATGCGGCGTGGCGCGCTGGATGCTCGCCATACGACGGGTCGGCGCGACTTCAACAATTCATTTCGCTTCTCCTTCGTCCGAACTCGAAATAGGATCCGCCGCTTATGAACTCCTATCGCGATGCTCTTCATTATACCTGATCCTTCGAAGATAGATTTCATCCTATTTAATGCCGATTTTCTGTAAAACATTGAAATGAACCAAGTAAGTCCAAACGATAAATAATAATTGAACTAACGGCATAAATGTGATAAACTAATGAAGACAACATGCAAAACAATACCAAGAATCAGCATGATTCATACCAAACAACTCCCCACACTTATCCATTTGCTTGTCCTCAAGCAAAGTCTATAATAACAAGAGTAGAAAAATAACTCATGCAACTTTAACTCTTAATCCAATCAATCAAACCTCTATTTGAAATTCCCCAACATGATGAATACGTAATCAAGTTAATGCGAAACAAATCTAAGATTGTGAGAAAGTCAAATAAACAATAGGATCATTTTGCTCGCACCCAACCTCCGTCGGGGGTGAATTAACTAAAATGGTTACCTTTAGCAACAAGTTTCTTTTGAGAACACAAAGAAAATATTAACAGATTTTGGAACAATGTTCGAAGGTGAAGTCTCGATAAACTCGAGTCTCCTATCACAGTTTTCCATGCCCATTTCTCAATTTACGAGAAAGAGGCGTAATTCCATCCTCCATTTATATAATCTCAACAATAAACATGGAAAGTCTTAACAGATTTTGGAACAATGGTCGAAGGTGAATTCTCGATGAACTCGAGTCTCCTATCGTGGTTTGCCCATTTCTCAATTTACGAGAAAGAGGGGCGTAATCCCATCCTCCATTTCAACAATCTCACATAAAATATAGTTTTTTTATTATTAAGAAACAAGTATATAGGTAACCACATTGTTAACACTCCCCTAACATTAGTCGGACAAATCACATCAATAACCCTTGATTTAAGATCAATTCTCACAACCCGTCAATTCACATTGCTCTTCAAAACGTAACAACAAGATAAACGGAACACATCAAGGTTAGACCAATACCACGAGTTGGTGCACAAATCACAATCCTAACTTATTCGTATAGACAAAAACTTGAGCTCAAGAAACCAAAGTAAGCATAGATCCATGGGGTCAATCATGCACATATCCCGAGCACAACATATACAACATATCATCAACAACTCCCCCCCACACATAGATGAGCACTGTCCCCAGAGCTCAAAACATGAACAACAAAATAAAGCCAAAAGAGAACGAGACTTCCCTGATAACAGCTGAGAGAAAATGAGGTCGGGCGGACATCGAGTTCCAAGGATAGTCCTGCAGCAAGCACCAGAAAAGACAAGGAAAAAACAAACACACCACAAAAGGAAAACAACGAACCACCGAAAAAGGACGAGAGCAAAAAGAAATAAGGAAATATATACATACTCTCCAACAGTGAAGCTTCACTGTTGGTCCGTGATAGTGGTGGTGGTGGAGAGGCGTGTGGGATAGGGACCAAAGCGCCCCACCTGGCTTGAAGGTCGCCCAATCTCGCTCATGGGTGTTCAGACGCGGTAAACATCTTGACGGAATTCCCCAAACGCTGCTGTGAAGATTGATCAAGGCGTGAGTCGGGCGATTTTGAGCGTCAAGACACTGATATACCTCAGTACGGAACTCTCCGAAACCCTGGGTCGAAGATTGGCTGAACTCTGTGAATTGCTGACCCATCTGCTGCCGATACCTCTCAAAGTTCTGATTCCAGGAGGAGCTAAAGTCCCCAAACTGCTGTGAAGTGGCTCGCTGAACCGCCAAAACCGAATCAAATGAGCCCTAAGACCACCGAAAGCGTCGCCGTGGGACCGACGGGAGTAGGGGGCAAGTAGGGGTGTGACATTGGGCGCCGCTTGTCTTCTTCGTGGCCTCGATCATCGGGGAATCTTCATCCATTGGGGTAGCTGTCCCGACAATAGACCCGATGGTCGGTTGCTCGCTGAATGTGATATACTTGAACAAGACGCGTGCTTCATAAGGAAGCAATGTTCTCGTGTCAGAAGCAATCAACCGGAAATCACTGAAAGTGATGGGGAGATGCTCAATAACGGCGGAGCCCGAAAAAGGTATATCATCTCTAGTCACTCCCACAAAGTATTTGGCAAGTATAAAAGGGTATTGGCTCAAGGAGAGTTTGGCCTTACGGTTCCGCCTCATATACTCAAATCGCCGCCATAAGAACGGTCTTGCATGCATCTTCTTATTATTCACAAGACACCACAAGAAGAAAAGCTCTATAGACTCACTTTATCGGCTTGCTTTTTCCCGTAAGGTTGAATGCTAGGAACTTATGAGCGATAACCAAAGCAGGTCCCGAATAAAGGCACTAGAAGTGCTGGCGATGACCAATTGTCAAAACCGCTAAAATTTTCCATGTCTCACCATAGGGAAACCTTGGTACATCGAAAACCACTACTATGAAAACCCAAAACCTCACGCAGAACCTTAGGTAACGGCAAATCTATTCTCCCCAACCGATGTAACGCAGACTTAAAATCTTCACCGTCTCGAGTGACACACAAAATTCCCTAAGCAAAGGCTTAAAACCATCTTCGGGTTCCTAGTTGCCAAACCAAGGCACTCCCACAATTTCAAATATCTTTTAATGATCCATCAACACCCAACGAAGCTAAAATATTCCAATCAAACGAGCGTGGGTGGTGATATCTTCGAACGAATAACGGAGTAAAAGATACCTTCTTGGGGCGAAAATCGTGAATGGGGCATTGTAGTTCGCCAGTAGATCTTGGGTTGTTCACCCGATCCCAAGCACCTTCGATTCTTGCTCGTTTCGCCAAAGAGGCGAGAGGGTTTTATGCGAACCATGCCGGAAATGCCCGGAAGGAACTCGAGCTAGGTGAGCGATCAGGTGTGCAGGGGTAGGGTCGGCCGGGCGGCTGGCGCGCTCGCTGTTCGGAGAGAGGCGTGGCGACAGGGCGCGAGGCTGGGCGGCGCGCCGAGAGGCGTGAGAGGCGGCGAAGGCAGTGAGCAGGCATTGGAATGAGCGCCGCTGAAGAGACGGATGGTCGAAGCGGGCGCTACTGAACGCGCGAGCGGCGCCGGGAAGGGTGTGCGGAGCGTGCGCCGGCCAGGCGGAGAAACGAGCCGAGCTCGAGTTGAACGCGCAGAGGCGCGCTGACAGAGCAAGAGCGAGCGGGTCGCTGGAGAGGACGGCGGCGGCTGTGGAGGCGGGCGGAAGGAGAACGGGCGCTCACTGAACGAGCACCGGCTGTTGGGTGAACGCCGGCTGAGTGGTGTGACGGGGAACGCGGCGGTCTTGGGTGAAACGCCGCGTCGGCGAACGCCGCCGCCGAGCCCGGCTGAAGGCGTGGCACGGCGAGGAGGGTGCGCGGGCTCAGGTTGAACGCCGGCTGCGAGGACGGCGAGGGAGAAACCAGGCCGCAGCAGTTGAACGCCGAGGGAGAAAGGTGGAGATGCGGCGCTGAATTCAGAAATCAGGAAGTGAACGAAAATAGGGCAACAGCCCTCATTTAAGACCGGTTAACTGAGCGCCGGTTCACCTATTTTTCTCATTTTTTTTTATTTTTTATTTATTTATTTTTTTTATTGCTGATAGCGGTTGTGTTTGTTCAACCAAAAGTATACTTTCAATTGACTCGCAATCGCACGAGGTGTTATAGTAGGAAAACTAACCCTAGTCGTTTCTCAAGGAAAACTTAACAGGCCTAATGTTCGTGTTGCTCATGTAAAGCGATTAAATCCTAAACACTCTAATACCAATAAGGGATTTGAAACATACGAGGAATCAAACACGAGAATTAAACAAAGAAACCTAAGCTGTGGTTGTCAATCCCGAGCTAAATTACGAAAACAAAAGATCTAAACTAGAGGTCACAAACCCTAGATGATTAACTACCAAACAAAGGAACAGAAATAAATCAAAACAATTAAATTAGATCTTCAAACAAGGATCAATGAAATTCAACAAAGAACGATTAAACATGAATTTAAAGTTCAACACCACTTGCATAGAATTCAGATTATTAAACCCGTAAACAAGAACTAATCAAGAACCTAATCAAGCGTGGAATAATCGAAAGCGTAATCTAATCAACATGTAAACGAATGATCAAGAACAATTGGAACAAAAAGTCGATCAATTGCTTTCAATCCAAACCAAAATTACACAATGTATTGCAAGAATCAGAATAGAATTATCGACGTTGCTAGAATTCATAAACAAATAGAGTACCAATGTGAACTAATGTCCAGATTGGAACAAGTCAAGAACGACTCAGCGGCGCAATGGCGAATGAAAACAGAAAAATACGTAAAGTCCGACTTTGAAAATAACCTAAAATAGGCTATATATAGGAAGGCAACCGCGGTACCGGCTGGAAAAGAACGCGCCAGAGGGCGAGGCGCGCTGGGTGCGGGCGAGGCGCGGGCGAGGCACGCGGGCGAGGCGAGACGCGGGCGAGGCGGCGCGGGCGAGGCGAGGCGCTACCGCAAGCGAGGCAGGAGGTCGAGCGAAGCGCCACCCAGCGCAGTAAAATTGGGAACGCGCTCGGAGTGAGCCGACGCTCGATCGCGGGTGAGCCGGAGAGGGCGCGGGCGGGCGCGCTGGCGTGCGCGGGCGAGCCGGGCGTTCACTCGAAAGCGCGAGGGAAATTGGGAACGCGCCGGAGTGAGCCGGCGTTCAGTGTGCGCTTAGGACGGGCGCTGGGCGCGCGGGCGGCGCTGGGCGTCGCGCGGGCGGGCGTCGCGAGGCGTGCGTCGCGCGGATGCTCGCCATACGACGGGTCGTGCGCAACTTCAACAATTGTTTCGTTCTCCTTCGTCCGAACTCCGAAATAGGATCCGCTTTCGCCTATGAACTCCTATCGCGATGCTCTTCATTATACCTGATCCTTGGAAGATAGATTTCATCCTATTTAATGCCGATTTTCTGCAAAACATTGAAACGAACCAAGTAAGTCCGAAACGATAAATAATAATTGAACTAACGGCATAAATGTGATAAACTAATGAAGACAACATGCAAAACAATACCAAGAATCAGCACAGATTCATACCAAACACCCCTGTGTCAAAAGCCCCATACCGGATGGCACCAAAGGAACTGGAGGAATTGAAGATCCAGCTGTAAGAACTCTTAGAGTTAGGTTTCATTAGACCCAGTGTGTCTCCATGGGAAGCACATGTCCTTTTTGTGAAGAATAAGAATGGTACACTGAGAATGTGCATAGACTATCGAGAGTAAAACAAGATCACTCTTAAGAATAAGTATCCTTTGCCCCGAATTGACGATCCGTGTGATCAGCTTAAGGGAGCAGGAGTCTTTTCAAAGATAGATCTAAAGTCGGGATACCATCAACTAAGGATTAGAACAGAGGATGTACCTAAAACGGCTTTCCGTACGAGGTATGGTCATTTCGAATTCATCGTTATGCCCTTTGGACTTACAAATGCCCCAGCAGTATTTATGGATATCATGAATAGGGTATTTCACCCATACTTAGACAAATTTGTCTTAGTATTCATAGACGATATCCTAATATACTCCAAGAATAACCAAGAACACAAAGAGCACTTGAGAACTGTGCTACAAACATTGAGGCAAGAGCAACTATTTGCAAAGTTTAGCAGGTGTGAATTATGGTTAGGCGAGGTGACATTCTTAGGTCACATCGTGTACGCCGAGGGAATCAAAGTAGACCCCTCAAAGATCGATACAGTTCGAGAATGGGGATCACCAAAGAACTTGAATGAAATTCAGAGTTTCTTAGGACTTGCCGGCTACTATCGAAGATTTATCGAAGGATTTTCAACGATAGCCCGACCCATGACCCAATTGTTGAGAAAAGGAATCAAGTACACTTGGACCGTCGAGTGTGAGGCTAGTTTCCAGAGATTGAAAGAGTTGCTAACAAAAGCACCGATCGAGCTAAAACACACTCAAATTCACTGCAATCGCATTTAGGTAATCGTGGCGTGATAAGTTAACCCAAGTCGCCTCTCAAAGAAAACTTAACAGGGCTTATTGTTCGTGTCGCACACAGAAAGCGATTAAAACCTAAACATTCTAATACCAACGAGGGTTTTGGAACTTACGGGAAATAAAATACGAGAAAATAAACAGCGATCCTAAGTTGGGGGTTGTCAATCCCAAGCTAAACTAATAAAGCGTTAAATCTAAACCAGGGGTTGTCAATCCCTAGTTGAACTATGAAAGCGATAAATCAAAGCGGTAAATAAAAGCATATGCAATCATATTATTCATAGGGTTTGTCAATCCCTAATCTAAATCTAATTACAAATAAAACATAATCATCAATCCATCTCCAAGAATGTGAATTAATCGAAAGCAAGATAGATTAAAGCAACATGAACACAATCCATCGCCACTATGAATTGAATCCAATGAAAATACCAATTGCATGAAATGTAATTTAATCTCTAAACAAGAACCGTAAATCCCAAAAAAACATAAATTGATAAACTCAATCATTCGATGAAAGCGGAAAGCGAATTTAAGCTAACAATTATCATCTTACACGATCCGATGAAGAACTTCAAGAACAAATGTTGAAAAGAACAGCAAAATGGCGAGAGGCGCCGCAGATGAGAGCTGCCAACCGAGAACCCCCTTTTTGACCTAAACAGAGCATATATATATTAAATGAAGGTGAGTCGGCGTTATAAGGTGAGCGCAGCTCGAGAATACATTCGACTTGAACATGAACGCGGTTCAAAGTGAACTCCACTGGAAAAGGTTCTCCTCACAAATGGCGCCACCAAAGCCAACGCGTGAGGAAAAAGGCAAGAGCGTTACCGAGCAGAGTGCGGTTGGGTGGCAAACGCAAGCAGCAGTGGTGGAAGCGAGCTGGGCGCCGGATGAAGCCAAGACCGATTGACCGCTGCGGCGGCGGACGGCACCTTTGGAAGATGCGGAGCGAAGCGTCTGCAGGGAGATGGCGAGTTGAGCGCTGGCATCGGGGTCCAGCGCGGACGGGCGCGCTAAGCGGGTGCGGCGAAGCGCCGCTGCAGCTCAGCGAGCCTAGGCTGCGCGGCGGGAGGGCGGCGCTGGCGGAAATGCGCTGGCGTATGCGTGCGACGGCAGGCGGCAGCGCGGCTCGCGCAGGGAGGCGCGGTTGTCGAAGAACGCGTGCTTGAATTAGAACGCACGCTGGATCCAGCTGCCGGATGGGCGCGATGCGCTGGGCGCCACAGACGACGAAGTCGCGCGGCGGCGCGGCGCGGCGCCGAGGGCGCTGATGATGGTGTCTTGCGGGCGTCCGTGCGGCGACGGGAAGTCGTGGCGCGACTTTGGCATTTCGCCTCCGCTTCTTCCTCGTTTGAACTTCGATTTGCGATCCGCTTTCGCCTATGAACTCTGTCGAGAAGGTCTTCATTATACTTGATCCTCGGCAGATTCATTTCTTCCTTTTTAATGCCGATATTCTGCAAAACATTGAAACGAACCAAGTAAGTCTGAATCAATAAATATTAATCAAACCAACGGCATAAATAGGACAAACCATTAAAATGAAATGTAAAACAATACCAAGAATCATCACAAAATCATACCAAACAACTCCCCCACACTTATCCATTTGCTTGTCCTCAAGCAAAGTCTATACTAATAAGAGTAGAAGAATAACTCATGCAACTTAACCCTTAATCCAATCAATCAAACCTCTTTTTGCAATTCCCCCAAACATGATGAATACATAATCAAAGTTAATGTGGAACAAATCTAAGATTGCGAAAATATCAAATAAACAAGTAAGTTATTTTTGCTCAGACTCAACTCTCCGCTAGAGGTGAATTAACTAAAATGGTTACCTTTAGCAACAAGTTTCCTTTGATAACATCGAAGGTATTAACAGATTTTGGAACAATGTTCGAAAGGTGAACTCTCGATGAACTCGAGTCTCCTAACATGGTTTCCCATGTCCATTTCTCAATTTACGAGAAAGAGGGACAGAATCCCATCCTCCATTTATACAATCTCAACAATATTGGAGTTTTAATTCTCCTTATTTTCTACATTTTTTTCACACATTTTTTTTTAAATTGAAACGAGTATATAGGTAACCACACTGTTAACACTACCCCTAGCATTAGCCGGACAAATCACGTCAATAACCACCGATTTAAAATCAATTCACACAATCTCGTCAATTCACATTGCACTTTAATCACATGACATCAAGATAAACGAGAAATACATCAAGGTCCGATCAATACCACGAGTTCAACAGCACAAATCAAAATCCTAACTTATTCGCATAGACACAAACTTAAGTCCAAACAATCAAAATAAGCACAAGGGCACATCATTAAGCATACAAAAATATATATATCACGCCCACAAAACCAAATACTCTCTACTCCCCCACACTTAATTCGAGCACTGTCCCCAATGCTCAAAACACGAATAACACAAAAAGAGCCAAAAGAGGAGGAGACTTCCCTGATAATAGATGATAGTGGCAGGGTTGGAATGTGAGCTTGCACGGCAGAGTTGGAGTGTCACGGCTTCACCACACTGCTTAAAACGTTCCAATTCTGAGCAAAACAAACTCAACGACAACAGACAGATCAACGAGAACAACGAAACAAAACAAAAAGAAAGAAAGAAAAGAAAATAAAAAACCGTGGGTAAACTCCCACGTAGTACTCAGTTTAACGTCGTGAGCCCGACGTGTTCCGGTCAACAACGGACTATCCATAGTCCTTCACCTGCAGGAATACCATCTCAGCCAGAGCATCAATAGCAACCATATAAGAACAGAGGATAGTAAAGAAAGCAAGTAATACATCAATTAAGCTCAAATCAAACATCCTATTTTCCAAAGTAAAATAGATAACTTCAACTCCTACAGCACAATACTTTGGTAAATTAGGATGTTGACAAATTATAGAAACTACCTCAACCTTTGTCCTTTCTTCATCCTCCTCCAAGTGTTTGGGTAGCTCTTTCACCTCCAGTGGGTTTGGCATGTCATCAACTTCGAAAGTGCCCACTCTTTCGCCACCGCCCGGTATCAACTTTCTCGTGGCTCGATTTTGCTCCTCATCCTCACGTGCCCATTCTTCCACCATTTCCACCTCCTCCAGCTCTGCCGCTCGTCAGTGTCTCCCACCCATTCTCAATAATTGGGTCACTTTCTAGAATAGTGACCGCTGGACTTGATCGATTGGGTTGGAAGTTCCCTCGCCGCAAGTTGATGTTGATACACAACCAACTTTTCGACCATCGTCTCGCGACGCGCTCTAAACGCCAAGAGTAGCATCCAATCCTTGACTGGTAATCTGAATAAACGTTGCACCCATATCCTCCAATGGCGAACTCTGATGGTCAGTGGTCGCTTGAGCCTCATAGGGTGAGCTTGGAAGCTCCCCTATTGCATCTTGTTGCAACAACTCATCCGACTTCTCGGTCATCATTTCCAATTTTGCCTCTAAGCGTCGATTTGGGTGTCACAAGATCCGACCGTTGTTGGCGAGTGCAGAATCAATTCGCTTCCATATCATCTAACGGATACCTATGAGGTGGTGGTGGGTGTGGTGGTGAATAAAACTCTGCTGCGGGTGGTACCACTGTTGCTATGGAGGCTATGGCTGATGTGGATCACACCATCCATAATCATGTTGTGGGTTCCAATATTCCGGGTCAGGTTGTGGGCGTGGCTGCTGCTGCGGATCCCAACATCCCAAATCGGGTTGGTTATTCCATCCCGAACCATATTGTTGCTCATAAACCCATGGATATCCTCAACATGATCTAAGCGGGCTCCTTCTTCGATCATGCGGTGGAGGTGGTTGATCCCAATAGGGATTGGAAGCTTGATCCTCATAGAGTGGTGGAGGTGGTTGGTCCCGGCAAGGATCATAGGCATCTTTGCTCATAGCCCAACGGATATTCCTCGAATAGCCGATTGGGCTCTTCTTCGCAAGAAGAATTTGCCCAACACGACGAACTCTCTCCCCGGCCGAGTTGACCATATTCGTCTTGTTGATAACCCTGCATTAACAGATACCAACAACAAAAACAAGATCACACGCAGCAGGGGGAGAAAATAGCAAACAGAAAGAAAAGAAACACAGAAAATAAACAACACAAACAATATGCCTAAAGTTTTCCCGACAGCACGCCAAAATTGATCGAGCTAAAAACACACTTAAATTCACTCGCAATCGTAGCGTGATAAGTTAACCCAAGTCGTCTCTCAAGGAAAACTTAACAGGGCTTATTGTTCGTGTCACACACAGAAAGCGATTAAAACCTAAACATTCTAATACCAACGGTTTTGGAACATACGGAAATAAAATACGAGAAAATAAACAAGCGATCCTAAGTCGGGGTTGTCAATCCCAAGCTAAACTAATGAAGCGTTAAATCTAAACCGGGGTTGTCAATCCTAGTTGAACTATGAAAGCGGTAATAAAAGCATATGCAATCATATTATTCATAGGGTTTGTCAATCCCTCAATCTAAATCTAATTACAAATAAAACATAATCATCAATCCATCTCCAAGAACGAGGAATTAATCGAAAGCAAGATAGATTAAAGCAACATGAACACAATCCATCGTCACTATGAATTGAATCCAATGAAAATACCAATTGCATGAAATGTAATTTAATCAAACAAGAAATGGTAAATCCCAAAAACATAAATTGATAAACTCAATCATTCGATGAAAATCGAAACAGGAATTTAAGCTAACAATTATCCGCTTGTGTCGATCATTGAAGAACTCTGAAGAACAAATGTTGAAAAGAATAAAGAAATGGCGAGGCGCGCGGATGAGAGCCGCCAACCGAGAACCCCTTTTGACCTAAACAGTAGATATATATATTAAATGAAGGTGAGTCGGCGTTTGGTGTGCGCAGCTCGTAATACATCTCGACTTGAACATGAACGCCGGTTCAAAGTGAACTCCGTGGAAAAAGGTTCTCACAAATGAGCTGACAGTGAGCTTGCACGGAGCAGAGCGCCCGGTCAGGCAAGCCAAACGCTGGTGGAGGTGGAGCGCTGGCGCTGGATGAAGCCCGCCACGGTTGGGCAGCGAGCGCCGGATGGGCGCTGAAGATGCGGAGCGAGCGCGCGGCGGGAGAAGCTGGCGCGGGAGATGGCAGGTTGTTGAAAGCTGGGGCTGGGGTCTAGCGCCGGACGGGCGAAGTAGGGCGGGTGCGCGGGCGGGTGGCTGCAGCTAAGCGGCTGGCTGCCAGCACGCTGCGAGGGAGGGCGGCCGACGAGAAGCGCGGCGTTGCGTGGGCGACAGGCGAGGTAACGCGAGCGGGCGCGGGCGAGGGCGCGGTTGTCGAGGAACGCGCGCTGAAATGGGGAACGCTGGATCCCAGCGCGGATGGGCGCACGCTACGTTGGGCGGGACGGGCGGCGTGCGCGGGTGCAGGCGTGGCGTCGAGGCGCGCGCAGTGATGGTGCGCGCAGGCGTCCGGTGCGTAACGGGAAGTCGTGTCAGCGACTTTGGCGTGCCGCCTGCTTCTTCCTCATTTGAACTCCGATTTGTGATCCGCCGCCTATGAACTCCGCCGAGAAGCTCTTCATTATAATTGATTCTTGGCAGATTCATTTCATCATTTTAATGCCGATTTTCTGCAAAACATTGAAACGAACCAAGTAAGTCCTAATCAATAAATATTAATCAAACCAACGGCATAAATAGGACAAACCATTAAAATGACATGTAAAAAATACCAAGAATCATCACAAAATCATACCCAACAAGCACCTGTAATCGCAGTACCCGAAGCAGATAAAGAATACACAATCTACACGGACGCTTCCAAGAATGGACTAGATGTGTACTGATGCAAGAAGGCAAAATTATTGCTTATGCGTCAAAGCAATTACGCTATATGAGTTGAACTATCCTACTCACGACCTAGAATTTGCAGTGGTCGTGCATGCCTTAAAGATTTGGAGACACCATCTCTATGGAGTTAGATGTGAGATCTATACCGACCATAAAGCTCAAGTATTTTTCGAGCGTAAATATCTTAACACGAGGCAACGTAGATGGTTAGAACTAGTGAAAGATTACGACCGTGGTATCAATTATCACCCAGGCAAGGCTAATGTTGTAGCCGATGTTTTGAGTCGCAAATCACACCCTAGTTTGGGATGTCTCCTCACCATGAAGAGACACTTATAAAGGAATTCCGAAGATGAATATCAAGTCACGGACCGCCTCAAACTATAGAAGGTTGTATTGCAATGTTGATTGTAATCCCGAACTTAAGCGCCCGAATCTTAGAAGCTCAGAGGAAGAGCAAGAAGTTAGAGGAAGTACGAGCCAAGATCAAGGACAACAACCACAAGAATTTCAAAGAAGCAACAGATAACGTTTTGTTGTATGACGGGAGAGTGTGTGTTCCAGAAGACGAAGGGCTTAAGAAGCGAGATCTTGAAAAAAGCCCATGAGACTTCTTACACCGCGCATCCCGGAATCACCAAAATGTACCAAGATCTCAAGGAGAAATTTTGGTGGGATGGAATGAAGCGAGACGTAGCTTCATTCGTAGAACGTTATTTGACGTGCCAACAAGTGAAAGCACTCCACCAAGACCGTATGGAACCTTACAACCGCTAGACATACCATAATGGAAATGGGATAACATAGCCATGGTTTTTGTTGCCGGGCTACCCAAATCACAAAGAGGAAATACCGCTATTTGGGTCATCATTGATCATTTAACCTAGAGCGTATTTTCACCGATTCCGATAACACATGGATCGACGGAGCACTTACGGTTATGCGCTCGAGAAGTCATACGTTTACATGGAGTTCAAGACTATCACGTCCGATAGAGATTCAAAATTCACATCCAGATTCGGATGAGTTTACAAAAGGAATTGGGGACTCGACTACATTTTAGTACCGCTGCTCCATCCACAGCACGGACGGACAATCGGAGAGGACCATTCAAATACTTGAAGACATGTTGAAAATTGTTTCCTCGATAGAGGAGAAGTTGGGAACAAGTGTTACCACTTGTGAAATTCGCCACAACAACAACTACCAAGCAACTATTGGAATGACCCGCACGAAGCGCTTTATGGGAAGAAATATCGATCACCACTTTACCGGGACGAGGTGGGAGAAAGGAGAGTATTAGGACCCGTCTCGTGGGAGAAATGATTGAGATTGTGAGATAGATCCACCAACGGATCAAGGAGGCCCAAGACCGATAAAAGTCGTACGTCGACAAACGTCGCACAGAACTGCATTTTGAAATGGGAGACAAATTCTTCTTGAAGATTTCTCCATCAAAAGGAATCGTGAGATTCGGAATCAAGGTAAAGCTACGACCACGTTTCATAGGAAATTTTGGAAATGATAGGGCCAGCGGCTTACAGACTTGCATTGCCGCCAAGTTTTGAAAATGTGCACAATGTGTTCCATGTTTCACAACTAAGGAAGTACATACATGATCCCAGTCATGTGATACAACCGACGGATATTGTCCTCGATGACAATATGAGTTACGTAGAACTGCCTACGGAAATCTTGGACCGACGTATCCAAAAGCTAAGGAACAAAGAGATACCGTTAGTAAAAGTTCTATGAAAATACCATGGACAAGAAGAAGCAACCTGGAAATTAGAATCATCTATGAAAGAGAAATACCTAGATCTTTTCCAAGGTTAGCAAATTTCGGGACGAAATTTATTTTAAGGAGGATGGTATGTAATAACCCGAAAAATTTAAAATTTTAATTAGTAATGCTTAAACCAATTATTTGCATTTCTTGGACCTTAATTATGTTTAAGGTGACCAACGAAACGAATTAGAATCGATTCGGAGGTCGAAAACTTGAGAAATCAAAAACTAGTGACTAGTCCTACCGGATTAGGGTTTTCTGAACAGCCTGAACATAGAATGAAAGATCAAGAATGAATCTTGACACAAGGATTTCATTTCTAGAATCCTCTTACGAAAACATGTGAGAAGCCAAAGAATGAGAATTTTCGGGCATGCTCGTCCGGTCGGTCTCAAAAGTACTATTCACAAGCCGGATCAACTTCCAATCCGTGCTATTCATGAAAATTTATGATAACAATCAAAATCATGAATGAATATATTATTATGAATTTAGAATTCATAAGAATCAATTTCTGAACGAAATTTCTGAAGAATTTAACCGAACGCCGGGAAAATATATCGGAAAAACCCTAAACTATTTCGAACGAACCGAAACTCGAACCAAGGGTCTAAATCAATAAGAAATTATTTATAAGACTCAAATAAATCATTAAAGCTCAAGAATTCAATAGAATTTCGAATGAGCATAATTTAATCGCCAAACGCTGTTTTTCCGCGATAACTAGAAATTGACTTATCGGATGCCATACGAACTTCATGAAATTATTATAAACTATGAAATAAGTATTTTTAAGGCTATTTAAGAAAATAAAACCTTAAGGTTCCGATAAATCAATTGAAAGCTGATAAAACCTAAAGACTACAGATTAACATGCCAAATCGTGTAATTTGACTAGTCTCCTCCTAACCACCACAAGAGGGAACTCAATATAGTCTGAAAACAACCCATTTGGATCAGAATTGTTTAGCCAAACCCTGCCTCTCTTTCTTTCTCTATTTTGAAATTTCTTTCTTTTGTTCTTCAAACTTTTAAGCTTTAATCCTCCTTTCCAACCTATTCCAACTCCCAAATAATTATTCTAAGACCATAAAATGTATTACTCATCATTCTCTTCATTGTTAATGGAGTAGAATTTTTTAGATTTTCTTTGAATTTATTTCATAAAGAACCTAGTTTTGTTCTTCATTTTATTCATGACTTTTGAGAGACCAAATGCTCAAGAAATGAATGAAATTTGCTTAGAAATGTGTTCTAAAGTTGTGTTTAAAGTTTGAGAATTTTTGGAGCATGTTTAATATTTTTCAATTTATGTTATAATTGCTTTATAGAAGATAAAGCATGCTATTGTGAATATTATTTGATATTGTTCCTTGTTGATGTATTAGGAGCATGTAGAATAAATATGATAATTTTCGAATTTTTGATTTTTTTCAAAACGCCGAGAGCTATAACCATTTTAGGCCATGGTTTTGATTTTAATTTGTTGAAAATAATTGAGATGTAGTGTTTAATATATGATATGAACATCATATATTAATCTTGAAATTTTTGAAGCACATCTCCTATTTTTCTTAAAAAAGCCGAATATATATGTATATTTTTAGTCCATTGTTTGATTTTTATTTGTTGAAAATAGTTGAGATATAGTGTTTAATATATTATAAGAACATCAAATATTAATCTTGAAATTATTGAGGCACTACTCCTATTTTTCTCTAAGGACCAAAAACTATATATGTATATTTAAGATTTATTTCATTTTTATTTGTTGAAAACATAGTTATCGATGGCGGATGGCGGGTCATGGCGGATGGCCAAAAACCTGCCATAAGATTATGGCGGATGGCATGGCGCGTTATGGCGGAAGCATGGAAAATTAAATAAAATATAATATATATACTATAATTAATAATCGAAAACCGAGAAATTGATAAAACAAAGAGAAAACATAAGTTAATCATTAAAGCACACAATCATAAACTATACTATCATAGGTCTATAAAACATAAGTTTCAAGTTCAACACAAACATTAAATCATAAACTTATAAATATAAATGTCTAATATATAAGGTATTTAATTTGCAATATATTTTGATTTTTGTACTTTGAAATTATTAATTTACTGCAGCGACTAGCACTGTGCAGAAACTAGTTGTATTAATTAGTCTTCATTTAGTTGTGTCTCTGTTTGATTTGTTCAAGAGATTGCTTCTGTGTCTAAGTTGAAGGAAGGACAGAAAGACCTTAATATTATGCTAACTAAAGGCATGTAGTATAAAATTAATTATCTGTGTCCTAAACATGAAGAAGCTCTTGTGAAACTTTGAAGCAACTTTCATTTATATACATAAAGATTATACATATAACTTCTGACATTTCTCATAATTCATAAAAGGTTAGATTTTCATATTGAGAAACTGTAGTTTTATTTATTATAAAGAAGAGAAAAAAATTGAAGAAACAACCAAAGAAAAAAAAGTGAAAAATTCGACCTAACTTGCTGAATAGCTGTCTGCCTAGTCATTGTCGATGGTTGTCGGTGGTCTCCGGTGATCGCTGGTGGTTGCCGGTTGATCGCTCCTTTTTCACACGTAAAAAGTGTAATGATAGGGTGGCAATATCGATCCACAGAGATTGTATCACGAAAACATAGAAGCTAGCTCAACGACAATTCATTATTATCCAAGCACGGAATCGGGTGATAGGTTTAGGGCTTGAATTTAATCCAAAGCAAAGATAACCAAGCGTAAATATATGAAAGCAATAAAATCACGAAGATAACTATAAAGAAAGACTAACCCTAGGATGCACCAATCCTATCCACAACGATGTTTATCCCCTTATTATTAACCGCTTTAATCCGCATAAGACGGAAGATCACATATATAACCAACAACTTGATTCACGACAATTGCGGCGATTGATTACTAATTTTCCTATCACGATTACGCCTCTGCAGGAAAATAAGCAACTCAAAAGGATCACTAAGAATATACTTCCCACGAATGTCCTATCTCGATTCGACTCAAGGCTCATTCGATCATGCATTCGATAACGATTGCCAATTAATACGATTACGTCATTAACCGACAACTAGATATGCATCAAGATTGATCGAAATCAACACATATAAATAAGCACAATCGAATCATGAATCAATGCCGGAAGGTAAATAACAATAGCGTAACTCACAACATATAGGATCGAATCATGCAAACCCTTGGATTAGAATAGAAAACTAGCCGGACATAATAAACGGAATGAAATACGAATTAATCATAAAAGCGGAAATTAAATATATAAAACCCGTGGGAAGCGTCGGATGAACAAAGGTTGGTCTTGAATCCAATTCCAAGCGAGCGAGCGGAAAGCAAAGGAAAAGATCGGACAAAACGTTCCGATCGATAACGTAAACAATAAACTAAACTAGAAAACGTAAGAACAATACTAGAATTAAACGGAAGCTAAAATAAGGATAAAGCGAGGAAAACCGAGTAAAATAGGTGCTGGGGCGTGTTGGGTGTCTTGGGGTCTCAGGAGGCGCGAGTGGGGTGTTGCCATATATATAGGCACACCCCAAACCCTAATTTTCCTTCGCCGCGCTGCCTCGCGACCCGCCCGCGGTCGCTAGGTGTGGTCGCGAGGTAAGTCTCGCGCGCGGCCTTCTCGCCCGCGGTCGCCTCTTGCGCTCGCTTTGTACCTCGCGACCCGACTAGCGGTCGCTAGACGTTATGAACTGGTCGCGAGAAATCGTCCAGTGAATTCTCGACGCTAGGCTTCGCTCGCGGCACGAGGTCGCGGCCGCGGCTCTTCTGGGTGCTCGCTGGCTTGCCTAGCGGTCTGCCTAGCGACCGCTAGACTGGTCGCTAGAACTCAGGCGTAATGTAAATTTTGCTCGTGCTTCGTTCCTTGCTTCGATTATCAATATATAAACCTACAAAACGTCAAAGGAACACCCAAGAGCAGTATCTTCTAGAAATAGATGAAACATTAAGAATCGATACATAAACGCACATTAAACGAGCTAAACTCATCTTCAAATATCAACTAAATACGTGTAAAATGCGCGTTTATCACCGGTGGCCGGTGGTCTTGGTGTAGAGCGAAGAATATGTTTTTGTTTGAAGCTAAGGAGAAGAGGGAAAGCTGCGAATCGCTCTTTTTTAAGATAAAAACTCTAATTTTAGTGTGGGTTGGGCTTGGGTTTGGCTCGGGTTTGACCCATTTTATTTTAATCGACAACGCCATTTGTGCCATAACCGCCATACCGCCACGATCGCCATGGTCATGGCAAACGCCATAGCGCCATTGGAAAGATGCCATGCCATGTGGTGGTAATGGCAAAATCATAAAAGCGCCACCGCCATTTGCCATGGCGCCGCCATGGCGGAAATTTGATAACATTGGTTGAAAATAATATGATATGTGATGTGATGTGTAGAAATAATATGAACCTAATATGCATTGTTGAGAATTTATTGAACACATATGTAATATATGAGTGAGGACAAAAAGAATTCCAAGCATTTGGCTCATATTATAAATATTAGTTGATGTTTAATATTAATATTACATGTTTATTGCATAATATGAACATATTGTGAAGTGAATGAAATTTATTGAATGTATATGCATATATCTCATAATTACCGAAAATTTATGTGGTGAAAAGCTTGGGTTGAAATTTTAATGTATGATATGAGATGATATTTCATGTTTAGTATATGATATAAGCATAATATGATTTTTGTGGAATTTATTGAACACCAATGCTCATTAAACCATGATTACCGAAAACTACAAGCTTGATTACTCATGTTTTTAAATTTTATATGATGATATTGAGTTGGAAATTAAATTCTATAGTATGGTAAGAGTATAAAATGATTTTATTAGAATTTATTGGATACATATGCTAATTATTGCTAATTATCGAAAACATAGCAAAATGGTTAATCATGAGTTTAATTTTAATAGTAAATGATGCTATAGTAGTTAATCTATAAGCTTGGAATGAATGGTTGTGATTGTGATGAATAAATGGAATACTTATACACACATACACAATGATTGTGTATTATGTTAGAAATTAGGGTTTTCTAATGCTTTAGTATATAGTTGATGTTGTGTATGGTATTGTATGGTGTTGAATGGTTATGTTTATGTTGTCTTGGCAAACAAAACCCCAAACGTAAACAACATAATACTTTATGTCGAGAATCCAAAAGAAATCGACCAATTTCGATAACAGAAGAATTAAAGAGAATCGAAGTTAGACATAAATTAGGGTTTGCTATTGATAATAGGATACTCAAATGTGAGTTCCTAAGTTAAAGAAACCAAAACCGAGTTACAACGTTAATACTCAACAACGATAACCTAATACGATGTTAGATTGAGCGTTAAGACAACTCGACAACGAATAGCGATTATACAACTTATATAATCTCCGATGAGTTAAGAGAAACAAACAATGTAAGTAAAGTGTATATGCTAAGAATCAAACATAAGATGTCATTCTTATGTCTCAAGGTCGAGTTAGTATATACAAAGAACTCCACTAATTCCTAAGTGTTTACTTACGTGATGGTATGAGATATCTCGAATCATAAGTCAATACTCCTTTCATTCGTCATGTTAATATGATAAGTCGTCAAACACGTCCTACTAGAACGTAACTATAATTGTTAAGTCTAGCTAGTGGCTTGAGAATATCATAACATACAATCATAACTTGAATACTAACAATCTATAACATAATAACGTTTAGAAGAACACTAAGGCTAAGAGTCGAGGATAGACTCGGAGTATATGATTCATAAGTTGAGGTTCATCTATGAATAATGAAGTAAAATAGTTTGGAAATTTGGGAATGTAAGATAATAGAAATTATCTTAACACCATCATATGAAATCATAAAGAAACCCTAATTGGAAACTTTAAGTCGTAATTTATAAACGACCTTTGATCGATAGAAAGAATCTAAGAAAGGCTATTTTCTTATGAAGGGTTTGAACGTACATAGTTGCTTATGGAAAGACACTCACACATTGCTCGCTTAGAACAATTAGCTTCGGACTAGCGGTGGGCTCTCTTGAAACAAAAATAATATGCATATCTATCTCAAAGCATGATTCACAAAGCTTTATGAAATATTATTACATAAGCGTTATCGATCGCCAAATGTTTATGTTTTATTGTGATCCTATCTCGAGATTGGTATATCCAATGTGGTATGTGAATGTGTTGGTCCACAACGTTAAAAAAGGGTAACGATCGGATCAGACTTAGTTGAGGACTAACTCGGATTGTGTACACGTGTGATTGTATGTTAAGGTTAGCTACCTCGACTGATCACGACGACTATGTGTAGGTGGCCACCCATAGACTGTGAATGAATGAATGAATGATCGATATGGAACAACATGGATAAAATAGTTCGGTCGAACGCTTTTGGAAAACGATAAAATGTTTGAGAGGCATGAGTCTTTCAACTAAAATCCTCATGTTCTATTGTGGGCAGTTCAATACTTTAACAAAGAAAATATTTTCGACAATGAGTCCACCGAGTACTTTCAGATTTAGCCACGCATCTCGTTTTGATGTGCAAGTTGAGCGAGGATCGATGATGGGTGCGAGGCGTGCAGAGTGGTAGTTGTTTTGTTGCTTTACTAGAAATGATTTCTAAAACCTTGGGCATGTATCGTCATATGCATGTCCACACGTTATTGCTGCCTAACTCTTATATTATTTAGATGTCTTGATTATAACTGTTATTCATTCCTTATTGAACTTGAGGGCGTACCTCATTCCTTGAAATGTACCCTGATTGGGTTATATTTGAACATCGAACCTTTTGGCAAGTCCTTCTGTGACTTGAGTTGGTATTAAACGATTTTATCCTTTTCGTCCATGCGTTTATGAGTAGTTTATTGGTCAATTGCATTGTTTAGTTATGTATATATCAGTTGCATTAACATACTAGTAACGATCCGTATGATCCGTACTTCTTTGGGAAGTCGGGTCGTCACAGTACTAGATTGAGTAAATATGCCGCTGTTTCTAAGGCATACCTCTAGAACGAAATAGGCAATGTTGCATAACTCATCATCGATCTAACCATCTCTAAGAGAGTTTTATTTCTTCGCTCTGACACACCATTTTGTTATGGTGTGCTCGATACTAAGTCGATATAATCTCACACCGCACCAAATAGTCCATAAACTCACATCGAGGCATTCGTCACGCTGATCGGATCAAGTGACTTGATACTTTACTAGCTTCGCCTCCACTTCCGCCTTAAATTCTTTGAATTTCTCAAAGCATTTAGACTTACGGTGAAGCGGTATACGTATCCGTACCTTGAGTAATCGACAACGAAAGTGACAAAATACTCATACCCTTCATGAGCTTGTGTGGACATTGGTCCACATAGGTCAGAATGAACTAGATCCAACACTTCTTTGGCTTTATACCACTTCGCTTTGAAGGGTTTGGTCGACATTTTTCAATCTATACAGGATTTGCAGACTAGGAACGGAGTAACCGTAATATCACACAACCCTCCATTCTTCGCTAGTCTTTGGATCCTATTTAGATTGATATGACCTAATCTAAGATGTCAAAGATATGTGGTGTCATCTAGCGAAAAAAACTTCCTCTTCTTATGGTTTGATGTAGATATAACATAATTAAAGGTATTATGCTTGGCAGAAATAGTATAAAGCGAATTATATAAAGTGCTACCACAGATAACTTCGTCATTACTTATGATAGAAACACCATTATCAAAAATCACAGAATATCCATGTATAAATAGTTTGGAAATTGAAATAAGGTTTCGTCGAAACTCCGGCACATATACAACATCCTTTAATACTTAAACTGTCCTATCAAAGCATAATGTAACATCTCCGACTACAACGGCCTCGACTTTCGCCGCGTTGTCCATGGAGATTGTTATCTCGTATTCTAAAAGCTCTCTTGTCCGCAGGAACCCCTGCAAGGTATAACAAACATGATCAGTCACACCCGTATCGACTATCCATAAATGAGTAAAATAAGTCGCTAAACATGTTTCCGTTACTAAAGCCAATGGCGTACCTTGAGCATTGAGCTTAGGGCAATTAGCCTTCCAATCCCCAATCTCACTACACTCAAGTATTTGCCCTTCTCCTTTAGTTTTTCAAACCGCTGGTAGAGCCCTTTGTATTACTCCCACTCTTTCTTTAGCCCTAGCATCTCTTGAATTCCACTTTACATTTTCATCTTCGATGAAGCGTTGGTTTTCCTTGAGGTGCGTACAAAGACATGCACCTTGTCCATTTTATGTTCCTCGGTTACTAAATCCTCTTGCAATGAATCTAGAGTATAACTCATTTCATAAAGGACTACTCCATAACGGAAGTTATCAAAAGCCTTAGGCAAAGTTTTGAGCACTATATCGATTCTCGACTACGCCATCAATATATCCTCCAACCAACTCGAGCTCTCCAAGAGATTGATCATCCGCTCTACGTGGTCATGCATCAATCGCCTTACATCATTGAACTTGACATCATTAATTTTGTCAAATTATGACTAGCGATTCTGCCCCGACTCATATGATTTCATGAGATTTAGCCATATAGTGGTCGATCATCCATCTCGATCTTTGGAGTTGCAAGGACTCGCACATGGTGACCAAAAGAAGACACTTTGTTATTCTATTTGATTTGTCCCATTTCTCGTGCTTCTTGCGCCCCTCATCGTAGATGAATCGCCTAGGGGTTGGACGGTGTAGTGAGTACAAATAAATTTCCTTGGCAAGAAGAACAATCTCGGTGTTTCGTTTCCACTCGATAAGATTTGGACCGGATAGAGGACTTTGTGTGAGCATATTGATAATCGGTGTATGAGACATATCTGAAAAGGAATGTAAACACATAATCATACGATCGCACATAATTCGTAACAATAATATTGTAACCTTTTGATAAAACGATATTAATTGAAACCTCCAATCGCCCAAGGAATCCCATATGCAAGCCACGTGTGTGGACATTTACACATGAACCCCTCGACTAGACTAAAATATACCATTTAGTCGTTTAATTTCAATCCATGTCAACTTATCCTTATGACAAATGAAATTAATGATTGGACCTTACTAGACCACATCACTATCGCAAAAAGGGACTTAGCAGGAAGTTGTACTTGAGGTGATGCCTAAGCAATGACCACAATTTTGACAGCGAAAGAGGAATTCTTAGAATTGGCATACTCACTCGGACCATACCGCTTCCAATTCAAATTCTTTTGTCATCTCATTTTAAATCTATCTCTAGAGAACTTATGAAAATTGCATATGCAAGCCATGCGTGTGGACGTTTACACATGAAACTTCCACTTCTCAATAGATTAAAATATTTTATTTAGAAATCTCATCTAACAAACTTTGATAAACAGTGCAATCAAGCCATGCATGTGGATGTTTACTCACAGTGTGTACCACTTTGTTTAGAGATCAAAAAGTGGAGGTCTTGACATCTTTAATATAAAAATTAATATGTCGGGTTTCTTGCTTAGTCTTTTGTTTCAAAAGGTTTGTCCATGCATATCACTTAATCCTAGCATGCTTTCTATAGAACTCAACATGTAAAACATGCTCGCGGAATTCTAAAACATGCTCTTAAACGCGATAAACCTAGCATGCTTGCTATACGCATCCAATCATGAAAACATATTACATGTTTATCTACTTAATTAAACATACATAGCATTATACTGCATAATTTAAACATCCATGACATGCTTTGAACGATCAAAATAAAATAAAATTCATTCATCGCGTTCTCTCGTGGATCTCGGTATCGCCTAATTTATTACATAAATTTGCAAAGCATGATCTTCAAAATTCTCAAACGGACTCGCGTGCAAGGCCTGAACGGACTCATCAAAGCTGGATTTGGGCTAAAATCAAAAACGGGCCGGAACATTGTATCGGGTCGGGTTGGAAAACGGATCCGGTCGAAAAGGGGCCTGGGCCGAAAAATCGAATCTAGGCCGCAAATGAGGTCGGCCCAAGATAGGCTGGGCTGCGAGCGCTAGGGCATAGCCCATTCGCACACCCAGCCGCATCTATCGCCCACCTACCGAGATCTTACCGCCGAGTCGCCTAGCCTACAAGAAGCGCCATCGCCCGACTGTCGAGAAGGCGCCGCCGAAGTTACAACGAATCGCCGGCGCCTTTGGTGTCCACGCGAGTCTGCATGCTGAGGCTACTGTTTGGTATGATTTTGTGATGATTCTTGGTATTGTTTTACGTGTCATTTTTTAGTGGTTTGTCCTATTTATGCCGTTGGATTGATTAATATTTATCGATTCGGACTTACTTCGTTGTTTCGATGTTTTGTAGAAAAAACGGCATTAAAATAGGATGAATTGGATCTGTCAAGGATCAATTATATTGAAGATCATTTCTATAGGAGTCCGTAGGCGGAAACGAATCGCAATTTGGAGTTCGGACGACGGAGAACGGATCATTTCTTCAAAGTCGCGCACGTGCACTCCGCGCCCCCGATGCTGAACACTTTCAATGCTTTTAATGAATAATAGAGAAGGAATCAAGGATTTTGTCCTTCATAAGAAGTAAATTACGTTGCGATAGGAGTCCGTAGGCGAAAACCGTACACAAATCGGAGTTCAGACGAAGGAGAACGGGTCAAAACAAAACACTCGCAAAACAGTGTCGCCCGCGCGCCCGCGCCGCGCGCTTCGCTAGCCCGCACGCCCAGCGCCGGTTCAGGCTTGAGCGCGCTCAGCCCTCTTCTCCACCATTTTGAGCACGCGTTCAGCTCTCCTTCAGCCCCTTCAGCGCCATCTTCACCCCAGCCGCGCCAGCCACCCAAAGCCTCCCGGTAGGCCGCCTCCTCAACGCCGGTTCAGCCTATATCTTGAGCGCCTCTCTCAAGCTTGAGCTGCTCAGCTATTTCCTCGCTCAGCTCCAACGGCCGCTCAGGCCAAGGCGAATGTTTCTCGAGCTCACGCTTTCCCCGGCCGCTCTATTGTAATCTGATTGTTTTCAGAATCCGCCGTCTGAACAGCGCGATTTTAATATATATATATATACGCTGCTAGGTTTTTTTTTTAGGCGCCTGAGTTCTTGACTTTTTTGTTTTTCTCTCACAGCGGGCATTGTGTTCCTCAAGTTTTGTTCCCATTTCTTCAGCAACTTATCGATACAATCTCTATTTAATTTCGGTTTAATTCCTTTTAATTTATGCAATTGCGTTTCTTAATTTTGTTGAACATTTACATGCTTTGTTTGAGATTTTAATGGAATCAACTTCATGGTTTATTGTTTGATGAGTTTTATTGGATTCAATTCGTAGTGTGATGGATTGTGTTCATGTTACTTTAATCTATCATGCCTTCGCTTAATTCATGTTCTTGTTGGATGATCGATAGTTATAGTTTATTTGCAATTTGATTTAGATTAGGGAATGACAAACCCTATGAATAATATAATTGCTTATGCTTTTGTTTATCGCTTTGATTTATCGCTTTCATAGTTCAACTAGGGATTGACAACCCCGGTTTAGATTTATTGCTTTATTAGTATAGCTCGGGATCGACAACCCCAGCTTAGGTTCGCCGCTTATTTCTCCGTTTTCAATTCTTGCATGTTCAACCCTCGTTGTTATTAGAATGTTTAGGATTTAATCGCTTTCTGTGCGTAACACGAACAATGGCCCTGTTAAGTTTTCCTTGAGAGACGACTCGTGTTAACTTATCACGCTACGATTACCTCGTACGATTGCGAGTGAATTTGAGTGTGTTTTTAGCTCGATCAATTTTGGCGCGCTGTCGGGAAAACTTTAGGCGATTGTTTGTGTTGTTTGTTCTCGTGTTTCTTTTTGTTCTGTTTCGCTATTTTCTTCCGGTGCGTGTGATCTTGTTTTTGTTGTTGGTGTGCGCATGCGGGTTACCAGCGAGCACGAATGTGGTCAAGCTGGCGGGGGAAAGTTCGTCGATTGGGCAAATTCTTCTTCTGGGAGAAGGAGCCCAGTTCGATTTTTCCGAGGATACCCACAAACCATGAGCATCAACATACGATCCCTCTCGGGATCAACCACCTCCACCACAAGATGAGGAACAAACCTATGATCCCAACTCGAACCAACCACCTCCACCGCATTTTGAGGATCAAGCCTCCAATCCCTATCGATCAACCGCCTCCAAAGACTATGAGGATCAATCCTATAATGCCCATGGGAGCAACCACACCTCCACCTCAAGATGAGTACCCACAACAACCACCTCCACCTCATTACTCATACCCGCAGCAGCCACCTCCACCTCAGATGACAGTTTGGAAGGATGAGTTAACTCAAAAGAGAAGTCGTCCATTCAAAAACGGATGCTTTAGTCCAAAGTTTCGATGCCAGAATACCTCGCCTTTATGCTTGGAGACGCAATAGATATGTCCAGAGCACGCTTGATAAGTCACATTGCAACAAGGAGGAACTTCCAAACCAATCCGATCAGATCCGATCGGTCACCGTTTAGAAAGTGATCCAATAGTTGAAAATTGGGTGGGAGAGACACCAAGAGTCACCGCAGCGGATGAGGTGGAAAGTGAGAACGAGTGGGCACGTGTGGATGAGAAGCATAATCGAGCCCGATGACGTTTTTACGAGAACGGATAACAAGGAAGAGTGGACAACCAATGATAGCATTCCAACACTCACTCGGAGGTGAAAGAATTATCCATACACGTGGAGGAGGATGAAGGGGATGAAGCAAGAGGGTACTCGGTTGATGACATGCCAAACCCACTGAAAGTGAAAGAGCTGCCTCAACATGTGAAATACGTGATCCCAGAGGATGACACAATGATAACAAAGGTTGAGGTAACTTCAATAATTTGTCAACATCCTAATTCACCAAAGTATCGTGCTTTGGGAATTATAGTTATCTATTTTTCTTTGGAGAATAGGATGTTTGACTTGAGCTTAAATGATTCGTTGTTTGTTTCCTTTACTGTCCTCTATGCTTATATGGTTCACACTGATGCTTTGGCCGAGATGGTATTTCTGCAGGTGAAGGACTATGGATAGTCCATTGTTTACCGGAACACGTCGTGCTCAAGACGTTAAATTGAGTACTTCGTGGGAGTTACCCACGGTTTTTTTTATTTTGTTTTCTTTCTTTTCTTTTGCTTGTTTGTTGTTCTTCGATCCGTTTGTTATCTTTGTGTTAGTCTTGTTTGAATTTGGGAAGGAAGGATTTGCATATTTTGATCGGTGAGATGAAGTGGGATGCTCCAACTCTACAACAGCATCTGCCGATTATCGTGAAGTATCATCCTCTATAGTCATTTTGAGCTTTTTATGTTTTGAGCACCCGGGCGATGCTCGATTTAAAATGTGGGGATGTTTACTCGGTTTTTGTGCGTGATATATAGTTTTCAGATGCTTAATGACGTGCCCTTGTGCTTATTTTGATTGTTTGGACGAAGCTTTGTCTATGCGAGTAAGTTAGGATCTTGATTTGTGCAATTGAACTCGTGGTATCGTCAAACTGATTTTGAATTTCCAAACTTTTGGTGATATATAATTTGAGTATAATGTGAATTGACGAGACCGTGATTGATAGAAAATGAATAGGGAAATTGATGTGATTTGTCCGCTAAAGTTAGGAGTGTTAACATTGAGGTTGCCTATATACTTGTTTCATTTTATATATAAAAAAAAAAATGTGAAAAAGAAGTAGAAATGAGGAGAATGAAAGCTCCAAGATCTTGTTGAGATTGTTAAAATGGAGGATGGGATTATGTCCCTCTCTCGTAATTTGAGAAATGGACATGGAAACCACGTTAGGAGACTCGAGTTCATCGAGAGTGCACCTTTCAATATTATTCCAAAATCATTAAAACATTCTTTGTGCTTTATAAAAGAAACTTGTTGCTAAAGGTGACCACATTAGTTAGTTCACCCCTAACGGAGAGTTGGGTCTGAGCAGAGATTACTTTTTTATTTATTGGAAGTCAATTGCCGTTCTTGATTTATTTCGCATTATCTTTGAATTAAGTAAACACCAAGTTTGGGGAATTGCAAAGAGATTTGATTGATTAGAATAAGAGTTAAGTTGCATGAATTATCTTCCCTATTCTTATTAGTATAGACTTTGCTTGAGGACAAGCAAATGGATAAGTGTGGGGGAGTTGTTTGGTATGATTTTGTGATGATTCTTGGTATTGTTTTACGGTCATTTTTAGTGGTTTGTCCTATTTATGCCGTTGGATTGATTAATATTTATCGATTCGGACTTACTTCGTTGTTTCGATGTTTTGTAGAAAAAACGGCATTAAAATAGGATGAATTGGATCTGTCAAGGATCAATTATATTGAAGATCATTTCTATAGGAGTCCGAGGGCGAAACGAATCGCAATTTGGAGTTCGGACGACGGAGAACGGATCATTTCTTCAAAGTCGCGCACGTGCACTCCGCGCCCCCGACGCTGAACACTTTCAATGCTTTTAATGAATAATAGAGAAGGAATCAAGGATTTTGTCCTTCATAAGAAGTAAAGTACGTTGCGATAGGAGTCCGTAGGCGAAAACCGTACACAAATCGGAGTTCAGACGAAGGAGAACGGGTCAAAACAAAAACACTGCGCAAAACAGTGTCGCCCGCGCCCGCGCGCGCGCGCTCGCTTAGCCCGCACGCCCAGCGCCGGTTCAGGCTTGAGCGCGCGCTCAGCCCTCTTCTCCACCATTTTGAGCACGCGCTCAGCTCTCCTTCAGCCCCTTCAGCGCCATCTTCACCCCAGCCGCGCCAGCCACCCAAAGCCTCCCAGTAGCAGCTGCTGCTCTCCTCAACGCCGGTTCAGCCTATATCTTGAGCGCCTCTCAAGCTTGAGCTGCTCAGCTATTTCCCTCGCTCAGCTCCAACCGCGCTCAGGCGAAGGCGAATGTTTCTCGAGCTCACGCTTCCCCAGCCGGCGTTCTATTGCAATCTGATTGTTTTCGCAACCGCGCCGTCCGCAACCGCGCCGACTTTTATATATATATATATATACGCTGCTAGGTTTTTTTTTAGGGCGCCTGAGTTCTTGACTTTTTGTTTTTCTCCGCATACCGGCGCCTGTTCCTCAAGTTTTGTTCCCAGTTTCTTCAGCAACTTATCGACACAACTCTATTTAATTTCGGTTTAATTCCTTTTAATTTATGCAATTCGTTTCTTAATTCTTGTTGAACATTTACATGCTTTGTTTGGAGATTTTAATGGAATCAACTTCATGGTTTATTGTTTGATGAGTTTTATCGATTCAATTCGTAGTGATGATGGATTGTGTTCATGTTACTTTAATCTATCATGCCTTCGCTTAATTCATGTTCTTGTTGGATGATTGATAGTTATAGTTTATTTGCAATTTGATTTAGATTAGGGAATGACAAACCCTATGAATAATATAATTGCTTATGCTTTTGTTTATCGCTTTGATTTATCGCTTTCATAGTTCAACTAGGGATTGACAACCCTGGTTTAGATTTATTGCTTTATTAGTATAGCTCGGGATTGACAACCCCAGCTTAGGTTCGCCGCTTATTTCTCCGTTTTCAATTCTCGCATGTTCAACCTCGTTGTTATTAGAATGTTTAGATTTAATCGCTGCATGCGTAACACGAACAATGGCCTGTTAAGTTTTCCTTGAGAGACGACTCGTGTTAACTTATCACGCCACGATTACCTCGCATGCGATTGCGAGTGAATTTGAGTGTGTTTTAGCTCGATCGGCTACACAAGGTGTACCGACCCAAAGATGCACTCGGCGTGCACCATGTTATCGCCTAGCGTCTCACCTCCCGTTATCGACACCGTCGAGCCTACCAAGGCATCTGAGCAAGTCACGCGCCGGCATACCCTGCTATCGAGAAACCCAAGCGTGACCTGCTGATTGCCGAAGCCATCCGCTCGCACTCATCTAGCACCGAGGTATGTCGAGGCATTCGCACGAGAAACGCACATCCCGAATGCCCAGTGGCCGATGCCTACCGACTTGTCCTCCCATCTGTCTAGAAGTCCACGCACGAGCTATCGATACTTCTGCCAAGCTATCGAGAGACGTGCTGTGAGTGCCGAGCACGCCTAGTTTGTCGTCGCCCGCACATCCTCGCGCTGTGCGTCCGACCAAGCGTCCGAATTCTGGCGTGCCTCTCATCATATCGTGCGAAAAGGACTTCGACATCTCATCTCGTTCTTTGTGTTCTTCGCTCGCTCTTTGTTTTACAAATTAGATTTACAAAAATAAACCTAATCTAACCATGGATTTTCTCGTGGTGAAAAACAAAATCCGACAAAAAACAAAACAAACATCCGAGCCACGATGAACGATGTATCCACAATTAATTAAGCTGCGCGTAATAATCAAATGTGAATTAATCCAATGTAACCAAGATACTAATCCCGTGCAATCGATACGAGTGTAGGGAAATCGATTTAACCTCTCCCGATGATCTATCTTGGATGTTTAATTCATCATACATGGATTATATACCTAGCATTCACATATATTATTAATTGCAATACGTTGGTGTATTCTCGAGTTTACCTGCGAATTTTCGGACAAAGAAGATGATCAAGGATCGTGCTTTGATCTTTTGGACTGTATCCCGTTTGTCAAAACTCCAATGCTGAGTGAGAGCAATCTATGGAGAATACTTCAAATTTCGCCTTCTTCCACACTGTGAAGTTTTCGAAAATCACTATGATGGAATAGTTAATTTTTTATTTTCTCTCACCTTGTATTTATAATGCATCCCTAGAATCCTATTAAGATAGAATCTGCGATATCTAATAAATACAATCATATATTTAAAGATACACCATATCAAGAATAATATCCTTTGATATCTAATGATATCGATATAATCTATCTAGATATGGAGAATCGTAACATAGTCCCATTGAGACTCGTCTATGTGGGGATGAAATTTACGTAGCACTGTGCCTGATGGGCCGGCCAGGATCAAATGCAAGGAATAAAGACGGGTTTCAAATGAATTAATTATCTTATGTTCAGCCGAACATAAATTAATTAATAAACATTTATTCATGCCACTAGAAAATAAATGACGACTTACCCATTTATTTCCTCGGTTGAGTCGGCTTGCACTTAGGCTTCACGAATCCCCGTAATTAAGATATCACACGTCTATTAATTATTTACAGCGTTTTGACAGCTTAAAATAATTAATCTCTTTAATTCCTTAAGTAGTACCACTCAACCTTATTATTGTACTTGAGATAACTCAACCTCAAGAGTTTAGTACAATAAACCTTTGAGCTCCTTAAGGTGAAGTCATCATCTTAAGCAGATATGGTGACTGACATGTAACTAGCATGACATATAAGCACTGCCACCACCCAAGATGCGGAGAATATTAGGTCATCTCATGTAACCCTCTCCCATAACAAGTTAAAGTGATGGTCAGCAACTCATACTCACCTAAAACCCTATCGATGTTTAGATCAACATAAAGTCACCGAGATCTAGGTTCTTCACGATGGTCAGATAGAAGAGCTCATCTCACCGTGATCCATCAATACGTCAAAGACGCACTCAAGATAGACAAGCAACCAAGTCAAGTCTTTTTTTATCTATACCGCAGCCTATACCGACAACTCGTCCTCAAGGTATCTCAGCTGTGATCTTTTTTATATCTCATTAAGTTTAACCAACAATACTGACATTTGTGATATTCTACCCACTGTATGATCTAACTTATATATGAGATAAATGGACATACATGTGCAATCAAGTAAACAATTCATATATGAGATTGTAATAGTGGTAACAGAAAACATTGTATACAAGCTTAACCAAACTGCTTTCAGTATACAAATCCAATACCAACAAACTGACAAATCTCATGGCATTGTTGTTCCCTTCGTAGGTTTCCACTCTGCAGCACATAAGCGACAATAGACTATAACTGAAGCAATGTTGCACGAACTGATGGCCAAATTTGAAAAGGAGTTAGCGAAGGCTACTGAGTACAAGGACCTAGCATGGCAGTGGGAGAGAACTTTTAACTCCTAGGTCAAAGCTGCTAACAAAGCATACATCACACCGGTTAGTACGCATAAGGAGTATCATCAGCATGGTGACCTAACAGAAGCATTCACGGAAAAATCGGTCGAGATCTCAAAATCGATGCTGTCGAGAGATATGATGGATATCAGAACGGATAATTTCAGACGCGAAAGCGGCCAGTGGAGCATCAACGAGCTTAAACACTAGATCATAGTATCGATAGAAATAGCCTTTGAGGTCGACATCCCAAGGAGAATCCCAACCGCTTTTCCAACCAAAGTCAAACACAGCTCCAAACTATCCAAAGATCGGGTGGACTTAACTTCGGAGCATCGATGATCGCCTAACTTCGCTAGAGGAAGAAGTTGAAGTTTGAGAAATAAGTTTACGTAAAGTGCCACCACTCGGTTGTCTATCTTTGGAAGACTTGAGCACACGGACCGCCTCGATGACGTTTTGCCTCGATATCCGACGATCTATCTCTTTCAAAGAGCCAGGGGTCACACTTCTCCCCGTTTCTTCTTCGATACCAGAAGTTTGTGTTGCTTTTATCACAAAGTAAGGTTGAGTTGGTAGCGGTAATTCTCCTAATCCTCGAGGGCAGTAAGATCTTGTCCTTTGGTCATCCTCGTCTCTTTCAGGTATAATTAACGGCACAGGACATGGGGCGGCGTCTGGAACATTAGGGTACAACCATTCCTTTGTGTCATGTTGTGTAACTTGCTTGGGACCAGGACAAGTGCTCATAGGTGCTGATCCATACGCGTCATATGTATGCTTGAGCCGGCTGCGAAATCCTGGTAAATCTGCAAAAACCTTGGAATTTTCTACATGGAGAATATACTCTTGATACCTCCTTTGCATAATTCTACCCGATACTGCTGGTAAACCATTTAATAAGTCGTTGCATGCCATCCTCATCTGTCACTAAATGGTCACGAGCATTCCTCCAAAGGTGCAAAATTCCACCAAAAGCTGCCCTAATCCCGTGCTCTAGTTTATAATAAAAGAGCCGATATTTCGTAAGCTCTAGGTTTGGTAGCTTGTGGTTAGTCTTTTACCGTAATACTTCCTTTTCCGCCATCCGTAAATGATATTTCTAGATAAGCCGGACTTACTAAGACAATAAAGGAATTTAAACAAGAAGAATTTCCTAAAGGACTAAACACTTTAAGCCATAAACTTGTAAACAACTTGCAATAATTCATGACACTTATCTTATTCATCATTTAGCAATTACACCACCATTCTCATATCGCTCTAAATCAATTCAGATAAGTAATAGTGGACCCAAAATCCGCTATGTAGAATCTCAAATGAAGAGACTATGCCCCGCCACTAATCACACGAGTGACATTCGCTTCCGAAGCTTCCGTTTCTTGAATTATATCTACGTTCCACATATATATTATGATCCGGTTTATTCGTTAGAACCTTAAGTGATTCCAGGTTCAATTCTAAGTTTGTGCAACACCTGCGACGGCCATAATTCTCATATAGATGAAGAGATTTTCATTTCTTAATTCATTTATCCTGAATTGGGTTCTATCGTTTCTACACATACTTGTGCGATGTTAGAATGTGAAGCTCCTATATCGAACAAAATATTATAGGTATGCTGAGAAGTTTTTCTCACACCTATCAGGCCTTCCTGGTTTTTGTTCATACTGTTCTCGGTGCGAAGTATAGGCTCTGGTCTACGGTGTTCCCGTCTATTCAAGTAAACATTTATCTTTGTCCTTGCCCCTATGGCATCATGTTTCCTTGTTATGGCCTCTCGTTACCTTGCTTGCCATATTCTTCTCCTGTCGATACAATTATAACTTTATTAATTTCATTTTGTGGTTAGGTCTACATCAACCTATCCTTTGATATTGATATCTCGATAATTAAATCTTATCGAGATCGTGATGTATCCGATATTATCATTCGTTCTCGATCCAAGATGAATGATTCAGTTTCCTTTTCTTTATCGATTTTAGGATATATCTCTATATATCCTTACTTCAAACTCCTTCAAGAGAATCCTTATAACGGCATTTAGCGCCATCGCTTGTAATATCCTTTTAGATATACGTCATTCGCTTTTATCTTCCTCGATTGATTAAATGTTTTCAGATAGGATAAAATCCTTTATCCACTAGGACGATCATACTTTTGCTTTGACGTCATATTTCTTTACCACCTTCTCGACATTCTATGATTACTTCATTTCCATGTTCGAGATACTTATTATCCCACTTTATTGATTGTCACAAAAGTATGAGGGATAATCTTTCCAATTAGATTCGCCTTAAAGTCCCTTAATGTGAATCTCTTCATTTGTTCTCTTGGATTATTTTCTTCGCAAATGTCTCTAGAAGCTACCTTGCTTGTTGACTACTAAGGTACATAAGACAAACGTTTTGTGTCTATATAACTTAGAGTACTAAAGTTCATTTCATAAACGAATCTACTTCTTAATTCGCTCCTTTACTTTAAAGGAATTACCTTACTTATCGAAGTCATCATCGCTTCAAACTTATATCATATTGTGAGCTATCTCATAATTGTATAGCTCATAGTTTCTTCACTATTCTTAACTTTTATCCTTTTTCGAGCATGGTGTCCAAAGTAATATTACTTTCATTATACTTGATTCTTACATTCTGTGATTAGAACAGTTATTGTCGCCATATAGCTGGGTAAGGTAGTATATTTGTACACCATAACTTAAGTCCCAAGCACAACTGCCTCTTTACCATGTCTCGACTTTGAAGATATCTTCTCCATACTTGATTTAAATGCTAGGGTTATCATAGCTGCTCACATATCTCAATGATTATGATTCCTCAATCTCACTATCATTGGTTTAACCAAGTCTCAGATACCTGGAATCAATTTTGTTTAAGCATAATCTCATTGATTGAGGTATAAATCGAGAGATTTGTTAACTAAGATGCTATCATTTCTTTATATATATCATTTGAAAAGAATATTATGCATCTCCATTCTTAGACATGTCCAAATTTACTAATGAGGTCTTAATGGCAATCAATTATTTTAAAGATAAGTTGTAATCTTTCTCGTTATGACATAATAAGGAAAATTTATATCCCATGGATATCATATACTTTTCTTTACTTTACTCTTGTATTCAATGCAAATGAGTATCTCATTCATAAATTTATTATTATAAGATCTCATGAATGTATAACTTCATCATTATCGTGATTTGATAAGCCCATCAAGGGTCATCACATCCATATGTATCATAGGAAAATATATCTCGTCTCATCGAGATCTTATTTCCATCATAATTTCTTGATGTCTATCACTTTACTAATCTAAACTTTTGGGTGACTAACATAAGTCAACCTACATCATACCCGATGTTTATCACTTTACCTATTCGTAAACTTAGTGACAAGATAAGTCAACCTTTATCATACTTATTGGTTTCACTGATTGAAGAAATTCATCATGACAACTTACAAGAGGTATGGATTCACAATTCAAGAGAACATATTTAACAGTTTGAATCCATATGTTCTTTGAACTGAATAATTGGGATCTAGGGTCCGAAGACCAAAATGACGACTACTGAGATTTCTTTGGTCATATGGGCTGGTCAGACCCATCACAAATATTTTCTCAGCCACACAAGGGCTTGGTTTCAAGAATACTTTATAAATTGGGTTAAAATTTTCTTTGAGAAAAAGTGAGAAACTCAAATGATTTTCAATTTGAACTAGTCGTAGAGTTAAACTCAATGACGTAAATGGGTAGTGAATAGAATTTGAAACCTTATATAACTCAGATAGGTCATCATAGGTTGTAAGGTTTATCAATATACTACCCTACATCCCGAACTTTACTCATATCATTAAACTAAATTTTCGATTTGTCTCTTCAACAATTTTCTACCACATCATGGTCTCTTCTTTGGTAAAAATTCATGATACTTGTATCAATTGATTCTTTGATCACATTTCTATTTCGTTTCTAACGAAAAGTCATAGTCGATTTGGAGTTCACGACGTGAACATCTAAATAAAGATTATACTCATGTCACTTATCGATAGTGACATTCATCATCTCGACATCATTTCCATTTCGCTCTTCAATTTTCTTCTCGTCTTCGATTCGAAATTTACATTTCGATCTCGCTTTGTTCTTAGGATGAATAAAATCTCATAATTCATCTTTCTATGTTCTTTCGCAGCAGGGATCATGCGCCTTAAGCAGTCACGCCTTTTGGGATAGCATGCTCATCATTATAATCAACTTTAAGATTTAAAATAAAATTTCAAATATTCATAACATAGCTCATTTGCACATCATGTACTTCTTTGAATTTCAAGAATTCAACATATCATTTTGACATATCAATGTCCCTTTCGAGCATTTACAAACATTAATAATAATAAATCTTTATTGAATTCCATGAATTCAATTATTTCATTTTTGACATATCTTTGTCAAAACCTTCTCATTTCTCCTTTCTTGTTGTAACACCCTAAATTCATAATTTAAAAATACTATATTTTCTTAAATAAAATAGCTAAAGCGGAAGCATGTCTTTTTTTTTTTTTTTAAATATATAAAATCTCTTGAATAATATTATCAAATAATGAATCCAACAAACTCAAGTCTAAACTTTGCAAAAGAACTGACGCCAACCAACGATCCAAAGTAAACTACGCAAGACTTAGTAGCATGAGATAAGTTGGAGTTCTAGTAACTCAAATCCAACAACGATAATAAAGGAAAAGAGTTTAAACAAAAATAACACAAGTCTTGGAAGGAATTAAAAGCGACAAAACACCACTAGGCACACCCACACCGCCACGCCGCCCATGATCACCGACACGAAAATATTTTAGATAAAAGGGGTGAGCACAAAACGCACTCGGTGGTGGGAACAAGGAATATCATTATTTTATTTGTCAAATGTGTATATATCGAAGAAAGTAATAGTCAATCATATTCAACCTCACCAACTTAAAATTTCTTGCCACACAAGCAATGATACGCCACATGTGCTATGATTCGCCACACGCACAATGATCGCCACACATGTGGTATGATCGCGCCACACGGCTATGCCACACAGCAATGATCGCCACACGGCTATGATTCGCCACACACAAGCTATGATTCGCCACACGGTATGATTCGCCACACAGTGCAATGATACGCCACATGTGCTATGATACGCCACACGTGCTATGCCACACGAGCAATGATACGCCACACAAAGCTATGACACGCCACACAGTGCTATGCCACACGTGCTATGATTCGCCACAAAGCTATGCCACAATGTTATATCATACGCCACACAAAGCTATAATTCGCCACACAATGCTATGATATACCACGTGCTTTCACCATGGATGTAACAAAACACGACAATGATTATCATCATAAACTTACGGATAAAGTAAATTCCACAATAAATATGTTTATTCCAAATAACATATTTGCAAGTTAAAGATGATTTCACCCACCTTGTTTTGTCGAGCACAATAAATCAATATCAATCAATCACAGGACGAGGTCCTAGTTACCGCACCTAGTTAAATAAATATATTAATTTTAATAAGGGCCTCTAATTATATCTTTAAAGGACATATATTAAAACTTAGTAAATATATATCTATATATCTATATATATATATATATATATATATATTAATATCAACTTTGTAGGGCGAATACCAAATTCATGATTTTGGCATTAGCGACATAAAACAAAGCCCAAATCATACATTATGAACACATTGTAGAATTTCTGATTATGTATCCAATATGAGTTTGAAAGATTTTGGTGTCCATCAACATATAACAAATCGTATATGTGATTGAAGTGGTTGGTGCAGATATGTTTTTGCCAAATACAGAACAGAATCCATATCACAAGCAATAAAAATTCTGCTAATTTCAATACAGTACCATCAATATTAATCCAGCAGAATGCACTAATTGAGATATTAAGAGAATAATCAAAATCAGTCGAATGAGTAACACACGCAGACTCAAATCATACGTAATTCTTGCTGCATAATTTACAACCTAATATTCACATATAATTATAAAGCCTATTCAAGAGTCCAAAAATACATACTTACAGGAAGCTACGAGCCTACGAAACTTGTCAAAACATGTGAGATGTTTGAATTTGATGATAAGGATTTGATTGTCAATGCTACGGAAGAAAAGCTTTTCAAAAGAAAAAAATTTGAGTGTAATGCGTTGAGAAAAGAAAAGAAAAAAAACGTGAACGTGTTACATATATATATTGCGTGGAGATGGGATATTATAACCCTAAAGATATCCTAATCCCATTAGAACTCTTGTTAAATAAAACTAAATTATACATTGGGCTCAACAAATAATATTATACAAAGCCCTATTTGAGAATAAATAATATAATTTGGTAATTACATAAGCCCAAAACTTATTTTATTCCTTATCCCATATTTGTAAAGTAAAATTTGAAGGTCCTAAAATAAATTATGAAGTTCGTTTTCTAGCTAGAGACGCAACTATGGACTCCCTCAAGTCCAACACAAATTCGAGCACGTCGAATACTCACAAATCCAACACAAAAGATTTAAATTTAAAGAAAATTAAATCAAGCAAAAAGTGGGACGTTACAACCCTACCCACTTAATAAAAATTTCGTCCTCGAAATTTGTCTTACCAGGTGCTATTAGGGACGGGTACTTAGCTAGAATTTCATCCTCACGCTCCCAAGTCGCTTCCTCTGCGCCATGACGACTCCACTGTATTTTAATTAAAGTCACTCGCCGGTTCTTTAACTCGTGGATTTTTCGATCTAAAATTGCGATGGGTTCTTCCTCGTAGGTTAAATCCTTATTAAGCGATATACCACCATAAGAAACCACATGACTCGGGTCATGCATATACTTCCTCAACATCGAAACATGAAAAACATTATGCACGGATGACAGCTCAGGCGATAACGCCAAACGATAAGCAACATCTCCAATCTTTTCCAAAATCTCAAACGGTCCAATGAAGCGAGGTCTTAACTTTCCTTTCTTACCAAATCTCAAAACTCCCTTCATTGGTGCTACCTTCAAAAATACTTTATCACCAACTTCAAAATGCAAATCCTTTCTTCTTTTATTAGCATAAGACTTTTGTCTATCTTGAGCAACTTTGATCCTATCTCGAATTTTTTGACAACATCAATGCCTTTTTCCACCATCTCGGTCCCAAAATTTTTCTTTCACCAACTTCATCCCAAAAGACAGTGATCTACATTTTCTCCCATAGAGTGCCTCATAGGAGCCATACCAATACTGGAGTGGTAACTATTTTTATAAGCAAACTCAATCAACGGCAAGTGTGTCTCCCAACTTCCTCCAATATCCAAGACACAAGTTCTTAACATATCTTCCAAAGTTTGAATCGTTCTTTCTGACTGGCCGTCTGTCTGAGGATGATACGCTGTCGAAAACTTTAACTTTGTACCCAAAGCAAGGTGTAGACTGCCCCAAAACCTTGACGTAAAACGTGGGTCTCGATCAGATACAATGGATGTCGGTACCCATGAAGTCGAACTATCTCCGAACATATAAGCGTGCAAACTTGTCCATAGAAAACGTCGTGTGCACCGGACGAAATGCTACCGACTTAGTCAAACGGTCAACAATCACCCAAATTGCATCATTACCTCTCAAAGTCCTAGGAAGTCGAACTACAAAATCCATAGTGATGTGTTCCCACTTCCACTCTGGTATCTCTAAGGGCTTTAACAATCCCGAGGGTCTTTGATGTTCAGCCTTCACTTGTTGACAAGCCAGACATCTCTCCACATACTTTGCAATTGATCTTTTCATGCCATACCACCAAAAACTCATTTTTAAATCTTGGTACATCTTGGTGCTACCGAGGTGTCTTTGTGTACACGCTCGATGTGCCTCATCCATTATCTCTTTCCTCAACTCCTCATCCACTGGCACACAAATTCTCTTATTATAGGCAAGTGTCCCATCATGCAGAATTGAAAATCCTCTTGGATCATCAGACACCTCCTTAGCTAGCATCCTTTGTAGGAACTCATCATCCTTTTGAGCTTCTCGAATTCTATCATGCAACGTCGGACGTACTACCAAAGCTGAGATAATAGCATCCGCTTCTTCAGGTGTGGTCACTACTTCAAGACTCAATCTTTCAAAATCTTTCACCAACTCCTCTTGTTGAGTTAACCTTCTTACAGGATTTGCATCCATCCTTCTGCTAAGTGCATCTGCCACAACATTTGCTTTTCCAGGGTGGTACAAAATCTTACAATCATAGTCCTTGACCAACTCCAACCACCTTCGTTGTCTCATGTTTAGCTCCTTTTGAGTGAAAAAGTATTTCAAACTCTTGTGGTCAGTGTAAATCTCACATTTACCCCCATAAAGGTAATGTCTCCAAATCTTCAAAGCATGAACTCATCACGCCAATTCCAAATCGTGTGTAGGATAATTTAGTTCATGTGGCTTCAACTGTCGAGATGCATAAGCCACCACTTTTCCTTCTTGCGATTAGCACACATCCCAAACCCCTGCTTCGACGTCACTATAGATTATGTATCCCTTAGAACTATCGTGATAGTCAAGACCGGAGCAGCTACCAACTTCTTTAATATTTGAAAGCTTCTTCGCACTTCTCCGCCCACTCAAATGGTATTCCTTTCCGTGTCAATCGAGTGAGTGGTCCCGCAATCCTTGAAAAACCTTCAATAAATTTTCTATAATATCCCGCCACCAAGAAAACTTTATCTCTGCGGGCGCTTTGTCGGCACTTTCCAATTACTTACCGCCTCAACCTTTGTCGGATCCACTTCAATTCCTTCCGAGGTCACCACGTGTCCAAGAAATCCAATCCGATTCAGCCAAAACTCACACTTTGTAAACTTGGCATACAACTTTTCTTTCCTTAGTGTCTCCAAGATCGTGCGCGAGTGCGACTCGTGCTCTTCTTGATTTTTAGAGTATATCAAGATGTCATCGATGAAGACGATCACGAACTTATCCAAGTATGGATGAAACACCCTATTCATCGATCCATAAAACTGCAGGGCATTGGACAATCCAAAAGGCATTACTACAAACTCGTAGTGACCATATCTTGTTCTAAATGCCGTCTTTGGAATATCATCTTCCTTCACCTTCAATTGATGGTATCCGGATCGTAGATCTATCTTTGAGAAAACTCACGCACCTTGTAGTTGATCAAGAGGTCTTCAATTCTCGTAGAGGTACTTGTTCTTTATTGTAAGTTGATTCGTGTCTCGATAATCAATACACATCCTCATGCTACCATCTTTCTTCTTTACGAACAAAACCGTGCTCCCATGGTGAAACACTCGGTCGGATATAACCTTTATCCAACAATTCTTGTAATCGCGCCTTCAACTCTTCTAACTCCTTTGGTGCCATTCGGTATGGAGCCTTAGAAACTGGTGCTGCTCCGGGCACAAGGTCAATGGTAAACTCCACTTGTCGACTCGGTGGTAAACCTGGTATTTCTTCAGGAAACACATCGACAAAATCTCGAACCACTTCCACATCCTCTATTGTTGTCTCTGTCTCTGTTGACCCCAATACATTTACCAAGAATCCTTCACACTTTCCTTTTCTTAGCATCTTCACTGTTTCCATTGCAGATATTATCTCCAATGGTTTTCCAATCCTTGCTCCGTAGAACGTAAACTCATTCTCTTCCGGTCTTTGAAAAATCACTTCTCTCACGACACCTTATAGTGGCGTAATTGCTACTTAACCAGTCCATCCCCAAGATCAAATCAAAATCACGCATCTCTAAAGCATAAAGATCCGCTCTAATGTTTTTCCTCCCAACACGATTTTCACACTCCGTGCCATCTTGTTAGTTCTTAGAGTTTCTCCGAGGAATCCTAACATCAAGGGCTAGATTCTCTACTTCTACGCTATTCTTGTTTTCTCACATAGCCCAACCGATATAAAAGAATGTGATGCTCCGTAATCAAATAAGGCTAAAACAGTAATCCAAAACGATAATCATACCGACATAGTACCACTCCCTTCACCACCTCCCGCCGAGTGAATGCATATAGTCGAGCATTACCTCCTTGCGCTCGCTCAACTCTTCCTTCTTTCGACGCTTGTTGGCGTAATGTCCTGCTCATGGCAGATATAACATACTCCGACTTGTCCATGACATCTTCCAAAGTGTGGCCGCTTGCACCTTTGACACACGGGCCTCTTCGTCGACGACAGGAGCATGCCGAGTGTTAATCATTCTCCCTTCTTATAGGGAACATTGTTGTTTCCCGATTTGATTGTCCCACTTCCTCTTTACTTGGATGATCTACATTTCTTGATTCTTATCCACTTCGAGTCCGCCCACTTCATGCGCTCTTCCGACAAAGAACCCCATAACTTACAATCTCGTGAACTGCAAGGATGCCTCGATCTCGTGTTTAAGCCCACGAAGAAAACGATCAGCCTTTTGGTCATCAAGATCGACCCGACCGTGTAGCGTAACGAGCAAGTTTATTGAACTTCCTCTCAGATTCGATCACATCATACCGCCTCGCTTCAAGTCAAGGAATTCTGCTTGTTTCTGATTGCGGTAGGAACGTGGAAAGTATTTCTCCATAACTACTTCTTTGAACTTTTCCCAAGTTAGGTTTTGATGCTCTGCTTCGGTCAAACCACTTTTATAAGACTTCCACCAGTGGCCTGCATCTTGATGAATCGAAGATCCGCACGACACCTGTGGGCATCAAGACACTCTATGTGCTCAAAAATTCTCTCGAGCTCCATTATCCATTCCTCTAAAATCGAGGTCCACTCCTACCATCGAACCTCGGCGGTGCGTATCGACGAAATTGTTCAATCACTTTGCTAGTAGTCGGCGGCAGTGGTGCATTATTTTGCAGAGCAGGTGCTGCATGAGGTTGGCGCTGTGTGAGTTCTTGCAGTGCGGCAACCAGTGTTTCCACCAAATTCGCAGACTGTTGGTCATTATTGGGGTTGCGTTAGTCCACGGGCCATCTCCTATAAAATTAAATTCCACTTTATAACGCTGGCGTAATTGGACTACTGCAAGAACATGCTCATAAACTAGAGGTATATTATTGTTATTCTCCATCCGACCTACACAAGTGAGGCCTAATAATCAAGCAACTAAGTTCCTTCTAATTTCGATGATAAATAAGTAAAATTTCAATCAACTCATACTCAAGTTCAACAATAATTTCGCAAAAGATGCATAACTCATATAATGCCACATACAAAACACCATCACATCTCATAATATTTGAGAGAATCTCCACTAATAAGTGCTCACCAAGATATTTTATCATATCAAAACAACGAATTACCTCGATCGAGCGCGTCGGGAATGGGTGGTGCCCTTTGTCATAACAACATCATATAACAAATTTTTCAAAAATTTTAAAGTCTACAGAAACGTAGACCCGCTCTGATACCACTAAATGTAACACCCTAAATTCATAATTTAAAAATACTATATTTTCTTAAATAAAATAGCTAAAGCGGAAGCATGTCTTTTTTTTTTAAATATATAAAATCTCTTGAATAATATTATCAAATAATGAATCCAACAAACTCAAGTCTAAACTTTGCAAAAGAACTGACGCCAACCAACGATCCAAAGTAAACTACGCAAGACTTAGTAGCATGAGATAAGTTGGAGTTCTAGTAACTCAAATCCAACAACGATAATAAAGGAAAAGAGTTTAAACAAAAATAACACAAGTCTTGGAAGGAATTAAAAGCGACAAAACACCACTAGGCACACCCACACCGCCACGCCGCTCCATGATCACTGACCTGAAAATATTTTAGATAAAAAGGGGGTGAGCACAAAAACGTACTCAGTGGTGGGGAACAAGGAATATCATTATTTTATTTGTCAAAATGTGTATATATCGCAAGAAAGTAATAGTCAATCATATTCAACCTCACCAGCTTAAAATTTCTTGCCACACAAGCAATGATACGCCACACAGGCTATGATTCGCCACACAGGCAATGATACGCCACACAGGCTATGATACGCCACACAGGCTATGCCACACAGGCAATGATACGCCACACAGGCTATGATTCGCCACACAGGCTATGATTCGCCACACAAGGCTATGATTCGCCACATGTGCAATGATACGCCACACAAAGCTATGATCGCCACACGTGCTATGCCACATGTGCAATGATACGCCACACTGTGCTATGATACGCCACACGTGCTATGCCACATGTGCAATGATACGCCACACGTGCTATGATACGCCACACGTGCTATGCCACATGTGCTATGATTCGCCACATGTGCTATGCCACATGTGCTATGATACGCCACACAGGCTATAATTCGCCACACAGGCTATGATATACCACACAAGCTTTCACCATGGATGTAACAAAACACGACAATGATTATCATCATAAACTTACAGATAAAGTAAATTCCACAATAAATATGTTTATTCCAAATAACATATTTGCAAGTTAAAGATGATTTCACCCACCTTGTTTTGTCGAGCACAATAAATCAATATCAATCAATCCTGGGACGAGGGTCCTAGTTGCGCCGCACCTAGTTAAATAAATATATTAATTTTAATAAGGGCCTCTAATTATATCTTTAAAGGACATATATTAAAACTTAGTAAATATATATCTATATATCTATATATATATATATATATATATTAATATCAACTTTGTAGGGCCAAATACCAAATTCATGATTTTTGGCATTAGCGACGCAAAACAAAGCCCAAATCATACATTATGAACACATTGTAGAATTTACAGATTATGTATCCAATATGAGTTTGAAAGATTTTGGTGTCCATCAACATATAACAAATCGTATATGTGATTGAAGTGGTTGGTGCAGATATGTTTTTGCCAAATACAGAACGGAATCCATATCACAAGCAATAAAAATTCTGCTAATTTCAATACAGTACCATCAATATTAATCCAGAAGAATGCACTAATTGAGATATTAAGAGAATAATCAAAATCACCGAATGAGTAACACACGCAGACTCAAATCATACGTAATTTTGCCGATAATTTACAACCTAATATTCACATATAATTATAAAGCCTATTCAAGAGTCCAAAAATACATACTTACAGGAAGCTACGAGCCTACGAAACTTGTCAAAACATGTGAGATGTTTGAATTTGATGATAAGGATTTGATTGTCAATGCTACGGAAGAAAAGCTTTTCAAAAGAAAAAAATTTGAGTGTAATGCGTTGAGAAAAGAAAAGAAAAAACGTGAACGTGTTACATATATATATCGTGGAGATGGGATATTATAACCCTAAAGATATCCTAATCCCATTAGAACTCTTGTTAAATAAAACTAAATTATACATTGGGCTCAACAAATAATATTATACAAAGCCCTATTTGAGAATAAATAATATAATTTGGTAATTACATAAGCCCAAAACTTATTTTATTCCTTATCCCATATTTGTAAAGTAAAATTTGAAGGTCCTAAAATAAATTATGAAGTTCGTTTTTAGCTAGAGACGCAACTATGGACTCCTCAAGTCCAACACAAATTGAAAGCACGTCGAATACTCACAACCAACACAAAAGATTTAAATTTAAAGAAAATTAAATCAAGCAAAAAGTGGGACGTTACACTTGTCATAACTTGAAACATCATATCAATCATCTTTCATGACTTTCATTCTCAACCTTTTTCAGAACTTTCATTTCCTTTCAAACTTCATTTCAATCATTTTCACTTTGAAACTTCTCATTTCAAAACTTTTGGGAGAAAGTCATTTACCTCTTTTGGTCGAGCTTGATGTGATGGAGTGTTGAGTATTGTCACCGATCTTTAGAAGTAAAGTGACTCAAACTAGACTTAACTTTTGAAATGTGGTTTTGGATTCAAAGAGCTAATCGCTCGATACCACTTTGTAATGACCCTTAATCCTAAGTACGGATTAACAGGGACTATTACTTTAAACATGAATTTATAAATGGAAAGACCATTGAACATTTAACTGTAATACATATATCAAGAATACTTTTGGACTTTAATACATAACTTAAGTTCTTGCAGCGGAAAACATGTGAAATGTACATATGACGATGTACAATCAAGGTATTAACTTTCAGCGACAATGATTCTTATTGCTCAACACTGCTCCATCGCATCACCAGCTCAACCTACACATTTAAAAACAAATATGCAGGGCTGAGTACAAGAATGCACTCGGTGGACTCATGCCAAAATATTTTATTATCTTTCAATTACACCGCCCATCATGGTAAGACACGATGGTTTTATTTGAATAGCTCAGGCTTGCTAAAATATTTTCATCATTTCTCAAAACATCGCCACGCAGCTTTTCCTCTTGTATGTAGATCCATATCCTTTCTCATATAACATCTCATCATCATAACATCATTATGCGCCGTAGAAGGAGGCCCTTCCACGGACGTTGTGACCGTCACAGCATTGTCCTTACGGCCCCATCACCCTTATGTGTACACGCTAACCGTAGCTGTGAATCGACCTCCCAAGATAGGATCCGAATTTGATTTTCATTCTTAAGTTGGTAGCGAACCAACATCATTCATCATTCATCCATGGATATGATACATACATAAAAACATAAACATTTGGGTGTAATTTCATCATCATTTCTCAAAAGAGAGCATCATAAATAAATACTTTTCATTTCGAAGAAAGCATCATAAATAAAGCATTTTATCCTTGAGGATAAGAAAAGAAGCCCACCTGGACTGTAGACTTCCTCTAAACGATTTCTTTCTACGCCAATTGATCACGTCCGCGTCCCACCTTTACGTAAAACTAATTTAGTACGTCGGTCACATTTTTCAAGAACGTCGAAGTCTAATAAACTTTGATAACTTTCTATAATAATACTTCGCATCCCTTAACTAAATTAGTACGTCGCTTCATCGCATATCTTAACTAATAACTCCTCGTACTTCGATAGGGACAAAATATGAACTACGGCCTCATTTTAACCATTTAGGTTAAACGTCGAACTTATACTAACGTCTTTCGATAAAATGATTTCAATTATGAAATTGTTTCTCACAAAAGAGATATTCTTATAAATTTAATACGTTTTACACATATTAGTGTATTTATTCAATGTATACTACAACATTGATCACATACTAACGTATTTCATATGTTTAGTCTTAAGTCAACAATTTTGACTTTCTTAACATATTTTTCGAATTATTCACATATATGTTAACAAATTTTCATATAAATCGATTTTCTTTTCAAATAATCATAAGTCTCGATTTTTCACGTTAATCAACAACCATGATCAATGTTATGCTTAAATATGACCTAATTGTACATTACATATCATTTTTCACGTCTTACGTCATTTAACATAACGTTTCGTCGTAAACATAATATTCTATGATTCTAAAATCCCATAAATTCTTAATAGGTCTAAAATATTTTCTAAGCACATAATATGTGATTTTTCTTGATAAAATGAATTTAAAACCCTTAATCCTCATAACCTAGCTTTCGGCTCTTATACAATAATTATCAAAAAAAATTTAAAAATTCTTATAAAATCATATAACACACTATATTAACATAGGATCATTAATATGTAATAACATTAACTATAGAAAAATTGGACATCATTTTCCTTCACCTTATAGTTCTCGAATATTTTTGGAAAAATACTCAAACATTTTTCTAAAATTCCAATAAAATCTCACAATACCTAATCATCATCCTATATCACTAATATATCATAATATCCAACAATTACAATTCATACATCAACCTACCCATACTTAAGCCTCTCGAAAATTTCCAATATATGATCAAACCATTTTCTAAAAATTTAATAAATTTATGTAGCACTTAATTAAGGCTCTACATCAATAATATGCTATAATATCACTTGAACATGATTTATACATTAACATATAATACCTCAACATTTTCTGTAATTATATATAATTCACATACAATTTCCAAAATTTCCTAATAAATCACTATGAGTTCAATTATCAACATATATCATTAATCCATCAACAAATGAATATTGTAAGCTTTCGGTCATCACCATTAAATTCAAAGCATGCTTAGCTTGTAATTAAATCAATACATATGATCATACTTAACATAATAAACATTATTAACAAGCAACTAAACATGATAGCTGTATTTTCATATTTCTATCATTTATTAACTTAAGCATATATATTAAAATCAAACGGTTGGAAATCGAAAATGTTAACGTATATAGAAGCTTGTTCGATTCCTAACCTTTTAATCGGCGTCGATTGTTAGTGCAAAGGTTTTTCTATCAAGGATTTGGGAAATTAATTGAAGAACACTCTCTCTTTTTCTCCTCACTTTGCTCACGGTAATGAGGGTTTGGAAAATAGAGATGTTTTGTTTAAGTAATATCCTATCACTTAATACACAAAAACTAAAGGAATAGAAATCAAGTAATACACTTAATGTACCCTACACCTCTCGGTCATCTCATAGTAATTGCAAGACTTTTATTTTGGTGACTCACTCATTATAAGACATCACTTTATTTCATAGTAAATGCACATTATCATCATCAATTTATTAGTGAATCAAAAATCTTACACCTTTATCACACAATATCGCCGCCACCTTGATTTCTCCAAGGGATGAGTTTTAAATTTTGTCTTATACCACATATAAATATCCTACACATTTACATATGCAAGCAAATCCATCAACAAAGAGTTCCAAAATTTCTTCCAACCTCATTTCAGATCACTTTACACGGCTATGACCAAGCCATTACACATCCCACTTGTTCACGCTATTAATGATCTTGTTTTATTTGTAAAATATCCTACTATTACCTTTATTACAACGCATGATGGAAAGATAGCAAAATTTTATTCCATTTATCCTATTATCACTAAACTCACTAAGACTTATGTAGTATAAATGCTAAACATTTTATTCTATTGCTATCAATAGCTATATGAAATAATATACATCTTAGATGATAAATTAAATCATAGGAAAAATAATTAGAAAAGATTTCATGTAAGAAACCCTAATTTTCGAAATTAGGTTTTCAAAATTGTACACTTTATTCAATATTTATTCCTAAATTCTCTAGCATTATTTTGATGATAATTAATGCTCTTATTACATAAAATAATCATAGGAATTTAAATATTATAATTCCTCAATCGTTAGACTTAGTTTTCGATTCGCCTCTAAACGTTGATGTTCAAAACGCCTCAAAACGTTAATAACCGAACCATCTCAAGAAGTTCATAATAAAGTCGTAATCACTTTATTAACTCCTTTTGTTAATAATGAAATTTAATTCCAAGCTTCGTCACTTAGAAAAATAATAACGTAATATTATCTATCGATATTCAATCGACGTTAGAAAAATACTTTCGAAAGAATTTATAAGCTATATTCCTTGATTCACTAATCATTAGTGAATATGATATACAATTCATTATATCATAAATAGTCGAAATCAATATTCGATAAGTTACTAATTCATTTTAAACAAACCCTAATTTACTTAATTTTATTATCGTAATTAGCTTTAAAACTTCGGGATATTACATGGCACCGGTCAAGGCATGAGCAGAGCTAGAGTTGCTACAAATGAGAAGACAGAGGAGAGGCAGTGACGAGCTTGCCGGATGCTAACATAGGAGGAGCTGTTGAAGAAGTCGTTGAAGAACGCTTGAGGAAAAAGGTCGTTGATACGAGAGAAAGAAGAAGGTAGTTATCCCATCATCCGAGCCCACCGCTGATCCCAACGAGGACATCTACTTTGTTTTTTCCATGCGAGCTTCATTCGAGATCTTTGGGAGATCCGGCTCAATTGGAAGCATGGTGGCACCGTAGGCAGCAGGATGGAGGAGAAAACGATGGGAGACGCCGAAAGCATAAGCATTTGCTCGGAAGGAAGATAATCGTAGTAAGAGGAAAGCGATCGAGTAGATTCTAGAAGAATGATTTTACGAGGTGGATTCCTACCGAAATGAATGATGATGGGAACAATCGAAGGAAGAATTCATCATGTGGTATTACTACCGATGAACCTACCAAGAGCTCCGAGATCACGACGGCTTTTAGAACTTCTTGTTGTAGTATAAGGATAAGCCTCTTATCGACAAGTTTATCAACAATGAGGTACCACGCCAAGATAGTTACCCTTCCAAGCGAGGCGCATTCTCCAATGAGAGGATCCTATGTGGATCGAGCCCATATTGAAAGAGAATCTCTTGTTGATGTTGAACTTATGAGAATTGATCCGTCACACGAAGTTTTTATCATGTATGGACAACTAATCGGCGAAGAGAAGATGAAGCAAAGAAGATGAATTGATTATGACTTCATTGTAATAGGAATGTATACGCTTGTCACTTGATTATTCTCAAACCGATGTATCTCAGATCTCAAAGATCCTTATATATATAAACCCATCCAGCTCACCCGACGATAATGACTCTTTGTCTAGCTCGTACTTGCTTTTAACCTTATTATGTTGAATCGATCCTTGTTTTACGAGAAAGATTATCATAGGGGAACCAAACCCTTCAATGGCGATTATCTATCTTGTATAGGTTTTGGCATCATCAAAAGGAGAAAATTGTTGGAAAATTTTATCTTAGCTGTGCTTTGATTAGATCCCAAACCCACCGATGATCGACATGTAGTTGTAATATAGTGCTACTCACATGTTAGAGAGTTAACCTCTTTGTTTACTGGTACCAAAGAAGAACTACCAAGATTGAACAAGCCCAAGAGGCGATGGAGTTCAAGCAAGATCAAGAAGTCAGATCGATCAAAGTATCGCATCAACATCAATCAAGAGAAGCACCGCTGAAGATCGTAATCAAGAATGAAAATTGAAGTCGTGGATCAATATTAAAGATCGTGTACAACGTTGTCGATGAATAATGCTACCAAGAGTGAAGTCGAAGAATAAAGACTTAAGATCAAAGATCAAGACTGATGTCACCGAAAAGAAAGAAGTTGAAAATAAGATTAAATGTCATACCAAAGATCCGTGAAGTCAAAGTTGGCGATAAGAAGTCAAAGTTGGTCATCACAAGTCAAAGCTAGCTATACTAAGTAAAAGTTGGTGACAAGATGTCAAAATTGCGATAGAAGTCAAAGTTGGTGATAAGAAGTCAAAGCTAGCTATATCTACGCTAAAGTCAAGCGTCATACACCGACTCAAGTTCCCAAACCGATAAAGATGAAGTCCAAATCACCGATAAAAATAGAGCGGCACTGATCGCCCAACCTAAAGTCTACATACTGATAAAACATGGAGTCGACTTAACTAAAGAAACACGGTTATTTAAGCCTTAAGTGTTCGACTTGTCACTGTCAGTGGCGATCTGCAGTAAGATCCCGACATGCAAGATCACATTTTCGAGTTGCGAGCTATAGTGTACGATGATGCAGACTCGATAACTACATTCAATGATTCAAACGGAAGAATTCAAATGACAAATAGAATGGATGTGATTGGTGTTTCTTCCAATGACACTATTTATCGTCCCTCTATAAATACGAGAGTTAATCCAACTTTGAATGTAAACAAAACGATGTGCATCCAAATTATCTCAAGAATTAAGAGCTCATTTCACAAGAATATTTAATCAGCGATTTCGAAGAAGAGAGTTTACAAGTGTTATCAGAAAACCTCCATAGCTCAAATATATCTATCAGCTTAAGGTTTCAGTATACAATCCTTTAAGTTCTAGGATATTACTTATATATCTTAAACCTAGAACTCTTGAGTTTGTCGTATGTGATAACTCATCTTTTAGTTGGAAAACCCTCTACTCAAAACACCCTAGTTTAAGTTTGGGCAATGTAATATTCCAAAGAAACGAATATACGATTACGGTATTCTGAACCCGTAATTGTGGTTTTCACAGATGTTATCTTATTACGACATCGAATCTTGTGATTTCGATACGATATCGTTATAACGAATTCCTTTTCATAATTCAATAAGGATTGTGAATTAAAGAATTGAAATATTACGAAATGATTCGTCAATATTTTTAAACGTCAAACGCGTATCGAACGTCAGCTTTTCATGAAATTTTCTGAGCAGTGAAGCTTGGAATTAATTTCATCTTAATTCCTTTATTAAATGGAATATATTCACTTAGTGAGTGTGAACTTATGCGCACCATTTTGAGATGAGTCGATTTGAACGCTTTGAGACGTTAACGTTAACGCCTGTAGACGCGTTTTGAAAATGAGTTTAATGCTCGGAAATTATAATAATTAATTTCCTATTATTATTTTATATAATTACTGTATTAATGATTATTAAAATCGATAATTGAGTTATTAAACTCGATAATTTCAATTTGTAATTTCGAAAACCCTAATCCTATAAATAAGGGTTTTATCACATGAAATGACACCATTAAATTATCCTATGGTATCTAAACTTTATAATATGATATATATGAATAATATTAAGCATTAAATCAGATTTCCAGCCATAAAAATCGAAGGTTTCAGTTTTATAAAATTGAAACCCAAACTTCAAATTAGGGTTTTATTTCTCTAAATGTGTAATAATTATATCCTATGCTATTATTTAATATCTAAACCATATATTATGATATATATGTGTATATTTGGGACGAAAATTACATGAGTATCAATAATAGGTGTAATATATATTTTAATCCTATTTTTCAATAATTGATCAGAATACCGATTTTGCATATATTATGTTTTAATTATTTTATGGCATGTATTATATATCTATGAACTATACTATGATTAATACATGTATTATGTGTAATTAGAAAATTAAACAGCCCCTAGAACCCCCCATGCCGGGCTATGCTTCCCATGCAAATGATTTCACTTTTAAATTTTGCCCAATACATGAAGAGTCCTTTGCACTCTTTAATCATCATCTCCTTCCCAAGTGCAGCCATAATTTCCTATGTATGTGTGTGTGTAGCCGTAAGTGAGAGAGAGATTAGGGAGAGGCTCTTCACCTTATACACTATCCTTCTCACATTTTCAAACACACAAAATACACATTTTCTCTCCATTTTCAGACACAACCGAGAGCAACACCTCTCATTTTTAAAATTTTCTTCTTCCATTTTCATCTCCATTTCTCCTCCAAACTTGATACCATTTAGTGTTCTTGACACCCTAGACCCTTCTCAAGGTAATACATAGTATTTAGCTTCGATTTTATCCTCTTTTAAACTGAAAATTTCGAAAACTGCTTTATACATATATGTATGTGTGTTCGAAAATCTTTAGTATGTATATACATGTGTTAAATGTTCTTGAAGCATGAGCTATGGTTATCTATGTTCTTGATGATTTTTATTTTCAAAATGCGAGTATACATGTGTAAATGAACATAGGTTGTTATATATATGAAAAGCATGAATGTATCTAGCTTTATGCATTATTTTCAACCATAGTATGTATATTGTTATAATTTTCAAAATGGTACAAAATGTTGGGTGAGGACCGAATACATATTGATATGTTCTAAGCATTTTATGATGAATATATGATCTATGTTATGATTTAAGACTATAGTATTGATTTAGAATTTTGAAAACCATAGCTTAATTTTTAAAAAATACCGTGACATATATATATGAATATCTTGATGTATAATTTTTATTTCAAGCATGCAATGACATATTAGTGCTTTAGAACCTTGATTATATGTTATATGATTTAATTAGAATTTTTGAAAACCATATGCTTAAATTTTTTTTATTAAGGCCGAGAGCTTTATAAAAATATAGGTTGATGTATGATTTTATTTTTGAACATGCAATGGTGTATTAATGCTTTACTATAGTGTATAAACATAGTATATAATTGTTGGAATTTTTGAAAATCAAATACCATTTTTTTTCAAAAGCCAGAGCTTGTAGCTCCATATGGTGATGATTCAAATGGTTTTGGTTGATATTATGATGTTACAAAGTTATAATATAATGTTTATTGATATTGGAAATTATTTAGAATTTTAGAAATTATTTATTATTTATTTGGTAATTACCCTATAATTACCGTGTGAAATATTGTTATATATTGAAATAAATAGTTATGATGAACTATGGGTTATGAGAATATTATATACTGATGTTGGGATGTTATAATAGGTATATACCAATTTTGGGAATTTTGGATAATTATTCCTATTTATTTGAATTACCATGAATATTTTTATGTATATATATAAATAAATAGAAAATAGTGTTATATGAATTTCATAAATTCATATTCTGGACCATAGTGTATAATAATACACTATATTAATTTAGAAAATTTTTCAAAGATCATTTAGTATTTTTAATCTAATTATCGAAATTACCGATAATTAATAAGGATTTTAAAACCTTTTAAAACAGTTTATTTATGAAAATTTACTAAATTAATATTCTGGACAGTTTTCAAATGTTACAAAATTTTATAAACATAGATTGCTATGTTTGAGACTAACGCTCATTTTGTAACGTTTAAAACCAAAATACGCTTTTTAATTATAAAAAGAATTATTAAAAATGCTAAAATAATTATAAGTCCTTGATTTACAAGATAAATCGAGGAATAGGACTTTACGCTTTCAAATCGATTAAATTCGATTTATAAAGCAAAATAGTAAGAATTACTATTTAAAAGTCAAAATCATCGACTTTGTCGACCAGTGTTCGACTTCACGACTTTTCAAAGTCAAACGACGATTAAACGGTTGTAAATACGCCAAGACGCTGTAAGATATACTAATTGAGTATAATACTCATTAGTAAGAAAGGATTTCATAAATGAAACCATATATCGAAAACGCATTTATACGCCGAACGATCTCGGCGAATCGAGAAAAGTCAATCAGATACGATAGAGACGATCAATTCACTAAGGAATTCAGTCTCACATCGATATGAAATATCAAAGTTATCTTAAGTTTTCGAAAGTCTCGATAGACTTGAGCGACGACTAAAGCCTCGCCAGAAAGGTGGACGCAAACGCAATGACGGATTTGGACGAACGATCGAACCTCAGACCTTTACTACGAACCATAGTCCAGTGGGCTTCCTTTCTTATCTCAAAATGGGCTTTTATCTTCAAAATATGACTTTCTCGTCATACCAAATGAATTTATTTACAAAGACTTATACTACAACCTGCTTATCAAATGTTTTATCGCATTACACCGCCAAAATATTTCGCTTGTGTATGGATCCTATCTCATATGCCGGGTAGTGTGGAGATGGTTGGAACTATTATATCAATTGTTGTGGTAGCACCCAACCTTTTAATGTCGGGTCCCGTGTCGGATGATAAATGCCCGCCAGATTGGCGTGAAGGTGGAACTATACCGTGTTAACATATGCTTGCAGAGAGTGACCGCAGGTCAGACGGATTACGGCCGGTCACGGTCGTAGATGGGAGGCCTCCCTCGACGCTTATTTATTTATTTATTATTATGCATTGGACTATGAGATACCGGACCATACACACCAAGAAAACGCCCGCCGTGCTATGTTTACTTAACCGAATGATTTGGTAAGACAAGGCATTTTAACTAAAACCCTCATGACTTACTCGATATGGCAAAGTAATCCAAATATTATCAAATGTTTTCAGATAAGTCCACCGAGTACAATTTCTTGTACTTAGCCCCGCATGTTTGTTTTAAATGTGCAGTTGAGCTCGATGGCGATGATGGGGATGTGTTGAGAGTCCAAAGGTCCCCACCGATTTACTTGAACTGGTTATACTCAATACATATCGTCATATATGTATTCACACACTTCCGCCGCTATACTCAAACTCCTTTAATTATGCTTTATGTTACAAACTATCGAGGTCCATCGGATCGTGCCAAGTTTAGGGTCCGATGGCTCAAACCTTTTCAAAAACATTATAACATCACCTTATATTCGCTCAAGCATGTTAGTTTATTCTTATGCATTTTATTTTACCCGTAATCCCTAAAATACTACTCCTAGTATTAGTCGCCTCCAACCGGGTTGGTCCGAACGGGCCGTGATGTAGTGGTATCGAGCCGTGTTGCTCTTCAAAACCCAAGACCTTTTATTCTAAGTCAGATCGAAGTCACCGGACTTCTAGAAACCCATCGATTCTCTCAACACTCCATCACATCGAGCTCAACCGAAAAAGGTAATCGATTTCTTTCTCAAACTCATGAAATGGAAAACTTCGCATGATGAGCAAGTTAGAGGAACTTTTGAGAAATATTATTATTATGAAAATTTTGAAGTTGAGAAAGAAAACTCTTTCCAAAACTTTTTTAGCCAATGCAATTGCTCAAGTATCGAGATGGAAGTGTATGGTAGTATCAAGTCGAATGATCAACATGAAACGAACGAATTCATTCTAATATGTATATGAGTTGGTCATGATCTGTCTTTTGAAATCATGCCCAAATTTGCAAATAAAACTTTACTTTCCGACTTTCAAAATCTTATTTATGATGAATGATATGTTATCACGAGACAAACTTAGACTCTAAGGAGCATGCCCACATATCGTGAAAGAACGAGAAGTACGAACTTTTCCTTATGCGAACAAAAGAACGATAGGAAGAATGAAAGTAATGATACCCGGAGCACGGACGATGGAAGACGAGCGAGAAGGACTAACGAGGACGACCCCAACCTTTGTCGAATGACGCCAGACTCCATCATCACTCGACACAAGTGACCAGCAACACAAATCACGACATGGACGCCACTTACGGCTTCAGGATGTGCAGCCTCGACTTAAGAACCCGAAGATGATAGACGACACGCCGACATACACCTTGATTGATATTTTGCACAATCGCGCAAATTTCCTGCACCGCGCAGTAGATTTGTTTTAGCTAGATCTCCTCGTTAGACTCCGATTTATGCATGGTTTGCACCTACGTACTCCTAACGCACTGATCTTCATTTGTTATGAAGAACAGAATCCCTAATTCTGTCTCCAGAATACGATAGAGTCTGTTAAACTCTAGCTTATGTGTGATATAAGACAAGGATCTCGTAGTGTATGTTAAGATATCATTAGCTATATGTATATGTTCGATAAGACTAAGAAGGTAAGTTGTGATATATATTGTACATTATGATGATACCTACCTTATAGAATTGTTAGCTAGCCTAGTTGCTTCTCGCTATGCTATCCTTTCTGCTTTAAGATGACGATAGTTGGCTTACGTTAGTTTTTCTTTTCTTTACCGTGGCGATGGAGTGAGATGCGCTATATCGCAGGAGGAGGGTCGGACCTCATGCCCCACCCGAGGAGCCGATGCGCACCTATAGGGAATGTTGGATGTGCGCCGGGAAGACCTAGGTGAGTTTCACGCGTACTACCTTCGGTACAGGAGGAGCCCCAGCCTATGGCGCAACCGATCACGATGGCATCAAGAGACTTCTAGCTATACCCTCAGACCTGGATGGTTATGCCCGAGAGGTATCGGGAGACTACATCTATCGATTCCCGAGGTTATGATTTGATCGGGGATCCGCCAGTTCGTGAGTCACCCGACTTACGTGTACAAGATCTATGGAGCCGCACCATGGGACCCTATCTCCTCCACGGAGTACATTGGCGTGATGAGTCGCCAGAGTGGTCAGACTTTGAGGTTCCGAGACAAGTTGATCCAAGGATACCCCTGCATCGAGTGGACGAGGTAGATGTACTGAGAGCGGATAAGGCAGACGCCCCTAGAGCTCGGGAGAGCCCGTGTTGCCACCGGAAGTTTTGGACACCCAAGACGTCCGCCACTACCGCCCCTACCACCGCAACCGATCCACCACCACCAAGACGAAGAGCCCTTCCACGGACAGCGGATGAGAGTATTAGATACCTTCCCGGATATGACCCACCCGAGTATGCTACAACCGATCCGCCACAACTACGACTTATACGGCGCATGGATAACTTTGGACCCTCGCGACATACCGATGATGGAAAACAATGTGCAGACCATCCGAGTACGACCGTGAGGACGATTCGGATGAGGAAGACGACCAAGAGGAGGAAGACCGAGGAAGACGCTGAGTAGGAAGGAAACTCGTGGAGACCTTGGCGATGTTTTAATTAGAATTGTCTTGTTATGACTAGTATGTGCTAGCTTTTCCTTTATTTCAATACCACGGTTCTAAGACTTGATCTTCTTTCGCCATGGGCCCGAAACCTTGTTATTTCAATTTTCTATGATTCTCTATGTTAGACATCTTGTTTTGACAAACCTCGTTATCTATCCACATATATTTTGACCCAAGTGGGGCCTTTTGGATGCTTGTTCATGCTATGGATGAATTGTTTTACTTTTATATCGCTTAAGAAGAAGCTATGAAAACCTTATTTTGTTAAGTTGTAAGTGCTTAATAATTAACGATGGTATGTTTTATATAGCGAACGCCTCCGAGAAGAAACCCAAAAGAGAACCCAGAGGTCGAGGAAGACCTAGAGGAAGGGTAGAATCCTCAACAAGAACCGTAAGATAATCCCCAACCACGCCTCCACCTCAACCCGATCGCAGGATCAAGAACTATTCTCGAGGCAAACCTCCTGCTTTTAACGAAAGGAGCCGGAAGAAGCCGAACAACGGGTTAGGCCATTGAACGGATTTTCACTTTCCTAAGGCGCACGGCACAGAAAGGATGTCGTGTTACCTTCCACCATCGGACCACCGACTTCCGTGGGAGGCCGTGAAGAAGACCTTACAATGAACAACTAGAAGAGTTCTCGTGGGAGGATTTCAAGAGAGTCAGACGAAAATATATCCCCAAAAGTTATAGGGGAAAAAGAGGTGAATTTTTCCCGCTAAAACAAGAAAGATTATCCGAATCGATCACGATCGCACTTTCTCGAGATGTCGAGATATGCGCCAGATCCGTGGACACCGACTGAAGATGTCGGAAAAGTCTGTAAGGTGGCTAAGAATGGAGATACGCATGTCTCTCGCCACCATGGAGACCTATTCACAATCAAGCTCTCAGACGAGCTTGATATCGAGGCGACTATGAGCGAGAATAAGACAAAGGTCGCCTCAGCACACGGAAATTGGATAATGGAAAAGGAACTGGAGCCCAACCGCGGAAATAACAACCATGAAACTACGGAGAGCAAGTCACAAGCGTCTGTGGCAAGGAAACCCTACAAGCAGGACAAAGCCGGAAGAGCAGCTCATGCTCCACCGGCAAGGGACCACAGATCACAAGGGCACCTCAATGCCCTAGATGCCATAGAGCACACAGGTGTGTGCACGCAAACGTGGTAAGTCGTTACAATGCGGGTGAACGGCATTACGCCAACACCGCCCGATGTCACGCTCGGATGGAAGGTCAACCAAACGGGCAATGCTCACCATTGAGGGCTATCTGCCTTCAGCCCAGCCCACCGCAGGTAGCCCACCCCAACCCCAAAGAACTCAAGTGGCAAACACCCCACCAACAACAACAACTCCAAAGAATGCAAGAAAGGCGTACCGCCACAACAACAAATCCCACAACAAAGCGGGCAGCAGCCCACCGCCACAACAACAACAGAGGCGACAACCACCGCGCTAACGCCAAAGAAGGCAAAGAATAAAGCCGTGCAACAACCGCCAAATCAGCCAGACCAGCCTGTCAGCCCTCACCTGGCCAAAGGCGAGCCTACGCCCCGCACAGAGGCGAAGAACTAATGAACCAGGAAACTTGGCGGTATGGGAGTTCTTCTCAACCCACCGTTATAGTAATCGCTCGATACGGTGCTTCAGATTCCTTCATTGCAAAATCATGCGTGAAATGCCGAGCCTTAGGTCCGAAAAATCAAGCCAGATATGAGAATCTCATCGCCTATAGGAGGGATTATGACCACTACCCACTTTTGCTCGAACCTAGAATCGACATTAGATCACTTAAGGTTCGCTAACGATCTAAACATAATACCCATGGACGATGTAGACATAATCCTAGAATGGATCGTTAGCTAAGAATCACCCACGATTCTCCGTAAGGAAAGGAAAATTTCGCTTCACTTTCTCGACAAGAAGCTACGATTTCACGGATCGCATGGGAAGGAGAATCCGATAGTATCCGCACTACAAGCTAGGAGGATGATGAACTGTAGCGGATGCCATGCATTCCTTGTTTATTTAAACGATGAAGATAAACCCGCTGGTAGAAGACATCAAGTTGTCCGAGAATTTCCTGACGATTTCCGTGAATCGCCAGACTACCTCCTAATAGACAACCGAGTTTACCATCGACTGGAGCCGTGATCAGCCCCAAAGGTCGGCGCGCCTATAGGATGGCCCCAAAGGAGCTAGAAGAGCTGAAAATCCAAATCCAAGAGCTCGATCCGGGATTCATTAGCCGAGTGTTTCACCTTGGGAGCACCTGCTTTGTTTGTTAAGAAGAAAGATGGTTCTTTGAGGACGTGCATCGATTATAGAGAACTAAATAAGATGACACTTAAGAACAAATACCCTTTACCTGTAATTGATGACCTGCTCGATCAATTGCGAGAGCGGTGTATTCTCAAGATTGATCTTAAGTCGATACCACCAACCTAAAATACGGCCCAAGATGTATCAAGACCGCATTCAACCGTATATGGCCACTATGAATTCATAGTTATGCCATTCGATTAACTAATGCACCAGCCGTGTTCATGGACCTCATGAATGTAGTATTTCATCCATGTTTCGATAAGTTTGTTTTGGTCTTCATAGATGACATCCTTATTTATTCAAAGAATGAAGAGGATCATAGGAACATCTACGAACGGTTTTGCAAACCTTGAGAAATGAAAGACTCTTTGCTAAGTTTAGCAAATGCGAAGTTTTCGCTGAAGGAAGTTATGTTCCTTGGACACATTGTGTCTCATCAAGGTATAAAAGTAGATCCACCAAAGTAGAGGCCTGCAAGAATGGAAATCACCTAAAACACAAAGACGAATTAAGCTTCCTAGATTAGCTGGCTACTATAGGAGATTCATCAAGGATTCTCCAAGATTGCAAGGCCAATAACCCACCACTCTCTAAGGGAATCAAGTTCAATCGACAGACGAGTGCGAGATGAGTTTCCAAATACCAAAGAGAATTGACCAAGCACCGCCTAGCAATCCCAAGCGGCATAAGGGTATGTGGTCTATACCGACGATCTAAGACCGGACTGGGTTGTGTTTTGATGCAAGAAGGAAAAGTGATAGCTACGATCTCGACAACTCAGACCCCACGAGCTGAACTACCCAACCCACGATTTGGAATTAGCAACTGTAGTTCATGCCCTAAAATTTGGAGACACCATCTCTATGGTGTGAGATGAGATCTTCACGGATCATAAAGTTTCAAGTATTTCTTCAACAAAGAGATCTGAATATGAGACAAAGAAGATGGCTTGAACTGTAAAAGATTACGATCTGGTATTAACTATCACCCGGCGAATGTAGTAGCCGACGCTGAGTCGTAAGAGCCATACCAAGTTAGGATGCTCTTTGTACAAGAGGAAAAACTCGTCAAGAGTTTGGGGACGAAGATTGAACTAGTTGAACCACCGATCAATCGTGAGTCGATCGCACACTCACACCGACTCGATCTAAGAAAGAAAATTGTCGAGACAAAGGATTGAGGAAAAGTTGAAAAGATCCGAGAAAGACTAAGGTCTAAGGATTCAAGAATTTCAGAGCGGATAACGCCTTATTGTTCAAGGTAGGATATGCGCTCGACAACGCGAGCTTCGTAACGAAATCATGAGCGAGGCTCACGATACACCCTACACCGCCCACCTGTAGTACTAAGACGTACCAGACCGGAAAATTTTGTGGAAGGCATGAAACGAGACATAGCTTCCTTCAGAGAACCGCCTTGTTTGCCAACAAGTGAAGGCTTTACACCAACGACCCTAGGGAAGTTACAACCGCTGAAATCCTCGAATGGAAGTGGGACGATATAACGATGGATTTCACAGCTTACCCAAATCAAGAAGAGGAACAACCATATGGGTAATTGTGGATAGCTACCAAAAGTGCTCACTTTTACCTATTCAAAGCACTTATGGATCCGATAAGTCGCCCACCAGTATGTTAAGGAAATTGACGACTACATGGAGTGCCAAAATCGATACCTCGATCGAGACTCCAAGTTCACATCCGTATTGATTAGTTTGCGAGAGAATCGTACAAGATTAAACTTCAAGACAAAGATTCCACCCACAAACCGATGGACAATCGGAGAGAACGATCCAAACGCTAGAAGATATGCTTAGAATCAGTAATTTGGATCGCGGTACAAAATGGAAGATATTTTATCACGATCAATTTGCTTACAAAACATAGCTATCAGCGACGATCGGCATGGCCCCACACGGCCTCAGATGGCAAAAGTGTAGATCACCACTTTATGGGATGAAGTGCAGAGAAAAGTCATAGGGCCGATGCGTGAGTGAAATGATCGAAATCGCTCGACAAATTAGGATGAGGATAAAAGAGGCTCAGATGACAGAATTTACCGACACGCGTGAGATCCGAAGCATACTTGAGGATGGAGACAAAGTATTTCTAAAGTCTCCATCAAAAGGGATTGTTGTGCCGAAAGGAAAGCTAGACCCTTACATAGACCTATGAGATCCTAGAAAGGATAGGTCCAAGAGTTTATAGGTGGCTCTTCCGCCAAACCTAGAAATGTCCATAGTTTTCCACGCCTCACAATTACGAAAATACGCTCACGACCCAAAGCACGTGATTCATCAAGACGACGTGATCCCTCGAGCGATATGAGCTATAAGGAAGAACCCAGCCATACTTGACCACAAAGTTCAAAGAACTACGAGCAAGTCGATCTGCTAGTTAAGGCGTCATGGACACCACTCACGACAAAGCGACGGGAACTTGAAGAAGAATGAGGGAAAATACCCCACTTATTTTTCTAAAGGTATACAAATTTCGGACTAAATTTTTCGTAAGTGGTGGAATGTAATATTCCAAAGAAACGAATATACGATTACGGATTCAACCCGTAATGTGGTTTTGCCGTATGTTATCTTATTACGACATCGAATCTGTGATTTCGATACGATATCGTTATAACGAATTCCTTTCATAATTCAATAAGGATTGTGAATTAAAGAATTGAAATATTACGAAATGATTCGTCAATATTTTTAAACGCCAAACGCAGATCGAACGCCGCTTTTCATGAAATTTTCCGAGCAAGGAAGCTTGGAATTAATTTCATCTTAATTCCTTTATTAAATGGAATATATTCACTTAGTGAGTGTGAACCATCGCACCATTTTGAGATGAGTCGATTTCAACGCTTTGAGACGTTAACGTTAACGCCTGTAGACGCTTAAAATGAGTTTAATGCTCGGAAATTATAATAATTAATTTCCTATTATTATTTTATATAATTACTGTATTAATGATTATTAAAATCGATAATTGAGTTATTAAACTCGATAATTTCAATTTGTAATTTCGAAACCCTAATCCTATAAATAAGTGGTTTTATCAATAAATGACACCATTAAATTATCCTATGGTATCTAAACTTTATAATATGATATATATGAATAATATTAAGCATTAAATCAGATTTCAGCCATAAAAATCGAAGGTTTCAGTTTTATAAAATTGAAACCCAAACTTCAAATTAGGGTTTTATTTCTAAATGTGTAATAATTATATCCTATGCTATTATTTAATATCTAAACCATATATTATGATATATATGTGTATATTTGGGACGAAAATTACATGAGTATCAATAATAGGTGTAATATATATTTTTAATCCTATTTTTCAATAATTGATCAATACCGATTTTTATATATTATGTTTTAATTATTTTATGGATGTATTATATATCTATGAACTATACTATGATTAATACATGTATTATGTGTAATTAGAAAATTAAACAGCCCTAGAACCCCCATCCGGCTATGCTTCCCATGCAAATGATTTCACTTTAAATTTTGCCTAATACATGAAGAGTCCTTTGCACTCTTTAATCATCATCTCCTTCCCAAGTGCAGCCAATTCTATGTATGTGTGTGTGTAGCCGCGTAAGTGAGAGAGAGATAGTAGAGAGGCTCTTCACCTTATACACTATCCTTCTCACATTTTCAAACACACAAATACACATTTTCTCTCCATTTTTCAGACACAACCGAGAGCAACACCTCTCATTTTTAAAATTTTCTTCTTCCATTTTCATCTCCATTTCTCCTCCAAACTTGATACCATTTAGTGTTCTTGACACCCTAGACCCTTCTCAAGGTAATACATAGTATTTAGTCGATTTTATCCTCTTTAAACCAAAATTTTAAACCTGCTTTATACTATATGTATGTGTGTTCGAAAATCTTTAGTATGTATATACATGTGTTAAATGTTCTTGAAGCATGAGCTATGGTTATCTATGTTCTTGATGATTTTTATTTTCAAAATGCGAGTATACATGTAAATGAACATAGTTGTTATATATATGAAAAGCATGAATGTATCTAGCCTATGCATTATTTTCTAACCATAGTATGTATATTGTTATAATTTTCAAAAATGGTACAAAATGTTAGGAGGACCTAATACATATTGATATGTTCTAAGCATTTTATGATGAATATATGATCTATGTTATGATTTAAGACTATAGTATGATTTAGGAATTTTGAAAACCATAGCTTAATTTTTAAAAATACCGTGACATATATATATGAATATCTTGATGTATAATTTTATTTCAAGCATGCAATGACATATTAGTGCTTTAGAACCTTGATTATATGTTATATGATTTAATTAGAATTTTGAAAACCATATGCTTAAATTTTTTTATTAACCGAGAGCTTTATAAAATATAGGTTGATGTATGATTTTATTTTTGAACATGCAATGGTGTATTAATGCTTTACTATAGTGTATAAACATAGTATATAATTGTTGAATTTTTGAAAATCAAATACCATTTTTTTTCAAAAAGTTCGAGAGCTTGTAGCTCCATATGGTGATGATTCAAATGGTTTTGGTTGATATTATGATGTTACAAAGTTATAATATAATGTTTATTGATATTGGAAATTATTTAGAATTTTTAGAAATTATTTATATTTATTTGGTAATTACCCTATAATTACCTGGTGAAATATTGTTATATATTGAAATAAATAGTTATGATGAACTATGGGTTATGAGAATATTATATACTGATGTTGGGATGTTATAATAGGTATATACCAATTTTGGGAATTTTTGATAATTATTCCTATTTATTTGAATTACCATGAATATTTTTATGTATATATATAAATAAATAGAAAATAGTGTTATATGAATTTATAAATTATATTCTGGACCATAGTGTATAATAATACACTATATTAATTTAGAAAATTTTCAAAGATCATTTAGTATTTTTAATCTAATTATCGAAATTACCGATAATTAATAAGGATTTTAAAACCTTTAAAACAGTTTATTTATGAAAATTTACTAAATTAATATTCTGACAGTTTTCAAATGTTACAAAATTTTATAAACATAGATTGCTATGTTTGAGACTAACGCTCATTTTGTAACGCTTTAAAACCAAAATACGCTTTTAATTATAAAAGAATTATTAAAAATGCTAAAATAATTATAAGTCCTCGATTTACAAGATAAATCGAGGAATAGGACTTTACGCTTTCAAATCGAAATTCGATTTATAAAGCAAAATAGTAAGAATTACTATTTAAAAGTCAAAATCATCGATTTTGTCGACCGTTGTCGACTTCGTGACTTTTCAAAGTCAAACGTACGATTAAACGTGTTGTAAATACGCAAGACTGCTGAAGATATACTAATTGAGTATAATAATTATTAGTAAGAAAGGATTTTAAATGAAATCCATATCGAAAACGCATTTATATCGCCGAACGATCTCGGGAACGAGAAAGTCAATCGATAGATGAAGACGATCAATTCACTAAGGAATTCAGCTTCACATCGATATGAAATATCAAAGTTATCTTAAGTTTCGAAAGTCTCGATAGACTTGAGCGACGTACAAAGCCTCGCCAGAAAGGGACGCAAAGCAAGACGGATTGACTAACGATCGAACCTGTGACCTTTACTACGAACCATAGTCCGTGGGCTTCCTTTCTTATCTCAAAATGGGCTTTATCTTCAAAATAGACTTTATCCATACCAAATGAATTTATTTACAAGACTTATACTACAACTGCTTATCAAATGTTTTATCGACACCGCCAAAATATTTCGCTTGTGTATGGATCCTATCTGTATGCCCGGCATGGAGATGGTGAACTATTATATCAATTGTTGTGGTAGCACCCAACCTTTAATGTCGGGTCCCGTGCGATGATAAATGCCCGCAGATCGCTAAGGTCGGAACTATACCGTGTTAACATATGCTGCAGAGTGACTGCAGTCGACGGATTACGGCCGTCACGGCGTCAGATGGAGGCCTCCTCTCGACGCTTATTTATTTATTTATTATTATGCATTGTGACTATGAGATACGGACCATAAACCAAGAAAACGCCTGCCGCTATGTTTACTTAACCGAATGATTTGGTAAAGCAAGGCATTTTAACTAAAACCCTCGCGACTTACTCGATATCGCGTGTAATCCAAATATTATCAAATGTTTTCGCATAAGTCCACCGAGTACAATTTCTGACTTACCTGCATGTTTGTTTTAAAGCGCAGTGAGCTCGATAAGATGTGAGTGGTTGAGGAGTCCAAAGGTCCCGACCGATTTATCGAACTTTGGTTATACTCAATACATATCATATATGTATTCACACACTTCCCGCTATACTCAAACTCCTTTAATTATGCTTTATGTTACAAACTATCGAGGTCCATCGGATCAGCCAAGTTTTGGGGTCCGATGGCCTAAACCTTTTCAAAAACATTATAACATCACCTTATATTCTCGCTTCAAGCATGTTAGTTTATTCTTATGCATTTTATTTTACCCGTAATCCCTAAAATACTACTCCTAGTATTAGTCGCCTCCAACCGGGTTGGTCCGAATGGGCCGTGATGCAAGTAGGCAACGGCGTTAGTTCTGAAAATTTGGTTATCTGCACTGTAAGAGATTAGGCGACGCACCGTAAGAAGTCGAGATTTCCAGCACCGAAGCGAGGAGAATGCCTAGTTCGCGATATAGAAAATGTTAAAGTCTGATCTATATTTTATCTTATACCGAACAAGACCAAATCTCGCCATCGGATCGACTAAGCAATCATCCGCGAATGTGAACCGATCTCTCCGAATCACGAAAACCAGTGTTCTTTACATTCGATTTTACTGTATCAGATCGCTGCATGTTATGAACTAACATCACCAACACACGCAAAGATAGACTGTTCTAGAAAACTTTATCTATATCTTGATATGGAGAGATAAATTGAAACCCACTCGCTATATTCGACTAAGTACTTTTCGCTAGTTCGAGTTTTCAATAAAGGCCAAAACGTAGCCACCACATTTCGCAAGCACTTCGCTTATCGCCTAATCGACCGTGCCCAAGAAGTTTGCTAACCGACACCAACAAGACCCCTTATTTGAATGATCGCGAAGATCGACATCGCTAATCGACATCTACCGCCACAAGAGACGATCCAACCTCATGCAAAGAAAAGAAAATTAATTTACCTTAACGATGTATTCCCCTCACCACCCACTATAAGTACTCCAAGGACCATCACTAATATATATGATCATATTACCGTAAGTTATTAAACTAAATAAATTGATCAACCAACAGACATTATATCGCATCGAAACCACGGAGTGGCGCCAATCGCCCTTGAACCGCCTAGTCTCCAGACGCGACTCACATGTTTAAGATTGTTCTAGAAAAAAATTATTAAGTACGATGGATAATATGGTTTCTCATGGATAATATATATGGTTTCTCATGAGTCCTCGATTTCGTAGAATTTTTCATAATACGACTATATATAAGTATTAAGAAATTAGTTAATGATAAACTGTCTCGCCGGTATGAAAGATTTATAGAAAGCAAGAAAGAACAGAGTTTTAACGTGGTTCGATCAAGGGAAAGATCTACGCCCACGGAGTGATGATCCTCAAGATGTTCACTATAATCGGATTACAATGAGTATCTCAAAGAGCTCTAGTATTCAAGAATTTGCTAACCTTTACCTTCAATCTAACTCCTATTTATACATAAACGTAAACCTTATCACGAATCTTTGTTTGGCGGGCCCATGATCCTCCTATAACCACCATGATCTCCACCATAATTGCCATGATTTCAACTGCTACCTCATTATCGTGTCCTCGACTCTTTAATTGTGGTTTGGGGCTCATTCAGCGAACCGAGTAGGGCAACATTAGGTTAGGCCCACTGCTTGGACCCGCTAGTGGGCCCGAGAGGTTGGGCCATATCCTATCATAGACTCCGAAAAGTCGAGGAATACGCCGAGGTGAGCGAGAATGTGCTTCGGGGCGGATGTTGTGGTCAAGTTTTCGAAGGTTCTTGTCTCACGATGGCTCCTCGCTGAGGACATCGAGGTCCGACCAAATACTGGCCGTCCGAGGTGGATACGGGCGAGTCGATGTTCGAGCTCAAATGTAATCATTACGTGATCGATCGAAGTCGAGGTCCGATGTCGAGGACGCCGAGGTCCGACCAGAATACTTCGCGTCTCGAGGAGGACATGGGCGAGTCCGGCGTCCGAGCTCGATGTAATCATTACGTGATCGACCGGCACGCTTCCATAGAGTACGCTATACGCCAAGCGGTAGTTGGGCGCAACAGGCAGTGCCGATCACACATCCAATCGTAGATAGGCACGGTGATAAACGAACGGTAGATTTTAGCGCCATTGTCCTATAAATAGGTCCAAAAGAGGCAACTGCTCACTTCTTCTTCGACGCTTTATTCCAGAGCATACCCTTAGAAATTCCCAATTCCTCTTCAAACTTTGTCTAAGAAATCGAAATCTCGCCCGTAAAAGTAAGTATGTATTCTTCATCTTCTCATTCCTCTTCTCGCCTGATAACTCGTTCTGTCGGGTTCCGCCGCTCAGATTCGATGTGGATTATATATGCCACAACCGCCAGGTAAATCTATAGACTTAGTTCTGTGGTTTCACCGTGTCGCCGGTATGGACGGCATCGATTGGGCGGCAAGATCAACTTTAACGACGAGGAGCTCTTGGTGGTATGAGAATACCACATCCCGTGAGGATGGCGGTGTCGCCAAACCCAATGATAGGCTGGTTCCCGAGGGTTTATTACCATTTTGTAGATAGTTTAATACCGGGCTTAGTTTCTTTCCCCTATTTTCCTTAGCTTCAAGAGTATTTCGATCCTCATAGCCAACCGACCTCAAATTCTATTAGTCGGCAACTAGTATGGCATGTTACGGCATAGGCGAGGAGTTTTCAAGTCTTGATGCTTTTTAGATCTAAGTCTATAGGAGGGGTATTATCCACACCTCGTCTCAAGTTTAAAATAGCTTCCCATCGGGCGATCCCACCGCAAAATAGATACTTCTTTCTGCGGCCGAGGGTATCCGAGGTATGAGGGGCCCTGAGCGATGAAGGATGTGAAAATCAACCCCGGCCCCATGGAGAAGATGTTGAACGATATGGGCGAGATCCTATCGATTATATATACCGAGGAGACTTAACAATGTCGTCGAGTGTTTATAGTCGGCTCCAGATCGTGGTCCGATTTGCAGGCAACCTTCTTATCTTTATTTCGTCGATTTCGTTGTGCTAACGAAATTCTCATTCAGATGCAGGAAGATCGACCCTACCGAGAAGTCTATATCGAGCTCTACCGCACCATCCGATCGGGCGAGCCCGCGAGGAGCGAGGCGCGAGTCCACCCAGCAGCCTGTGGTGGTGGACGCCCGAGGACTTAATGATCGGTCCTCGTGCAACCTCGGCCCGACCGAGATCGAGGTCCATGGCGCCGCCTCGAGGTGCCGGCTTCCAAAGACTCCTTTATCCTTCCCAAAGGTATAAGTCGCTACTTCTCCTCTGTAATTTTGTTGTTACGTGTTGCTAATTGTTCCATATTTAGGATCGCGCCTCGATGGCAGGAGATGCACGCACGGCCGGTCTTGTTGTTGCGGCGCCAACACGAGGCCATGGGAGAAGATCGCCGCCGCAGACGCCCGAGGGTCAATTCTCGAACCAATGGATGCCGCCA